>JAODKM010000034.1:17093606-17125567 GCA_026780845.1 Petrocephalus sullivani
TTATGCTCAACTGATTAGTTGAAACAAAATCCTGGTCTGGATTTTTACTTTCTGGACCTGAAATTGACACCTCTGATAATAAGTGACAGCAACACAACCTGCCTTTTACTGCATGAAAAGAAAAACACTGATTGAATATTTTTGTTTAACACACACACATTCACATAGAATGAGAGGCTGCCTTCCTGGCCACAAGCCGAGCCCGAGAGCCTAGAAGATCAGAGGCTCTGTAGCTGCGGGTCTCTCGGGCCCATTAAAATCGTCCATAGCTGGTGAATTTTCCACAAAATGATAAGATGGTGAAGGGTAATCGGAAGTCAAACGGTTCATTCGTGGCTGACTCTCAGAGTGGCTGGTGGACCCTTAGTGCCGTTTGCACACAGATAATTCGCCAAGCAAACAGTAAGATTATCGAGCTAAAGCGTGACCGATAAGCTCCGTGTTAAATATTCCATTTGCACCCTGTTTCTGGTGTGGTTTCAGTAACGAGTCCTACAACCGGCATGACTCAAAGCCACGGTGACACATGGAACTCTGTACCAGACAAGCACAAAATGGATGGGCGCCATCACTGCGTTAAAGGGCAACAATTTCTGCTCAAATATAGAAGGAAAATATTCTCACAAAGTGGCGATTTGCTCATTCATCATCTTGCTAAAAAAATAAAATAGATAATAAAGCGAATTAATACTTTGTTTTTCACACGGACCTGTAGGCCTATGTATGGAGCATCTGTGCCCTTACAACATATTTAATATTTTATTTGCATAATGAATCTGCACCCTACACATTTTCTTTTCATTTTGGGATGTCTCCTAATTGTTTCTCTGTTATACAAACTGTGCCTCAGAGCTGATCAACTTTATGAGCTGAGTATTAGCCTACATAATATCCTGGCTGTGTGCTACCGATTTCCATGCAAACTCAGCTGTGAATAAAATTTAACCCCCGCAGCAAGTAGAGAGCATGCGGTAGTCTTCACTCAGAAGCTATGGAATACTTTTATTTACTGGAGCAACTTCATTAGGCTATGTGCCCTGTCCCGCGTTCCTGCCCGACTGGACTGTGTGCCCGGTCAGACCCAGTTATCAGTAATCAAAGCATGTTGTGTTTAAAGGTCTCCGATATGGCTTCTGCTCCCCAGTCTGCAGACATAAGGTCTCCAAAGGTCTCATCATTACCTAAATGCAGCTTGGGCGACAGCGCCAATGATTAATAACCCCCGTAAAATAAAGTAAAACCATGTACACCTTCGCCGACCTATGTGCCAATATCCGCACGCTTCGGGCGTAGCATCACATTAAAGTCGGATGCGTTACAGACGCTGCTCATTTCAAATATGTTTCATTATCCTCCTTGCCTAATATTGTGTCTGTACTGCAGACCAGCCTGTTTTACACGCCTTCTCAAAACGCCCTTCAAGTTTGTCATATTTTGAGAAAAATATGAGTTTTATGAATATTTTTATAAATGTCAAGAACGGTCACCTAGCAGGGCAAAAAAAATGAGAGTAATGTGAAACTTGTCAAGCGCCAT
The DNA here is from genome assembly GCA_026780845.1 of Petrocephalus sullivani. Classification (NCBI taxonomy): domain Eukaryota; kingdom Metazoa; phylum Chordata; class Actinopteri; order Osteoglossiformes; family Mormyridae; genus Petrocephalus; species Petrocephalus sullivani. Next base: position 17,095,143 of record JAODKM010000034.1, read on the forward strand.
TCAGCGTGCGTAATGCGGTGCCGGGGTGGTGTCGGGCAGAAAGCTCACTGTATTACATTTGGAATTATACATGACACAAATTCACCGTCTTACATCGACGTGAGCGCTGCAAGGGGGGTATGGAGAGCAGCTACTGCCGATCGCCGGATCAGCTCAGCCTATCCATCCATCCAAAAGCATGCAGTCCATTCTCCAGCACAGGTACCGAGCCCGTAAGAGCCGAATGGGACACCCCCTGCGCCCTCGCTCCGCGCTGCTGTCCTGCAGGAAAAGTCCCCGCAGCTGATCGCAGGTGTCTGATCTAAGGCGGCGTTCATTTAGGGGGCGGTGTGTCTTTTAGGGGCTGATCGGCGCGGTCACATGGGCCGGCTTTTAAGCGCCTGCCTCTCCGCTTTGCCTCCGATGGTGACGAACTGGGCGGCTGCGGGACATATAACGGTGCGCAGCACTCACACTGCCGCCTATCCAGCTCGGATGTTTCCTCCACAAGCGGCCCCTGGAAAAGGATGCGGCTTTTTATCTGTACAACTTTGTTAGGATTTATCCTCAGAACAGGTAGGCTCTCGCAATGCGTTCACACTCGCCTTTTAAACTGATGCTGGCGACTTTCCTCTGTATATTGTTTTGCTCGCTTTAAAATGAAGGTGCTTAATGTTCACCGCAGTGTTTCTCTCTAAACACGCGCAACTTTCCTAATGACTGCTTAATGATGTTATCAGTGATTGTCGTGACAGAAGAATGAATGCACGGCGACAATAAGGCATCGCAGAGTCATTTTACATCCAGCTGTAAACGATATATAGCGCCGTAAGTGCTATAATAATAAGGGCGATGTGGCTGGATAAAGTTATTTGCGCGGCGATGCGATGCAACACGTAGCCCGGGGTCCCGATGCGATCCCCGCAGGACGAAGACGGGCAAAGCGGCGTGCAGCGGCTCGCATTTTCACCATAACTCAGTCACCTGTCATTATTCACTCACGCCGAGTGCGCAGGCTGAACATCCAGGCATTAAAATGAATTATTATTTTATGACCAGTAAAGTTTCTGCCAATATTTTCTGAGTGAGCCGAATGTTAATTAATCCGCAACCGTCTCCTCTAATTCATCTCAAATTCATTCATTTGAACTGATACTTTCATTAAATGTAGATTTATTTTTAATGTAAACGACATTGCAATTATTATTTTTTAGAAGCACAGTAAAGGCAAATGAAAGACTGCTTTTCAGCTCTTAGCTAAATTGGTTTACAGTGGGACTGCTATACAGCACACAGCTGGGCATCCTATCACGGGTAGTTGTTTCACCTACTCATACATGATCTTTCCTGGGAAGTTCCTTGTACCGGAACTAAAAACCCAGATATCAGTCCTTAACCACTACGCCACCTGCTGGCCTCCTCCTTTTTAACAAGTATAAGAACAGTTACTTGTGTAAGTAGATTCACTTCTGTAAAATAATAATAATAAGTAGAAAACATCTTATGTGTATTTTATTAACAAACAGTAGGTCTATAACAAACAGTTACTCAGGTGAAATGATCCTCTCCTTGTGTGTCTGTGTATATATACACACACACACACATAAATGTGACTATGGAAGAACACCTGGTCTTTGCATATCGAAGGTAAATTAATATTAATGACAGACATAGGCAGTCACTCGCATGGCTGTTGGCTGCCTCTGGGCAATGCCCCTTCCTGGTCACTCCCAGCTGGCAGAGTGACACTCCAAAGGATCATGGGGGATTTGAGGAATGTGACACGTGGAGCAGATGTGCTCACACGCACACACACACACACACACACACACACACACACACACACACAGGGGTATGCACAACCTGGCACGGATGGGCCTTCTTTTAGTGAAACATTTAAGTATGGGTGTGTGGGGGGGGGTGAGGTAGGTGTGTGCCACGCGACTCATACGGGGAGGGGGGTGTGCATCTGTGTGGGCTGTGTTAGTGGGATATGCTTTTACAGTCCTGTAAGCCATAATTATTTTTGTGATTTTTAAAATTGCATTACAACATTCCCACCCTGCCAGGTTCACAGTGAAGCATCAGCTGCTCTCTGTCTTTTTTCGGAAATTTCACCGGTCCTTGCTTGCCGGCCTAGCGTGCTTCGCTTTAAATGGCCAGACACTGCCAGGGATAACACGCAAGCTTTAGCTAACATCTGTGTTCCCCATGAAGAGCAACACAGCTACGATGTCATTCTGGTGTACGGCCAGGTCCTGTGAGACTGTCATAAGCAGGGGTATTACATATGAGCAGCCAAGGCATGTGGCTAGGCGGGTTAGTACTCTGGCTCTCTGGTTGGACGGCTGCTGGATTGAATCCGAGGGCCGGGAGACAGATGCCAGCCGTTGAGCCCCTGAGCAAGGCCCCTAACCGCCATTTGCTGGCTCAGCCTGTGCTGTGACCCCAAGCTTATTCTCATCTGTGTGTCAAGGAGCGCAAAATGCAGAAAAGATAAGACTGTTTCCCCACGGAGATGAATAAAGTATCACTGTTCTATTCCAGGTTTCATATTGTATGTAGAGATTTTGCCAAACAATTCAGGTAAAGGTAGATAAGGTAACCGTACAGCCGGCTAGCCCTGAAACAGCTAGTTTTTAAATAGCCCATCTGTAACCCGGCTCAGCCACCGGCCGGCTCGCCGCGGGCAGCGTACTTCTGCGCTGCGCTGCCCTGCAGGGCTGCGTGTACCACTGACCTTTCTCTCCGTCCCGCAGGCATCGCTTTGCAAATCCAGTGCTACCAGTGCGAGGAAGTGAAGCACAACGACTGCTCTACACCCGAGTTCATCGTCAACTGCACGGTCAACGTGCAAGACATGTGCCAGAAGGAGGTTTTGGTGAAGGAGGACGGTAGGTCAGCTATGCTGCTGGCAGCCACCAGGGGGCTCCCTTCTGATTCGAAGTAGGGTCTGAAAATGAGCACAGAGTGTTTTTATATAATTATATATAATACAATATTTTATATTAACATATAACCCAAGCTGACGTCCGTGGTTTCGTAAGACTGTTCCTGGCCTTAGCTTGTTCTAAAAAAGTACTTTTTGTTCCTCATTTATCTAAAAATACGAAACTTTTAAATGTCACGGCTTATCATGAAAGAAAACCTGTTACAGGAATATTTCTATTCTGAAATTATGCTCTTACGTGAAAGGCTTTGCAATTTCTTGTTCATTAAAAAAATTCTCTCCGAATTCTCTAATAACCTTTATTAAAATATTGATAACTTTAAAATAGATGGATAGATAGATAGATAGATAGATAGACATTGATCTGGTCAGTTATGTTTAGTTAAACGGTGTTCATTTAGTGCAGTCAGTGCGAGTAAGAGGCTCTGTGTTTCACACTGTGAAATGTAACTGGCTTCAGCTGCTTTTGTTAATGGCCTCAAAATCGCTGGCCTGAGAGGACAGGAAAGTAATCTACTTCGTTCCACGGAAAGAGAAAGAGCAGACCTGAAATCAGCCCTCTTGACTCTGGTAATAGGCACTCTGTTTTTGATAACAATCTCATAGTGGGCAGCTCTCTCCGACCACTCCGTTTCTAAGCACCGAGATACCGGCCTTTCTGAAGGCTCGTGTCCCCAGGTTTGTGTCCCGATCCCGGCACAGATACTTTTGCAGAAGCGGATTTCCTGCCGCTGCTCGGTGGCAGTGAAGTTATGTATGGAGTGGGGATGGTGTCCCATGTCATAAGCCATGATGTATCGTCTTCCCTTGTGACATCGCCAACAGGAATCCTGTGTCAAAAGCCACGATGTGTCGCCTTCCCTTGTGACATCGCCAACAGGCGTCCCACGTCATAAGCCAGGATATGTCGCCTTCTCTTGTGACATCGCATCCCGCATCATAAGCCACGATGTGTTGCCTTCCCTTGTGACATCGCGCCCCACGTCATAAGCCATGATGTGTCGCCTTCCCTTGTGCCATCGCCAACAGGCGTCCCACATCATAAGCCACGATGTGTCGTCTTCCCATCTGACATTGCGTCCCGCATCATAAGCCATGATGTGTCGCCTTCCCTTGTGACATTGCGTCCCACGTCATAAGCCATGATGTGTCGCCTTCCCTTGTGACATCGTGTCCCGCTTCATAAGCCACGATGTGTCGCCTTCCCTTGTGACATCGCGTCCCGCATCATAAGCCACGATGTGTCGCCTTCCCTTGTGCCATCGCCAACAGGCGTCCCACGTCATAAGCCACGATGTGTCGTCTTCCCATCTGACATTGCGTCCCGCATCATAAGCCATGATGTGTCGCCTTCCCTTGTGACATCATGTCCCGCATCATAAACCACGATGTGTCGCCTTCCCTTGTGACATCGCGTCCCGCGTCATAAGCCACGATGTGTCGCCTTCCCTTGTGACATCGCCAACACACTTCTTGACGTGAAATACAAGAGACATGCAGTCTTGCCTAAGGTTGTTTTCTGCATTTCTAATGAGTGCAGCTCTGCGTGTCAGTGTAATAATCGAAGTGAAGAGCCACTGCATGGCCACCAGCTCCACCCTGTACCCAACCTTACACAAGACTTGCTTGGTACTTAAACTTCCTTACTGTCTTTCTGTTATGCTACAGTATATGGTACTTTGGTGACAATTTCAAACACAACACTATGCAGGTACTTTGGAACCCCCGTTGGGGGGGGGGGGGGTCCCCACTATGTAATACAATTACAATACCTCTGTATAATCAAAACATTACGGTGCCATGAGATAACCCAAAGTATGACCGTAATACCACCCAAGCCTACAGTACGTGACAAGTTTACTCAGCTCGACTATGCACTGTGCCAGATGCATTTCAGCCTGATAACTATAGGTTGCACTTTTTGTGTGGTGGAGTTAATCAGGCAGGCCTTGCAGCATGAATTTGCCTGTCAGTATGCACGCATTTTATTGGTTGGAAGCATCTTTTGACTTATTGCAGGTGAAGGAATGTATTAGATAATAGCAGTTCAAGGATAGGGTGTCAGTGAAGAACTCCAGCGGTCATGAGTGATTCTCTGCGCTCCGGATATGTATGAGCTGTTTTTCCTCTGGACAAACTGTTGTCTCACTTGAGCAAGGACAATGGCTCTGATGTGATTGCCTATCTGTGGGAATCAAGCACGGACACAGTTCCAGGGAGTGTGTATCAATCAGCCAGATTGTAGTGTTAGATGAGGCTGGGGGCCCAGACTCCATTAAATATGCTCCTGTTATGTAATGTTGACAAATGTCGCCCCCCCACAAATCACCGCTGGTGTTAACACTTCTGTCACGGAAGATAGAAATCGCCGTGCGGGAAAATGACTTTTGGTGCTTGAGCGGGGGCTGTTTCCCAGAGACCCCAGAGTCCTCATGGACTGTGTGCTTAAACTGGAAGATTACAGCATTAGGACGGCCTGCTTCAGCCTCTCACCCGGGGCACAGGGCTCTTTCTTTCAGCTGCAGCTCCATCACATTCACCTGTGCCTTTTATGGTTTAGTTCCATACATTCTAGAGATTTCTGAACCTGCATTATGTTATTAAGATGAGATGCTTCACTGGGGGAGACGACAGCCATTGTGAGGATTACACAAACACATTTTTATCCATCCATCCATCCTTCCATCCATGCAGCCAGCCACCGGTCCTGGTCAGGGTTTTGATTTCTTATTCATATCGCAGAAAAACCTATTTCTCTAGTTTATTTAAATACATGCATTAATTTTTAATGAGTGAATCTATCAATCCATCCATCCGTTTCAGCAACAGCTTATGCGGGATCCAGGATGTAATGAACAGATAAATATTTAATAACATCATATTTGAACTTTAAATAGATTTTTTTTCCCCTCCTTTGTTAAGGCCTTTTCTTCACCGTGGCAATACATATCAAAGCATTTCCTATAATCACTCATTGACATGGATTTCATGTTTACTGGAGCTCAGATGGGATGTTTCACAAGTGTTTAATAAGCAGCTTTGCTCTCCTAGCCCGTTATTAGTGCTTCCTCCGTCTTGCACACACCTTTTATGTATTGTGCTGTCAGAGCCTGTGGACTTCTGTTTTATGAGCCACTTATACTAGATTTCTTCGCTCCGATATACTTACCACAGATGATGATGATGTATTTCAATACTTGATGCTATGCCACACAAACAAATTCCCTTTTAGATCAAGAACAATTTCAGGCCCCAAGCTTCACCTCCATAACCACTGTTCTTATACGCAATCCATAGGGGTGGAACTGCAAGAGCCTCTGGGTCTCCAGGTTATCCCAGTGATTCCAGTGATGGAATAAACCACTGATTATGAGCTTCTGGGAAACCCAGGGCCTGGTTACGACTATTTAGTGCACACATGGCAGCACGTATGCTATCACATATTTTATCATTTTCTGATTCTGATATCATACCCAAAAGAAGGGGACCTGATTGGTGGCTCACAAACAGGCAGAAAGTTCATTTCAGAAAGTAGAACTCCAAACCAAGATTTTGTTGCAGCCAACCAGTTGGAATGGAGGGTGTCACATTCACATTAGTACTCAACTGGTTGGTTGAAACAAAATCTCCGTCTGGATATTTGCTCTCTGGACTCTGCTCTGCTCACAAAATTCAGAAATGTGACATAAGGAGAGCACTGCACAGGTTTTTCAATCAGTGCCATGTTAATATCATAGTCAAAGTATATTAGATATTAAATCGCATCTGTGAATGAAGCGTGGGGGGGCTTGGGGGGTTGTTCTGCTTGGTGCCCCCTGAGGACGTGGCACTCCCCCAAATGCCATGTAATTAATTTAGTCCAGGAAGTACCTATTCCCCTTGGGACACGCGTCCCGCTCTGACGTGACATGTCCATGTGTTGTGGAGTGGACCCATTTACTGGTGATACTGATGGTGATAGGGATGATTTTAGCCTTTCAGGTCAGCTCAAATATGTTATTTCTCTTTATGCAGTAATTCAGTGTGCAGTAATGTAAATATATACTCAACTTACTATGTGCTGTATTGCCATATGGACTTTCAGGAGAACCATGCAGAACTTGGATGGATTTTGCCGTGGACATGAGTGAGAGTCTATAATGTATCGGTACAAAATGCATCAAGCTAAGAAAGGTGTTATGCCAACCTGAGGGCCAAGGGAGGCAGAGGACAGGTTGCCACGGTGATGAGTGTCAGCTGAGCTTCAGTGTTTCCAGTCATGAGGTTTACTGTGGGCACACCCTCAGGGTTAAGCGGAGTGACACTTTCAGAAATGCTCACTGATTCATACTGGATTGTCCCACGTGTGTCAAACCAGGGCGCCCTCCCCGTATTTATTGTTGTGGGCCGTATCTGCTGTTAGCCAGACTCTGGATTACCCTTAGTATGTGTGTTTGTGAGTGTGAGAAAGAGATTGAGGGTGTACACTAAATAAGCTCCAGACCGCTGTGATCCTGACTGGACAGGCTATTATAGATGGAGGTCAGCCTTAGACTTCGAGGGCATTGCCTTTGTTTTCAGGAGATAGTGGGCCTGCAAATGTGTGCACCTTACTAATAGCGTAGGTAATCACTTAGAGATTTCCTATGAAACATCACCACAACATCATTTTTAGTAACATACTTTTTAATTTGTTCTTAAACTTAGGTATTGATTCCTGTTTTACCTTAGACAATTCCCAGTTCTAACTCTTTGGAAACCGTATATAACGTATGGCAGGTAGCTAAGATTTTATTTCTTGTGCCTTTATGTTATTTGGCAACACAGAACCTCATCATCTTGATTGGATTTCACAGAGCTTGAGTTATGACGCTGAAATCTTCATGTCTCTCGGAAATAAAGCAGGAACGCGGATGGACCTGATTCATCACGGTGCTAAATCCTACGGCCATCTCTTTACCGCAGATCTTGAGAGCTAAATTAAAGAACGGCAGACAGTAAAATAAATCAGCATGCCTTTCACTAATCGCCTCCCTGTCCCTTCTTAATGCCTGAGCTAACTAGGCATATCAGATTAGAAAAATAACCCTCCAAAGCCTGCTGTAACCCCACACTTTGCGTCCTCCTGATATTTATTGGGCTTTTTGTCTGTACAATGTATTCAGGCAGAAAATGAGAATGTACAAAAGATACAATGAGCCGTATGCAATCAACCCTGTGTTTGCACATTACATTGGAATGGACACTGCCCCCTATGCTGATGTTTGCATATGTGGCCATATCATTGGCTGTTTAGGAAATGTGGAACTCCTCCGCCAGAACATCACAGTTTCATTCCTGTGTTGAGTCGTCAGATGAAGTAGTTGTATATGATTGCATTTCCTGTCATTTGAATTTGAACGTGCAAATTTGCAATTATCCTAAAAATTACACTCAAAAATCAAACTCAAGTGGAGTTCCACTTAATTATGGGCCTTAATTATGCGTAAATAACTGAAATTAAATTGTTTTTTATTGTGATACAAAATCATTTGTATCATTTGTTTTTTCGTCAGAATAATTTCAATTGCAGTGTTATTTCAATGTTAATATGGACATCTTGTAAATGCATTACAATCTATTTTTATTTTTTCAGAGCATTGAATTTAGAGTATCCTCAAATAACACAGGTCTGCAACCAAAAAAATCCATAGGATTTTTTGACTGTTTCTTATAGATTGAACCTGGGAAAATTTTTTTAAAAATTCCATCTCATCAGGTTTTCTTGCAAAACTCATGTTTTTAGTGTAATTAAGCATACAATTTCCCTTTTTAAACTGAAATCTGGTATCCTATTCTTCAGTCAAAAAACCATATCCAATACATTAATATTTCTAAGAGCGAGACTCAAGAGAAATACAAATAGAAAATGCGAGGAATTGAGGGGGGTCAGTGTGTGTGTGTGTGTGTGTGTGTGTGTGTGGGGGGGGGTTTCGGTGGGTTTGGCACAGACAAAAAGAGTAAACATGTAGTGTTAAATATATCATGAAGGAATAGTTTTTTATTTCTTTGTTCAATTATTAGAAAAATTATGCATAGTTAATTGTAATAAAATATTGATTTTTTTTTTCATTGCTGTTGTGTTTTGTAATGTAAACTCATGTTTTGCTAAAAAAAAACGTACATGATGAAGGAAAATGGAGATCATTTTTGGATTCAGCACCCTAAAAAACACACATTTACCAAAAATATCCCATGCAGCTGAAAATTATGAAAAATTTTTTGCAGTCTTGTGTAATCGTTGTCCCTGAATTAGCCTGGCAAAGATAAATGATGGTTTAGTTATGTAAATTAGTTAAGGATATACTAACAAGAAGGATTTGTTAGTTGATCTGTTTTCTTTTCTTATTGTGAGGATTCAAGTTGTCTCATTCTTTGGAATGTAACTTAAGCTAATGTTACGTGTCCCACTCCTGCAAAATCTGCTCTTTGTATCTACAGGGAATTTTTCTTTTTTATTTTTCTGTGAATCGTATTCAAAAAGGTATTCTTGTATAGTGTGTTTGTATGGGGAATAGTTGAAATACTCAGGAAAAAAAGTCCAGTAGAGTAATTCTAGTTAGTCATTAATTATGGTACACTATATACTAATCAAAGGCTGATTGTGCTTGTTGCAGAGAGTAGTAAAGTCAAAGGATAAATGACTATATGTAAATTACAGCAATGCAATTAGCTGAACGCTGTGCATTTGTGAGCCCATACAGATGAACATGAAAACTGCTGGATTCTTGTTTGAATGTGTGCCCTGAATCCATAGGCTGATCTGCTGAGATTCTAAATGTGACTCGCATGAATTCAATGGCTGCCTGAGCATTACGGCAGTAGTTTTTCCTTAAATGCTGAAGCCTACATATTACAAAAAAGGTGATAATGTAAGAGAGCGAACGTTAAAAGGCCAAGGCCCCCTGTCAAAAAGTCTTCATAACACTTATTTAATTATGGATTGGGATTCCTGCTGTAGTCGGAGGGATAAAGAGGAGAATCCCCATTCCCTAGCAAAATCTGACCATGTTCTGTACCCACATGTCCTATGGTCGGTCGCTGGGCTCCAGAGCCTATCCCAGAAGCTCCAGGCACAAGGCAGGGAATAGCCTAGGTCGGGGTGCAAACCAGACGCAGGGCATACACACCATTCACCGACATGGACATTTGGATTGTAGAGGAAAGCCCACAGTGACACAGGGAGAGCATGCTACAGTAACCAGGTGTAGGAACCATATACCCCCCCCAAATATCTCATTTGGCTTAATCTGTCACCCCTAAAAATGGACCATTGTTAAGTTGTGTTCCTTCCAATATAAAACAATCTCCTATGCCACTGGACACAACAGTGCTGACCACAGCACCACTGTGCTGCCCGTACACCTAATTATAAAATTAAAATAAGGAGGAACTTCAGCTGCATCAGAGACAAAACTATAATCTGACTGCAAGCGTGACCTTTGTCAATTAATACGGGCTTCCTTAAGTAACATCAACACAAAGGTATGAGGTTGGTGCTGGAGGTGGTGGGTGGCGGCTGGTTCTTCGGCGTTATAAGCTGTTTCTGACAGCACCATGTTTAGAGAGGATAAAAGCAGGCAGAGTTAGGAAACAAACCCAATGCTTTGAAATTCATTAGAGAAACCAGCCACTAGTGATTCCCTTCTGGTTTTTCTGGGCCTCTTATTTTTCACCATCCTGCCTGCCACGGTAATGGGCACTTCGCTGCCGTTAACAGGATCTTTGGAGATCTCCCAATTTGTTTGCTAGGTCTGTTTTCTTCACGGGCCGGTGCTCCTAAGGCCCATGCAGGATTTCTGTTAAGTATTTTTCATGTAAATTTACACCAGTAATTACAAAAAAAAAAACAGGTGCTTATGTAATGTTAAATAAACCAAAACAAAATGGAGAATACTGGAATTAAAACGGCTTCGATAATGTAAACAATAAAAATCCAGACGCCACATTTGTCAGTTTAATATCCTATATCTAAATTTTGTTTTTGAAGATAAAAAGTATAAAATGTATAGTCCAGAGCATCACAGCCTGATGTGCAGAGAGAGGGATAGTGCTATTGGCCATTTTGTTTATTTGCGCATGATCAATGCATCTTGATATTAAGAATCAGACGCGGTTCCCTCGGGTAGCAATGATGGATGGAGTGCCTGCCCCTGATGCCTGTCACTGCCGTGCAGCAGCTCTAATTTCTTGTACACCAAGGACATCTGCTACAGACCTGGAGCTGCAAATCTGCCTATTTTATAAGTTTGAGGTGTATAAAAGTTGGCTCTCACTTTAAACACTGGATGCTTTGGATGATGATATTACAAATATTTATAAACTGTGAGAATGGGAAAGGGGGGGCAGAAACTCCCCGAGGGGATCTCGAAACCGCCAACATACATTTTTAATGCATGTGCTAACATTGGTTTAGTTGCATATGCTTTGGGAAACTGACATTTTCGATTGAATTGCGTGACAAAACCACGTTGGGAAAAACCACTTCACCCGGCGATCATTTATCCATCACTATTGACTGACGGTTGATTTTAAAATAAACATTTTTCCCAAGGCATCAATACATTCTTTACATTTTCCACCAGGAAACTTTAAAAAACCATTTTATTTTTTTCCCTGTTTTGCAGATTTAGAGAGATTCTGTAGTTTTGTAGTCATTGTTCTTATTTTTACACATATTAGCATAGGTGCTAAGAGGTCAAGGATACGAAAAGGAGAAACACCGCACTTTGGCTGCTGCAGCATCAGCATGATGCTGTCAGTTAAAAACTTAAAGTAAAATAGAGGTTGTATCACCCTGAGAACTAGCAGACAGGACGATTGTTACCACTGTCAGGCTGAACTGCAGTCATCTGAAGCAATAATTGCCGACTTGCTTCGGACGCTCCTGCTTGCTCTGCAAGGCACACACAGGCATTGTCTTGCATTAGTAGACTTCACGTTGCCTGACAGCTGAAAATGGCCTTCCTACACTGCGATTTCCAATCTGTGCCTAAAAAGGTTCCATTTCTTTCTTTTTACAATTTCACTTTGTCTCTCATATTCAATTAAATTGACGAATTTGTCCATTACAACTTTGCTGTTAAGAAATTGTGCAAATCTGTTTTCCTCTGAAGGAGTACTTCCAATAAGCACTCCTAACTTAGTGGCCTAGTCTCTCCCAGTAGAAGTATAAAGCTGTAGACTCATTTTTAGCAAATGCGTCAGCAAAGGCATGGTATACCAAAGCAGAGCACTATGATGCAAATAGCAGGAGTCACACAGTTAAAATTCACTTATAGTTTCCCGTTTTTGTAAGACATATAAAACCTCCAAATAAATTTAGTGCTTATATGACTAGATGTGAATTCCATTGTGACTTTATAGAGGTTTGCTAAATTTGTTGAAGCCCAGATGGCTCAGAAGTTTTAACAAATAAAGATGGTTGAGACCGATGGTTTAGAGTATACTAATGAAACATTTTCTGTTAACTGTTGCATATCTGTCTGTATTGTTACACAGTTTATTTTCATAAGCCCCTTATTTTAACTTGGTGAACTTGTGTATACCTGTTTGTTTAAATTTATATTATTATCTAAGAATATTCTACCCAGAAATTGACAAATTTGTTTAGAGTAAAATAATACCAACAAGAAAATCAATTGATTTTTTTTTTCATTTATTAAAAAAATTGCTTATTTTTCAGACTCCTGCAATTGATGGCGATACATGCTGATGATGGCTCTTGGCATTACGCTGCCTAAGAAGCCATACTCTCCTGCCCGGAGCCTTGCGGGGCATTTTAATTGCCCAGTTCTTTGGACAGTAATAGCTTGGCATTGAGAGGAATCATACAGGAATTCAGTAACTGGGCCCAGTGTACTGTGTGGCCGGGTGCAGGACTGGGCCATGTGGGAGCTCCTGGGGCCTGGGCAGATCCTGTGAGCATATCAGTCAGTGGCTTTCTGGGTAAAATGTCGACTTAATTAGATTGTTAATTAAAGGCCTCGCAGTGGTGGTGGGGGCAGCTAGTCGATGCTGCGGGGTGTGCAGCCGGCTCGCAGCCGTTCCCCAGCCCGCATGACCGGGACACATTGGCTTTAAATGAGATGCTAATTGAAGTCTGTGAATCAGGCTGGTGGACAGAGAACTGGAGCCGGCCAGCCATGACCTAACTGCCACTGACAGGCTCCCTGTGTCCCTGCAGGTGTTCATTACCGCAAGTCCTGCGCGTCTTCCGGGGCCTGCCTCATCGCCTCCTCGGGGTACCAGCAGTTCTGCACAGGAAAGCTGCACTCGGTCTGCATCAGCTGCTGCAACACGCCGCTGTGCAACGGACCACGACAGAAGAAGAGGCCCATCCCGGCAGCGGCTCTCCCCGCCGGGGGCAGCGCCACCCTCCATGCAGCCTTTTTTTTACTGCCCTTTCTGTTGACGTAAGCTCCCACCCCCATCGCCCACCCTCCTACCCCACCCCGGAGCAGGACTCAGTGCGCAACCGCTTTTTCTAGATACCGCGTTTGGAGAGTTGAATGTCGCCGTGTTCGTTTGTTTGTGCCCTCATCTCTTTGACCTAAAGGAGTGCCGATGTTCTCCGGTGTGCAGGAACACAATCCGCCCATAAAGCTTCCGGAGATGATTACACGGTGGGTCACTTGTGGGGGGGAGCGTTTGCTATGAAGGGACCTGTATGTAAGTGTCGCGGTCGCCTAACTGGGGCGCCGCTCTGCTCTGCGGACTCGCTGTGCCGCTGCCTCGCTGTTTTGCCTGGTTTTGTTTGCAAGGAGTGCCTCAGACCCCTCCACAATAGGTTTGTTTAGGAAAAACAAAAACACTGATGGATTCGCTCTCCGTCGTAGTGAGATTTAACAGGGAGTACCCAATTAAATGTGCACATACTAATAAAAACATTTTTTATTGCAAAAAACAAAACATCTAGGCACATTTGATGAAATACATAAATTACATCTAGTTCCATGAGCTATCCGGTGAATAACACTCTGCTGCAGATAATGCTGACACAGGACTGCCATATTTATGCTGATAGGACAGGAGAGGCATGGGATCACCTTTGCAATGGAGATTTGATGCTTAATTTCTCACAACGCACTGACTTTTCATAAACCTGACTATTATAACTATTAGTTTTTCACCGGTGAATACAAAACACAGAAAATGTATTAATGCTTACGTAAAGACAACAAGTTTCAATAATTTCATAAAGCAGCTATAATGTTCATGCAGTGCTATAACAGTGTTGCAATACACTCCTTTCCAAGAATCTTAAGGTGCAAGATCTAGAATGGCTTCCAGGAGCCTAGCAGGTTTGTGACCAGACCTGTCATAGTGACTTTGCCTGATGGGAAGAATCTGAGATGCTTCAGGATGGCTGATCTTTTAGGGGTCAGCAGACTAATGGGCTTACCATCACCATCTGCACTTCCTGCAAAGTCTTGTAATTCTAGGCAATGATAGAGAAGGTTCTCACACACTGCTCTGTCTTCAGAGGAGAACAGACATTTTCATCTTCACTTCTATACCATGTGTAATATAAACATATACAAAGATATCTAATCTGGACCACTGTAAAGATCCTGCACAAAGTCTCAGACGTCAGTCTCAGAGGTTGCATTGCTGTGTTGTGGGTTACTGATCTCCACAGACTCCTCTGGACTGGGCTCCTGAGAGCTCCCCAGGGAATGGGCTTGGTTTAGCGTGGCAGGGGACCCACTGGCCTTGTCTCTACCGCGGGCGGGCAGTGAGTGCCGAAGCGATCTGAGTAAACGGCGCGCCGACGGCATGTTCGGCCTCCTCAGGTTCCTCTTGTTGACATGCTCGATGGTCAGGTGGCATCGCAGCACCTGCATGAACACCTGTCGGAACTGCCGTGACGAGAAGTTGTAGAGGAAGGGGTTGATCACCGAGCTGAAGTAGAAAAAGGTGTCGGCGATGGGGTGCAGGACGACGTAGCCCCTCAGGTAGCTTGCTGTCCAATCCGCTTTCGGCTTGGCCGCCAACAGCAGCCGACGGATCTGATTGGGCATCCAGCAGCAGGCCAGACTTCCCACGATTAAGCCTGAGTGACAGAAAGGGGGGAGAGACAGAACGGAAAGGGGGTGGGATTCACAAATTAGCTTAGAAAAATGAATGTCGGAGGTGGGTCGGCTGGGATTAGCATTTAAAAGATGGTCTTCAAATGAGGGCTCCTTCAGTAGGAGTGCGTTCTATTTTTAGAGCTTCTGCAAATGGCTTGCTATCATTTCTCAGATTGTACAAGAAAACTTGATTTTGGTACTGAAAGAATTGATACAGTTTAATTGTGCAAACTACCCTTTGTTCGCATTTCGATTAGCCAGTGTAGTGTGCCGTGGCTTTTGTGTTGAAATTCAGGTTAAACATTTAGTGGTTTTAAGTGTTAAATATGTTCCAAGAAGCAGAATTGCAGCGCGGCATCTCTTCTGATAAGTTATCTACGTGAACATGCTCGAAACGTGTTACATAAAAGGTTGCCATTAAAGAATAACCGGGTCCTCCTGATTTATTTTTTAAATGTCTTTGAATGATTGAAGTATATTTACATCTGATTGTGATTCATTATATGCATAGGTGAAACAATCTTACAGAATCTATTTAAGAGAATAAATAAAAATATGTAATTATCATACTGTCGCTCAGTGTTTGGCATTTCCTTCGAGAAAATTATGTAACCGTATTATTTTTTTATTTATTTAGAACTGAGGATGAAATGTTCCTGTACTGACCTACATCCCATAGTGGTCTTCTTTGTGTAATGACCGACATCCCGTTGTGGTCTACTTCCTGTAATCACTTATGTCCTATTGTGGTCTACTTCCTGTTATGACTTACACTCCATTGAGGTCTACTACCTGTAATAACCTACATCCCCTAGTGCCCTATGTATCTTCTCATCCACCATTCCCTGACCAAGCTTCTCTTTTCCCAAACAGCTTGGATGATCTTGTGCCATTTGGGGTAAGCATTGCATAACTGCTCACAACTAACCGAATGGTATGTCTTCTCTCTCATGAATCTCTTATAAATAAACCCATGTGATGGGTTAAAGCTACAGGAAATGTACCCGTAGGCTTGTATGAGCACCAAAATGCCCAGTGAAATAAGTGTGAATGCATCAACTTATCATCAATGAATCCTGGACTTTTCCTTTTAGCTTTTGTTAACTCTGTTTCAGTCTTTTTCCCTGGTTATTGTAATTACTCCTGGTTCTGAAATAGCAACATTCTTGCTTTCTCCATAAGCCGCCAGATCATGTAACGTGTCGAGTAACCTCTGACCTTTTGCAGATGCGGGGCCCTTGCTTTTATTGGACTTAGCTGTTGCTCTTTTATTGAACTTCTGTGAGTAGCAGCAGAGCGTCGATTTCACATTACAGCTTCTTAAATACGGCCGTCAGAGGTGATTACAGGGAAAAAGTCAAGGGCAGGCCGACCCTTTCAGTATGTCGCGTGTGTAAAGGCACAAGGCATAGATTGGGGAGAGCAGTCCAGGGGCACAGTCCATGTTAGCTGTTAGCTGTGTTGTTTTCATGCTGTTGATGTCTAACCTTCGATAGGGACACGGGCAGTTATCATATGTTACAGAAAAGTTTGTCAAAACTCTGCCATTTGATAAAAATACCAAGACTGCAGTACTGTGCAAAGTCTTAGGCATTTATCTTGGTAGTAACTGTATATTTGCTGAGAATATATGCAAATAAATAGTGTCACAATTAAAACTAATATTTCTTCAGTTCTCTTAAAAAGTTCCTGATGCCTTGCTGGATGACTCGATAAGCATTGCTTCAGTTCCCAAACCTCTCCTCAGGGGCACCTCAGCCATTACATTTCAGCACAAGCTCAATTAATGAATTAATTTAATTAGTTAAATAACTCGATGAGATAACTTGATGAGTTATTGATTAGCCATACAAAGTGTGTTTGTGGTCAAGTAAAAAAAAAATACATATTGGATTATTATTTCGAATACTGGGGTGACTTTAGGAGAAATGTTAAAATGGTTCAGCTGACACGCTTTGACAGACATAATATCGTAGTTTTACACCAACACGAAGAACATAATTTTCTTTGACTGCCTAATACTTTTGCACAGAACTGTATATTAAACAGTCACCTTCATATTCACTTTGCCTGTGCAATTCAAATGCAGAGGTGTTATGGAATCACAGCTAAAATTTCAAATAGTCTGAGTTTGATGCAGGCTAAAGCTGTAAATGTAGTGCGTCAAAGCGGCCTGCTGTACTGACAGAAACATCCAGTCAGTAACATCCCGCCAGCTGGCAGTAGTTTCCAGGGGACACCCTGCCATGCATTTCTACCTACACCATGCGCTTACCTCCATGACATTTGCAACACGGAGGCCATCACTAAACTGCCCTGATCTTCATTCAAATATTCTGCAGTTATAACCAATTTCAAAACTTCTTAAAAATCAATCTGCCTTCACCCTGCAGTAAAACTGGCATCAGAATGAAGTAGTGATGCTTAACAAGACTCCATTTTAATGGCTCTTTGGCTTTGAAACTGGCCTGTGGTGCTATTAATCATTTAGTTATTATTACGTAGAAGAGAGCTTTCTGGTACTCTAAGTCTTCAGTCTACGGGTGCAGGGCAACAACATCTATTTGTTTATCTATTTGTTCATTACTGACTGATTGCTAGTTAAGCACAAAGCCAAGAAAGACTCAGATGACTTATAAAGGACCAACAAGATTACACCTGATTTTTGGGAACACATGGTGGATCAGAACCAGAATTATTTATTTAAGTTGCAAATTATTGTGGCTAAGCCAGGAAACAGGATGGTCTACCTCCCTTCCTGGAGGCTGACTGGACACCAGTGAAGATGAAGCATGCCAGGGTGGTGTCATCTGCACTT
This sequence comes from Petrocephalus sullivani, assembly GCA_026780845.1. NCBI lineage: Eukaryota > Metazoa > Chordata > Actinopteri > Osteoglossiformes > Mormyridae > Petrocephalus > Petrocephalus sullivani. Next base: position 17,112,982 of record JAODKM010000034.1, read on the forward strand.
TGCAGAAGTTTCACAGGTGGACCAGTGAAAGGCAGCCATTATTGTATGTGGAAGGTGAGCTCCTGTGCTGATGTTGCCATTCCAGGGAATAATCAGGATGGCCACCAGAGGGCACTAGAGGAAATACCCTAAGTCAGGGGTGGCCAATCTTATCCACAAAGAGCCGGTGTGTATGCGAGTTTTCGTTGCAACTCTCTAATTAGGTTACTAATTAGAGGACTGATTCCCCGAAGAATCCTCACACCTGGGTTTGAACAGCTGATCTAAAGGTTATCCCAAAAACCCCTTTGCGGGTAAGACTGGGCACCCCTGCCCTAAGTCCTCCAGAAGGACTACTGCCCATCAACATCCCAAATAATTAGGACCAATAATTGTTCCATTGGTCTAGTTAGTCTTGGTTTAACTATGGGGTGGAGGTGGGGGTTGATTTTATTTTATTTTTTAATATTCAAGACTTTTGTTTAATGTTTTTTCAATAAAGTTATAGTTAATGTTTTACCTTCTCTAGTGTTCTGCCTTTTGCATGACTCTGCATGTAACTGCACTCAACCCTCAGCTGACTTGGGATGAATCCATGGGTTTTGGTGAGTGCAGAGGAAGAGGGGGTTTGAGAAGAATATATGGTTTCCTGTTAATCAGGAAGTCAGATCTACTCAGCAATAGATCTGGCTGTTTCAGCTGGTCTAGTTTGGGTAGTAGCACACCTGGGATGACGATGCTGAAGGGTGAGCTAAATTATGAACGCAGGTACCTGAGCTGTAGGATGTAGTGCAATCCCAGTTTCAGAGCCACAAACAGTGGAGTGGTTTCCTGCTCATGGGATAACATTCCCCATCCATATGACCCAGAATAAGCTTTTCTTCCTTGTCAGTGTTAGACCTTCTGCTGCTGCAAGACTTGACAGACAGTACTTGGCATTCTTATGAGATATTGGGTAACAGGCTCACCTTAGATATTATAAGCTATGTGAGAGCAATATTCACACCACTTTGGAGCTAATCATGTTCTGTGCATGGTACTGCACATCATCTGCCACCCACATGACCTTCCTACAGGATCATGCACTGTTTGTCCTCCTGTCTCCAGCTTTGGGAGCCTGCCATTCCCGCTGGTTTTGTTTGTTGGTGTTTCCTGTTCTTGTAGCACTCAGTCCTCAGTTCCCTGCATATATACACACACACACACATATATATATAATATATATATATATATGTATATGAGTGACCTGAAGAATCTAAGCCTGCCTGCAGAAGAGCCTGACTGACCACTCCATGGCTATGGAAATATGAAGGATTCAGTGGCCTTTAATCATCCCGACAGGGTGGCTGTTGTGTGCGGGGATGCTTAGATTTCCCATCTGCACAGACAGATACAAAAAAAGACATTGACAAGGAGGGGGAGGAACAGGCAGAATGGACTAGAAGCGCAGGGGGGGCCTCTTTCATGTGTGGGCCCTCGGTGCCGTGCCAAACATGGACTGTCAATCCCTCCATTACTGGGCGGCACAATCTAGCCTCCACAGACATGTTCCGGTGATGCTATACTACACATTAACCATGAAATTACTTCTCTGCCCTTTTCGTTGGATTCTAGGACTAGTCAAAAGTTTCCCAACATGCTAAGCATACCGTCGTCCACTGTTCTCCCTGATGGGTGCGGCCTCAGTTTGAATCAAGGGCTTAGATATTAAACAGAGGCTTCAGACTGCTGATAAGGAAAAGAGAAAATACACGGTAAAAGCCTGCAGTAGAAGTGATGGAGCCGAATTTGCAGCAGGTCATGCCGGCCCGTACGAGGGAGGACCGGTGAAAGTGTGGGTGGTGTGGAGCGGGAGGCTTTCGGAGCACATGAAGGCCTGTGAACTATGCGTTTAACACGCCGCACGAAAGTACTGCACCGCCACCTCGTGTGTCAGAAAGAAACAAAAACGCGCGTACCTGATATAAGCCATCGCGCCTCTTTGAAGAAATTAATTACTCCTGAGATGATAATCAAAGAATCACCGTGACAAGTACTGAAGCAGTGAGAAATACTATGAAATGCCGGAACATTCTTTAGGATATCTGACGGCTGGAACAAAGGCGACTGTCATGCTCTGGCTAATGACTTCACAAAAGGAAGCGTTTCCCTTTGACAGCCCATAATCTCCTCCAGTGGTTGTCACAATAATTTATGAATCTACTGACAATCAGCTCTGGAGAAGAGGCTTTTTTGGGAATGTGACTGAATCCAAGCAGCAAGATTCAATAGTTGTTAAAAGTTTTTTTGTGTGCATGTGTGTGTGTGTGTGTGTGTGTACAGTCCCTGTACGTGTCCTTGAAATGACACCAGAAAGATAGCAAGGTACTCATAAAACACTGAATTACCTAACACTTTAAAGTAATTTAACTCTGTATTTAGAAGGCCTAATGGTCCCTCCCCAGGTTCTGGAGTAGAATTGTGGGCCTTGTTCTCATTTTAAAATCTGTTCGGCTGTGCAGTTCTTATTGACGTCCTGTTCACATTACTATTGATTGGTGTGTTGAGATTAACAAAAAATCCATTTTGCCATAAATACTATGGCAAATGTATCTTACAACCCGAGATAGTCCATGTGTGAATGGGCTTATGCTGAACTGCAATCCACCTCTTATAAAAAGAGTACAGCATGAAAATCAATAGAATAGAGATGATATATGATTTATGCCCCTTTCTGACACCACTGAGTTATACACTGAGCTGCTTCTCCCCCGGATGTGTAAAAATAAACAGAACAGTCTCCCCTGCTAAAAGCCTGTATAAGATGTTTAATAACCACCCTCCCTCCTCTGAATCGGGGCTGCTTTTAGCATCAGGCTAAATCAGAGAAGCTCTCTCAGTTCTGCTCCATTCCCTTGGTTTTTACTGTACCAGTGCTGATCGGCCGCTTTGACGTTACCGCAAGTTAAATACTCCATAAGGTGACCGTTCCTCAAGGAGACATTAATGTAATGAGCTGAATTGTAGCGCATTCCTAGGAGCTGTAAGTAACACGGCGGGAATCTGGCAACTGCTGTACCTGGCATCACCTCCTATATCACCTCCATGTGAGGTATGCCTCAGTGCTGCAACAGCACAATGTCACGCAAAACAGGACCGCAGCCACACTGTGGGATCTACAATTGATCATAAAGGATCCTTTATAATTTTACTGCTGGAATTTACGGAATTTATGGAATTAATTTAATAATGCTGACTGGTGACCATGGCTGCTGGGATAGACATTACTTAAAAGTTGCATTGAAGGACTTAGTTGAACTGCTTGATATTAAAACATGCATAAGTCCAGCAAAAGAAAAAGCGCTCACACACACACACACACACACACAAACAAATTTTAAAGTTTTTCTGCATGACTTACGTGACTTTCCAACAATGCTGGATTGTCTGTGTGAATACCACTGGACCTGGCAACGGCTGTTAGAATATATTAGTAATGACGGTGTCTAATCATAAATAAGCTAATTGAACATGGCTATGGCAAATTAATTATTTGACTAATTCATAATTACTTTGACGCCTTTAACTTAATCCAAGCCGCTGAATAATGATGCAACTGTGGCTAAGCGAATTACTGCTTCATCTTAATTACCAGGGACGCTAAGTGTTATAGGAGTCTGGCAGTTCACTGAAAGGTTACCGAGTTCTCCCGCAGTCCGGGCATGTTTCCCCCATAGGAGAGCGCTGGTGAGCATATGGCCGCAGCCGCCAGGAGAGCGGAGCCTCCGCCGTCGGCCACGCATTGCTAAGTCAGCTCATGCAGCCAGCTCCGCGGCCGCTCTGAATAAGTCATCGTTAGCGGCGCTCATTAGAATACAGCGGGGCGCTGCCCGAGACGTGCGTGCGCTCGCTCTCGCCCCGTCCGCCGCGCACCTGTCCGCGGCAGCACCCGCCAGCTCGAGCCCATGCGCCGCCGATGCTCACTCTGCTACCCTGCTAACGCTGCACTGAGGCTGCAGCTATAATGCTAATGCATTCATGGCCTCCGATAGCAAATTGGGAGATTGCAGGTACCAGTTTGCCATGACCCGGTACAGACAGGCGAGAGGGGCAGGCAGCCTATGAATAAAAACATTACAGGGAAGGGGAATACTGAGTGGGAGTGATTGAACTCCCTCGCCAAATACTGTTTTATTCTTTCTTGTAATCAGTCCTAGTCTCTCCCTCAAGTGTTTTTCTGTGGGGATGTGCTGGAATTTTAAGCACCTGACAAAAGGGACAAAGACAAAGGAATTTCAACTAAAGGACAGCCTGACCCTCTACGTCAAACTGAGCAGCTTCAGCTGAAATATCTATCCAAAGAGCCCAAGACCGACAATCTGTCATTGTGCTGTTTAATTCTGCAGACGTACCTTAAAAAAACAGAAACAGAACAAATCCTGCCAGAAGCCACAGCTGGTGGGTGCTAAGTCCTGCAGCCGGGTGGGATCCAGGGGTAATGCATATTGGAGTATTGCACCTTTGACCAGGGCAAAAATCGATCAATATCCTGTTAACACATTATTTCCATATAGAAATTATCAAGGCTATGTTTCAAAACTCCTTGTGTAATACATATCTTATATATTTCCCTCATAAATTTCAGAAACACTTACGATGATACAAATTTCAAGTGTGGTACCTGGTAAGAACCTTAGACGTACAATATTAGATTTTTTTCGGTGCCCAAGTGAAAGGGAAAAGTAATTTAAATCCATATTTTATTAATAAATAAATCACCACACATATATTATGTTTGCATCATGAAATCAAGACGTTTCTGAATGTCTTCCTGACACTAGAGAACTGGCATTTCCCAGAATCCCTTTCTTTCTTGAAATGATTTGCTTATCTATGCAGTGTGTGAAATAGCCATCATTTTGATGATTTATCTATATAAATTTGGAAGACATAGTCAATTCAATAGGAACCTATGTGAGGTAAAATGTGATTCTTACTGAAGGATAATCGGTGCTTCTATATATTCCATGTGGAGTAGATTGTGAAGATCTGGACATTGCTATGGGCCTTTGCATCGTCTGTGATCTTGTTAGTGAGTGAAGGTATGAGAGGAATGGAGGCTTATGGGAAATGTGGTTCTTGTGGAGAACTGGGCTCCTGTTTTAACAGTTACACTATGTGTGTTACTTCTCACTGATGGTTTACAGCCAACATGGCAAAGCAAAGAAATTGGCAAGAACGTTATTTTAACATAATTATGCGTTTATTTGGAATAAGCAAAGGAATGTATATTTAAAAGCATTATCCAGGGAGTATAGATATCATATCAAAGAGGGAGAGTATTCCTGAGGCTAGCAGGGAAAAGTAATAAATACAAAACTATGTAGGCCATCATAAGTAAATTGTGTACGCAAGAACACCATAAATAATATGTTAGTGGCAGACCAAACTGTGGCTATTGGATTGTTTAATAAAATGGTCATTTATATTGTTTGGTAGATTAATCAAATCTGTTAATTAAGGAACAAAACATTACGTCATAATGCGCCAAGGAACAGCTACATTATAACAGACAATAGGGATAAGGCCCAGCAGTACAGTTTAATGCCAGAGTAAGACCATTCTGACTCAGTGCTGCTTTGGCCCAAGGGTGTTTATCACACCGCATATATTTAGATGCGAACACCCTGCAAATGGAGGACTGAGAACATGGGGACAGTATTATCTGCATCGCAGAGCAGATTATTCATAGAATCACGTATGTGGTGCAGGGTCACAGAGAGCCTAGAACCTACCCTGGGGGTACGGGGCACGAGGGATGCCAGAATATGATGCCAGTCCATCAGAACCACTCACTGTCAGAGACTATGGGGCAAAATTGGAGGACCTGAAAGAAACCCATGCAAATGCTGTACATTGATAACCTGGGGCAGAAGGCAAGCCCCTCGCCCCAGGCGTGTGAGGTCACAGTCCTGCCCGAGAGGCTGCTGAAGCTGCATTTCCTGTTAAGTGAAAATATTTAAAGATGGCTAATCTGCCATCCGAACTGTTCTCTGCAGTGTAGGTGGCCATAAATCTGCTCGCTCCCCTTGAAGGCCCATTAATCTCACCCACCTTATACAGGAAAATAGTGCACTGACACATTTAGAGCCCTCCATATTAATACATATGACAGAGATAAAATAATGAAAGGGAAGGTCTATTGTCCATCTGCTGTCTAATGTTGTAAGTGATCTCCTGCGTGGGGGAAATGAAAGCCACCTGATCCCACCCATATTTATTCCCCACCAAATGCAGCTACTGTTCAAAGCTCAATTGATTCGGCACAAAGAACATTTCGGTGTATTTTGTCCCGTAGTAAAAACTGAATGTGTGGGAAAGGCTAAGGGGGGGCATGGACAATTCCAATAAGGGCACTTTCATCTCCAAGTCTACGGGGATGCGGTGTTTTGATGCCAGATGCAATGAGGCCGGTGTTCAGGACGTGGGGGCCAGATGCGGTGAGGCCGGTGTTCAGGACGTGGGGGCCAGATGCGGTGAATCCATCAGCCTCGCGCGTCAAGCTGACTTATGGGATTCGTGTTTCTCATCTGAATCGGAATCCTGAGGTGTAATGAATCCTTTCGTTGCGTGTCCGGGAGGGAGGCCACCCTCCCGCTCACCCTCCCGCTCACCCCGATGCAGCTGGCTCTGTCAAGATGAGCCAGGTGATTGGGTGGGTGGTACGAGAGCGGGCAGCTTTCTGTTTTACGGGATATCGTGGACGACGCATGACTCACAGCAGATTAGTCAAACCCCCCCTAGCAAAGGTCAGAACTTCTCAACAAGCTGATTGCGTGTCTTTCCGACATATAAGTCACTAGAAAACAGAAACAATAACATGGAGGCTGAAAAAACAGGAGTTCCAGATGTTTGATGGGCTTTATAAATGGGATTATTGGGACTGTATGGTCAATAAAATTTCCTTTCCAGCATTCACTGACTTCAGTAAATCTTTATGTGGAGGTTCTTTGTGTGGGAGTGTTTTCTACTGTAATGTTAAAAGCTTTTACTGTGTTTTTATGCCTGGTGTGAAACCAAAGCAACTAAACCTTATTCGGAAAGGGATCATGGTAAACTGAGATCCCAGTGCAGAAGATGGCGACACCCGTCATGAGACCATTTACACGTGTGCCAACAGGTCACGCGAAAGGCTTTTGGTCAACATTGTAGATCCATATGAACCGGGCTGCCTTCCCCCTTTCAGCTTTTCACCACACCGGAATACTTCAAGACCAATAAGGACCTTCTGAAAGATACAGCATCCCTCTTGTGACCAGTCCTCTAACCCCCAAAGCAAGATGCTGTGATGTTCCCCGAAGGACTGCCAAGTTAGAATGGGCAAATTCTGAGATTTGCGTGCACATATTCCGGATCAAAGATGGTTTCTGCAGCCACAGATCTCCTGGGTTTCAGATACACTGAAAGAAATATTCAAAATAATAAAGCAAACTCACAAGAGTCATTAAAAATGCCTAATGATCTGTGCCTATTCCAGCCATTTTGGGCTCCGGCGCATTTCAGCTGATTTACTTGGTGCTAAAGTTGTTTACTGTTTGAGTGTGCTAGCTGTGATGGCAGGATTATTAATTTTGTGTGAAGAAGGCATCTAGGGTAGATGCCATGTTTTTAACAGATTAGCAGATGAGACATGGTCCACGAGGATCTGATTAAAGATGCATCGGCTGAACTAATTAAGACTATCAGGAAATTGGCATTATCATGCTCGTTCTACTTTATACAATTAGGGAAGCATTTCCAGTAGATGTTTACAAGTTCTACTGCTTGTTTACACGTTTCAGTTTCCTCCACTTGTCCAATGAGTTGATAAAATAGTTTATGAAAATATAAACATATAAGCAGAGAGACAAATATGCAGTTATGTCCTCCCACAGAACGGGGGATTTAACCCTGAACTCTGTAAGCCTGCTGTGTGCTGGGACCTGTTTCTGACAGGCAGAGGGTTCTAAGGAAGCTCACTGGGTATAGCTCTTAAAACAGGCTTTCAGATTCTTGCTTTCAGATTCTTCCAGCTGATGTTCTTTTCAAAGTTTCTAGCAAAGGTTTCGTGAAGGGGGGAGGTGGGCTGCACCATCTAGACAATAATGAAAATAACAAGCCACAGACCTATAACTGGTATTAGCATTTGACTGAATCTCACCCCGTAACTCTCTGCATGGGTTGTGACTCCAAATGAAATAAGTATCACCCAAAATCCTAGCTTAAAGAATCTAGATTTTTCATGCATAATTATCTTTCATGTCTGTATATACTCACATCTCAAAAAAATACTTTTGTAGCTGATAGTGTGTTACCATGACCTCAACTGGTAAACAAAAACCAGCAGACTGATGATAGGGTATGTTAGGTGAAATCAGCATGTCGCATAAAGCACAAAGGTCCCATAAGCCTGCATCTCACAGATGTGTTCTGCTGTTGCTTAAGGCACTTGTGGCACAGAAATATCCACAGTCAGACATTTTATAGCGTGAGGAAACATCACAGTTCATCTGGTGTCAGGATTGCTGATAGAGCTTTATGGAATAAAGTCTTCATCTTCTCCTGACATTTTCATTTCTTTTCCTACAGACCTGTTCAGCCATGCTGCTAATTGATGTTTCTTAAAGAAACTAAACCAAAAAACCTATGAAGGCGTGCTATAGGCCAGTGCTTTCCAATCCAGTCCATGGGGACCCTCCAAGCTCCCTGTCAGAGAGTCCATTTTGGGAGGGAGCAAAAATGCGAAGTGTATGTGGGTCCCCGAGGACCGGATTGGGAAACCCCGATACAGGCCGTGGATCTTGCTGGATAAGACCTTGCTTTCTCCATGAAGCCTGGACTTTGCCTGTCATTTTGTTTCTCAGCTTAATGGGCCATAAACGTGCGGTTTCTCTTTTCTTGGAATGTGATTCCGAAGACATTATTTATGTCTGGAGAAACGCAATTAATCCAGTGAGTGAGCATAATGAATCCGTTGCTTAAGAGAAATCGGCAGACAGGAACCTCCTAGGGCAGCTGTCTTTAGCTGCTGAAATGCATTATTCATTACGACTAATTTCATTTTCCGAACAATTTCGTAACAAACAAGTGTGGATTTATTTAGACTGATCAGCATCAGCGGGGCAGCCTACCTTGAACCCCAAGTAGTGTCACCCCCTTTCTCAGCCCTGGAAGAAATCCTAGCCCTGTGTCACTAATGGCCTTGATTATTGCACTTGAATTGCTCCAGTAAATGTCCTTCCCGGTTTCTGGCATGATGGAAAATCACAAACATTTGGACGGCATATTATCATTGGTTACTACATTGCTTAGGAAGACTGGCCAGCAGGAGGCGCTATGTCATCACATCCCCGGGGAGTGCTGGTTTGAATTTGGTACCATCTGTGCTGGTTCATGCGAATTTTCAGCGAGTCCTCCAATTTCCAGTACCACAAAGTGCACCATTCAGTAAATATGCTCAGCCTGGTGTGTGTGTGTGTGTGTGTGTGTGTGTGTTAGATTCCACGCTGTATAAAATGCTGCATCTTCTTTGTTTGCTCATAATGTATTTCTTCCTACTGTCCGCTCTTTCCAGTCCATTCACATTTTCGTTATTTTGGTCCATTTTGATTAAGTTGAATAATACATGAGCCCTTAGCCCTTAAACATTAAGCAGGTCATGAATAGTTCATTATCATTGTGATTCGCAAATTCACAGATTCACAAATATTACCGCGTGACGTTCGGAGATAACCAGATAAAGGAGAATGTTGTGTTAACAGACCTGAGGAGTCAATGAACAAATTCATCTTCATCCAGCAGTTAACAGTTAGCATAAATCAAGTAATAGAAAGAGATGTTAAACTGGTTCAACATTGATAAATTTGATATGAAATGGGTAGGATTAAAAAGCATTTACCCCATTTTATTTCTGTTTAGAGTGAGGTTTCAGTTTGAGTTATAACAAGTACTTTTAATGTTGTATTCATGCCCATTTGGGTTAAACGGATCAGCAGGATTTGTTTAAGTATCATTATAAATAAATCACAGTCACAACATGAAAGGGCTGCCATGACGATCAGCCATCACCCCTAATACCCGTCTCCAGAACAAAATAAACTAAATAAAAAAAACAGGTGTGTATCTGTGCATGCAGGTCCCTCACAGCTTTAATATACAGAGTTTATCAAGGTGTCTGCGCCTTGTACTGACATTAATTGCTTTTTGTTCATCGTGAGAAGGAAACTTTACAATTGAAATTCCCTAAACTAACCTGTCAAAGTGATCTAAAATACTGTGTTAATTAAAATGTCCCATTTTAACTTCTTAAAACATTTTGTTGACAAATTGTGTCTCCTTATCAGACAAGGGTCATACAGGCAATAAAACAAAAAGGGAAAAAAATACTTGCAAAATTAGATTTTTGATAGATTTGGTTGAGTTCTAGGGGACAGGGACAGATGAATCTATATCTCTGAGCCAAAAATCACATTAATAAGAAGCAAGTTGACACTGAATAGATCACATACAGGAATGGAGATGATAGAGGGGCCCGTATTCATCACAGTAATGTTTCCCAGACAGGACACGTGCAATGAGAAGCAATGTTACACTGATTAAATGGAGGCGATAGCTCAGAGCCCAATAATGATCTTGTATGGCGGCACTGACTGGGGAACCAATGGGTCTTTCATGCAGTCAGCCTCCACCTTTTATATATACCTGAAAGCACTGAGGTCTATGTACACACAAACACACGCACACACGTTTGTATTCATGCCTTGTGGGGACTGTCCTTTCATTCCTATGGACAAGGCCGGAATGCCAGTAATGAAAACCTGAACCCCTACCCAGCCCTAACCTTAACCATAAGCAACCATACAAAACACAAGATTTTTAGACATTTTTAGTTTTTCAATTTACATTCATGGATTTTTATAAAGTTGAGGTTCCCCTAGAGGGGACTGGAAAAATGGTCTCCACAATGTCAGAATAGCAGGTATTTACCACACTGTGGAGACATCTGGTCGACCTCCAGTGGATTGTGGGATATCTGGCCGTAACTGTCTAATGAAGCTCCACCCTAACTGCATCTACGGAAGAACAGATGTGACAGTGTGCCTCAGGCAACCTTAATCTTCAATAGAAGACCACAGTGCCAAAGAAGTCCATTATTATATTTGATATGGTCCCATATTCTCTGGACCGGATAATCAGAATGGATCTGAAGTCCACCTCTTCAAAAAGTAAACAGTTCTTAAAAAATCAGTGGCGAACCTGCGTAATATATCATTACTTGACTGCTTCATTTTAAATAAGGGGGCCATTAATCAAGCTGTCCCAGAATTCACTTCAGCGCACTACAGCTACTCCCAAAGTTAGTGGTTCATTTGGACACAACAGACAGCAATCATTTCGGAACCACAGATACCTTTGTCAGGGTTTATTTGCTATGGTCCATATGGCACTAGGAAAATGTATGAGCCTGTGCTTAGAAACATAAATGGACCTGTCACTCTGATAATATGGTTTCTGCTGGGATAGATACAAGTAACATTACCACGTCGAAGAAGTTACTCTGAAGTTCCCATAGAAACGGAAGATATTTTAGTCATCGCCTGAGTAAAGTGCATTTGCTGTCTGAATTTTATTATTTTATTCCTTAAACTGCTATTGTAGAGATTAAATTAAACATGAGTTGGTCACATAAGAAATGAGATTTTGGGCTGATATGTATATTAAATGGTGAGAAGGACAATAGCTAGAAAAGGTCTTGGTGTAACCTCATTTTAAGACTCTCTGAGATACTGAGAGTCTGGGATGAAATGAATGACTTGCCCAATACCCTGCAGAGATCTGTCTTTTAGATCCACTGAAGCCTTCTGTGATAGTTTCAGAGATTATCTCTCGTGAGAAAAATGTTCATGCAAATGAAAGCAGTCAGTCTCAGCCCTCTGCCGTGATCGTTTAATCTAGGAAACACAGAACACAAAAAACACAGGACATATTAAATCATGTTCCAGAATCCTTTAACATTAGCTGTTGGGTTTTTTTTAAGGCTTGTACTTTTTATGTCTAATATGTATGCAACATATTAATCAATCTAATGTCAAATCACTAATGTCTAATCATTAGTAACTATGACTAATGTCAGGGTTACTATGCAACACAGACTAATCTCAGGCTGGGCTGCACCACCTAGACTGATGTCAGGGTTACTATGCTACACAGACTAATGTCAGGCTGGGCTGCACCACCTAGGCTGATGTCAGGGTAACTATGCTACACAGACTAATGTCAGGCTGGGTTGCGCCACCTAAGCTGATGTTAGGGTAACTATGCTGCACAGACTAATTTCAGGCTGGGCTGCACCATCTAGGCTGATGTCAGGGTAACTATGCTACACAGACTAATGTCAGGCTGGGCTCCACCACCTAGACTAATGTCAGGGTAACTATGCTACACAGACTAATTTCAGGCTGGGCTGCACCACCTAGGCTGATGTCAGGGTTACTATGCTACACAGACTAATGTCAGGCTGGGTTGCACCACCTAAGCTGATGTTAGGGTAACTATGCTACACAGACTAATGTCAGGCTGGGCTGCACCA
>JAODKM010000034.1:17125747-17146318 GCA_026780845.1 Petrocephalus sullivani
GGTAACTATGCTACACAGACTAATGTCAGGCTGGGCTGCACCATCTAGGCTGATGTCAGGGTAACTATGCTACACAGACTAATGTCAGGCTGGGCTGCACCATCTAGGCTGATGTTAGGGTAACTATGCTACACAGACTAATGTCAGGCTGGGCTGCACCACCTAGGCTGATGTTAGGGTAACTATGCTACACAGACTAATGTCAGGCTGGGCTGCACCACCTAGACTCATGTCAGGGTTAGTATGCTACACAGACTAATGTCAGGCTGGGCTGCACCACCTAGCCTGATGTCAGGGTAACTATGCTACACAGACTAATGTCAGGCTGGGCTGCACCACAGATTAATGTGCAGATTGTTATCTTGCAGAATGGCACTTCTCTTCCCTACCCAGCACTCCAGCCCTTAAGCATCAGATAATGACTGTTGTTTGTGACCTACTGAGCCAGCCGTGCGTAATTAGAGTGACAGCTGTAGCCTTCTCGCTCCCAGAAGAAGCTCTCGAATCACGTCAAAGCGGACGCTGCCTTTCACAGCGCAGAGCGCCATAAACAACAGATTATTATCTATTCAAATCTATTATTCATGACTCGGGATAAGTGAAGGTCTATTTAAATTCACCTTATATGTCATCTCCCATGGCAATTGCCAATGATCTTTGGGAGACATGACAAGTCCCAGGCTGTATGCTTTCAGTGCCGCGTAAATGGACACGGAATTAAATAACATGATATGAGTCTTTGTCATTCTTAAGTATTTCCCTCTGGATTTAATGCATAGAAATGCATATAAAAAACTCAGAAATGCTGTTTCCAACACGGATGACAAACTGATTGATGGGTCAATTGGCACAATGCAGGATTAATTTAAATGCAGTGTTCCTCAGTGAAGTTCTCCATTTTGATGAGTATAATTACCTTTTTTGATAATTCTCTTTAAGCTTTAAAAGAACCTGTTCTGTGTTATTTAACCTGACATTAGTGATCTCAATGAGCACAACTAATTGACTCCCAGTAGGTCGGTAAATGTCATTGTGGAGCCTTTTGGTGCTGCATAAAGCGAGCTCACCCTCCTTTTGTGTGGGAAGGAGCGCTTCCAGTTTTCAGTGTATTTTTAGGAAGCAGTTCCATCCATCCATCCACCCATGTATCAGTCTTCCATCCCGGTCAAGATCCTGAAAGAGAACTGGAACCTGTCCCAGACAGCACAAGGGGCAAGAGTGGGGTACACCCTGGATGAGCTGCCAGTCCATCGCAGGACAGCTGCGCGTTTTCATAGTAACGTTATTATTATTTTTGCCGTTGCAGTACATTTAGTTTCCGATGCACACATGGATATCGAGCTCAGAATCTTCCAGGCATGACTCTGCTTTCTACAGCAGCAGAGACATGCCATGCAAAAGGACTTCCAATGCTCTGAACAGAACAGGAAAAACACTCAATTACAGCCCAATCAACTTCTCACTTTTCCAATGTCTTTTGAATAAATTTCAATTCATAAAAGAGGTTGCAATGCAAAGTGAATATATTAATGTAACAAACTGTACTAATATATCAGCAATTAAAACCATAATTTAGAAGGTCATTTGCATGAAATGCATTCCTGGATTAATGAATTCTGAAATGCACCCATCCATAATTCAACTGAGGCCCTTAAGGTGTGAGATAACAGTGCCACCCACGGGTGCAACCTTCTGGAACCAGAAATGGAACAAAATGGCACAGTTTTTAAAGCGTTTCTGAGGAGATTGTGCATAAATGAAAGACCCCCCCGTAACTAATCTTTTGTATTATTCAAATAATCAGAAAGAACGTTAAAACCAAAGTGTGGTTCTCTCCCGCCTCCATCTGCCTCTCACTGTGGGGCATCTGGCACCAAGCCTGTAGGCCGTCAACTAGATCTGGACATGTGTCTCGCGAGAGCCAGCAGCTCTGGAGGACGAGGTGGCATTCTCTCCACTCTATGCTTCCTTGACCAAGTTGAAGCTGTTGTTGTTCTTGTTATCTTGGCATTTTGAACAGGGATCAAACAAGCAAACACTATTATTACCGATAAAGTGTATATTCATATGTGACTTTGATACATATTTAAATTCAAGATTCGGTAGGAATATGCAAATTACTTGATGGTCTTTGGTCCCAACTGAACACGGCTGAGCTGCACCTGACTGCTTATCGCCATCTGCTGGCCTCAGTGTATATGCTGAACACATACATTATGCAATCAAAGTAAAAAACAGATTTATAATTGTACAGTATGAATGTGAGTTATTACAAAAAGTACTTAAAAGCATATGAGCTTGCATGTAAGCCTTAAAAATATGAAAGAAACATAAAGTGAACAGTTTCGCCCAAAGGTTGAAGGTCAAAGTGTATTGGCCTGTATCATGGAACATGCAAGCTTCCTTCTCCTTCCTGCTGAAATTCAAGCTGGCATAAGTGGGTTCATTTAACCCCCTAGCATCTGTATCTGCTATTTATGAAGAGTGTCAGTCTGAGATGGGAGGACAGCGGGTTCTGCTGGCTGCTGTGAGCCTGCAGGCAAACACGAAGAGCAGGAGTGTACACAAATTCAGAATAATCAGCCTCTTGGTGGACTGCATCTCAGCACAGTTACCAGAAGGTTCCACTACTATTGTGTGTCAGTCCTCAGGCTGAGTGTGGCACCTTACAGCACGTCTATGAGGTGAGAAGGATAATGTGGGCTTTCTATAGCAAACTAAAGCAAACTGTTAGATGACTGTTAGTGAGTCCATCTGAGTACAGATGAGTTCACACTGAGTACAGATAAGTACACACTGAGTATAGGAGATCTTAGACATCCTCCAACTGTAATCATTTTAAAAGCCAGAATCAGGACCTTTTTATTTAATGGTGCTTAGGGCTAATTGTGTTATCATCTTAGCTTTAAAGTTATCTGTTTGTTTGGTTGTTTGTTAGTTTGTTTTGTTTATTTAACAATGTTTAAACATTTCTAAAGCTTGCAACCAACTGTAATGCATTTTATTATGTTTTGTCCTGCTGAGACTTAGGCTAGACTGAGGCTATACTATCTATTCATCCATTGGCGATACCCACTTGTCCTATTCAGGGTTGTGTGGGTCCAGAGCCTATCCTAGAAGCTATGGACACAAGGAAGGAAATGACCCAGGACGGGGCTCCAACCCATTCCAGGAAGTATAAACAGACACACCATGCACACCTATCGACACTTTATGAACTCCAATCAACCTCAGTATGGTTTTGGACTGTGGGGGGGGGCTGGAAATTGTACCTGGAGAAACCCCCAAAATGACAGCATACAAGCTCTACACACATGGAGCCCTGGCAGAGACTTGAACCCCAGTCCCACAAGTATTAGGTAGCAGTACTGAGCCTCATCTAGCTATACTAGCTAACATAAGAATGGCTATCTTCTAAAAAGACAACACACAGCAACATAATTTATCATACATATATATATATTACATATTCAAAAGGTGCCCTGTCCTGGGTTGTTCCCTGTCTTGTGTCTGTAGCCTCTGGGATAGGGTGCAGACCTCCACAGCCCTGAATAGGATAAGTGGTTACAGACAATGGACAGATGGATATTCAACAGGTAGAAAAAAACTTAGTGCTTAAAAAGCTTGATATTTACTGAAACAATTTTGTTGTCTAATTTCCATGAAGAATAACAACAGCAAAGTCCTGCTTCCCATTAACAATGTTTGCAGTCGTTTTCCAAAGATACTCTTTGTGGGTTTCAGCTCAGAGAGAAAATAGCAGTCATTTGTCTTGGAGGAGGCAGTGATTTCAAATGAGTTAAATTAATGTTCTTTTTAAGAGTTTACTGCAATATCTCCATTCCAAACAGAAGCTTCTGCAGCAATGATAATTAATAGGGCTAAAAGCACTTTAATGAACAATCAATGAAGAATGGCGTTTATGATACAGTCCTTGTAAAGTAGTAAAGTAGTGTCTTTTACATTTACTTTGTGGGTTTGTTGTTGGAGCCAAATTTATTTGGGAATTGATTACCCTGGTTTGGACTGGGTTGGTGTCATCTTTGAAATGCCATTGTGATCAGTGCAAAGACATAAATTAGACAAGCCTGGGAGAATCACGCAGGGTTGACATCCACTGGGTGATATGTGAACTTCTACTACAGGTGTCGAGCTCTGCTGAAACAGAATAACAATAAAGTTTCAATGTAAACATGAAGTCCCTGAGGAAGAGTTTATCCTGCAAAATGAACGACTAACACGTACTTCATGAGAATATAGGGTCAGGGTGAAATAAAAATGGTATTTGTGCCAGAGAAATGAATTTGTGGTTTTGGGCTTCAACGGATATGGAGAAACCCACTGTAAAAGTAAAGATTCTAACAGAAAGGTTTTGTGGATTTCATTAAATTTATTTGATGTTTATTTTAGTTTCTAGAATGTTACATAAGTCAAGGAAACGTGTCAATGTGCACGTCCACAGTTATCTAATCATTCGAAGTCTCCTTTTTTCTTAACACCCACTCGGGGGCATCTGGCCACAAGCTCACAGTTTAGGACGGGACTAAGAGCTCTGACAGAGAACCTCTGACCGCTGAGGCTGAACACTCAGCTCCCCTGAGTGTGTTCACCGAGCGTGAGTGTCGTGATCTGTGACTGCAAGCTCAGAGCAAAAACGTCAAAGTCCAGGAAAACCGAGTCCGGAACTAGATGGCATATACGGGCTACTGAACGAGATTCAAACTGAGAATCAGTAAACAGAAAGGGGTCAAAGAACAGGCAGTCAAGCCGAGCAGGCTCATTCATGGTGACGAATGCACAGCGGGGTGTGGGGGGAGTGTGTGAGGTTGGCCAATAAGGAATAATGCCTGGATATTCAGGTGAGGCAGAGTGTGGAGTAGCTGAACCAGGCATAGTGAGAGGACTGGGGGGTGTTCCATGAAGCAGGATTTCTTGCTTAGCCGGATAACTTGTCTGATTTAAGGTAGTCTGAGCTAAATGTAAGAGAGAAAGTCCAATTAGCCCAGACTACCTTAAATCCAACAAGTTTTCCGGCTAAGAAAGAAATCCTACTTCATGGAACACCCCCCTGGTCTGAATAGCAGGGCTGAATTCCTGCGACATAACAGTGGCAGCCATATATAATCCAAAACTGTCACTCAGTCAGCCTCCTCACCGGGCCTCAGGGAACCACTATCGGGTTCATGCAATAACAATTTGTAGTTTCTATCTAGTGATGAATTTATTGTAAAGCGTTTTGTGGCATTTTTACTCTGAAAACATATCATATTTAAAGTCGATTGGTGATTGATGAACAGATTATGATGACCGATTGATTTGCAAGAAGTGACAAACAGCCTGGTGAGCAGAGCTGGATAGTTCAGGGCCAGAAAGTAAAAATCCAGACCATGATTTTGATCCAACCAACCAGTTAGGTATAAAGAGTCACAGTTACAAGGAAAACTCAACTGGTTGGTTCAAACAAAATTTCTCAAAATTTCATTTACCTCTTCTAGTGAGTCACAGATATAATAAGGATTTCCAAGTCCTAGCTTCTGCTAGTTTGAGGTACGTTTGGATGTGTGGAGAACAACATTGATGGATGAGCGGTACTTGTTACATCCAGGGACTAAAACACTAAACAGAGCCTGTAAGTTGGCATGATACATTGTAAGGTCGTGCCAACATTAGCAGCTAATCAGCCATCTGAATGGCCTCTCACATCTGTACTCTGTACGGCCTCTCTATCTGCAAAACATTACTGGAACTTTACTGCTTTCGTTTTGATTTTCTTTCAGCCAGACATACAGTAACATGACTGTTTACACTTTTACATTGTTTTATAAACAAGTCAGCACCAGCCGTATGTGGCAGCCACGCTTCTCTTGTTCCTTGACAAAGCGTTCGGTCCAAACGTGCGCCTTCATTGTGATTTGCAGGAATTCACTCACCAGGTTTCTCTTGAAAGTTTTCAAGTTTCTCTTGGAAAAAAAAACACACAGCCTTTCACGCTCCTGCCCACAGCTGATTCAAGACCAGCCTACGCATTCCAATGATGTGTCATAAGTCAACAGGAAATGTGAGAATTTTAAAGATATTTCAGTGCACAGGCAGCTATAAACCTCCGACTCCTACAGATGGAAGATGAAATCCCTCCTCATGACTTTCAAACTAGTTGAATATGATCATCAGTCACAGACAGAATCTAATGCTACATCAGAAGCGAGGGTGAGTCCATGGAAAAGGTCTGGTTGTACAGAGCACTTGCGAAATATCTCCATGATCCATACGCCTGTTTCTTCTCAGTCAGACAAGAGAAACGTTATCCAGAGAGTTAGCCCTGCTCTGCAGACAAACCACCACATAATATAAAGCACCCGACTTCAGTTATAATAACGGCACATTCTTATCACGGGTTAAAATACAATTATGAATAAGTAATAAGCACTGTTTCATGGAATGGTACTGGATAGGTTTATCTCACAAGCTGTCATGTCTTGAATTATAAGGAAAGGTCACAAAATCACACATGGCATTGGCTAAGGTGTTGTCTGTAAATTAGTGTGGGTCTTTGTGGATTCTGTAATCCAAACAAAGCTTAAAAAGTCACAAAACCATTTCAAAATCTAAATTAACTTTCATGCAACATTTCACTATTTTTTAATGACAGACTGGCAGTAATATCTGCTCCTGTTGGTCAGGAATCTGCGTAAAGGCACTAGCTGTCTTTGCCTGGCCTACTGCATGCTGGGATACTATCTCTGGGTGCTTGGAGTTTAGCATTAGCTACTACAGTCATTAAAGGATTCACCTGCATGCCTGCTTTTGTTAGCAATATCTCCTGTATTTTTGCTATCGAGTATGGCTAGCAAGGCTAGCTAGCTCACCATAGACTCCAACTGGGACATCCCTTTAGTTCTTTCGCTTTAGACCATTGCGCCCTTGCATCATGACCAACTTGTATTGAAAGACGGGAAATATAGGATTGACTTTAAACTTTTAAAGAGTTACTGTTAGGAATGGCTGAGTGGCCAGAGGCTCCAGAAACCAGAGGCAGAGGAGTTTCAAAAGTGACTTTTTAAACTTTTATTTCAAGGAAATGTACAAAAGTTTTAGTAATAAAAATAGAGGCGAGACTAATTACCCAGGACAGGCCCTGCACAGTGAATACAACCCCACTGTTAACACACTTCCCCCAGTAAAGGCTTCAACAGGGTTTACATCAACTTTAGCCCCTCCTGGAGCAATTCAATCAAGCAAACAATTAACACATACCCACACAATACAAAACATCCACTATCAACAGTTTTAAAATGTACAATTCCAAACTACACTTTATGCAGTTTTATACATAAAACCTACTTTAGACTAAAATATAAGTTGCACTACTGCCGCCTCCACAACTCGGTTTTACCCAACCGATCCTAAATACCCCCATGTCAAATAGTGTAATGGTAACACCTGTTCAGGTTTCAGAAATACCCCAGGACGGAGGCTCGGGTCTGCCTACTACCCTTGAACATGTTAACACAAGCTACCCCTGGAAATCACTAGTCCATAAAACAAAAGTTACAACACATTGGAAGAAACTTAATCCAAATCATATTACAAATATTACAACCGAAAGTTAGCAGGGAAATGCCTAGACTCCATTCAACTCAAAAGTATATCATGTTTACAATGTAAATTTACCAACATTTGATAAACATAACATCTTCTTTATATGGCCACGACCCAATTCGTGACAGTTCCATAAAAATAAATTCAGGCATAATTCACGTAAAGCTTGATTTGAAACCTTGTATTTCTAAGTATTTGCTAAACATTATCTATTACGTAGAATTAACAAAAATACACCTCCAATATAGATCAATTAATATTGAACACTATCACGTTGGGAGTTAAAGTGAATTCAGTTGAACTACAGCTTTGCTTAGTTTACGTTCATACATATAAATAACTCGGTCAGCTTGTAAAAAGTCCATATTAGTCACCATATCACGGAAAAAAATCTCTGTCTGATATTTCCTATAAATACAGGGGACATTCATTCAGCTCCTCATGCCCAATGTGTCATTTTTTTGCGTCAGGTCAAACATGCTACTGTATGACAGATACAAATGTACAAAACTGGATGAATGAGTTGAGTCTTGCGGGTGATGTCATCTGTGACTAAGCCCTGGTTAACACAGTGAAGCTCTTAGCAGTCTACACAAGACCTTGATGCAAACGTCAGCAGCGTGACTCGCTTTTGTCACTGATCACAGCTCCGGTTGTTGTTACAGCCTCCGTCTGCCGCGGCCATGACTGGGGGGACGGACTCCATCACCCCCCACCTACACAAACCTACAAGTGATAACTGAACTACTATGCTTCCGCTTAGAGCTGCTCACGCCAGCTGCATTTGATCAGCCTATTATAAATGCTCTTTCCTCTCGTAGTTCAAAGATGTGCAGTTTGTGAACTGGCCCCTTTATATTGTCTGTAATGTATTTAAGGATATGACATCCTGTCCGTGTTGTTCCCCTTTATGCAGGTACCCCCCATGACTCTGTACTGTTTAAGTAGTTGAAAAATCGATGGATGGATACAGTCAATGACCAGTTCACTGGCAACCCTATCGATAAGCCTTCCTTGGCAGATTTTGCCAGCCAGGGGCTGAAGAAAATTTTAAGGGGAGTTCTCACTTGTAATTTTACTACCTGGCTGATAGGTAGCAAAAAAAATCATCATTTTGCTACATGGCGAAGTGCCTGGTATAGTTCTTTGTTATTTGAAATAGCCTGCTGATCTTAACTGAATGCATGCATGCAGATGGAGTCAAGAGGTCCATTACTGTCCAGCTAAGCGTTTGAAGGGCTACAATTCCTGATCTAAGTAATTTTGAATGAGGTGTCGATCGTGGTGATTCCAGAGTCTCAAAGACAGTCATAGTCACCTTCTTAGGACTTCCACACAGTATAGTGTCTGGAGTTTACAGAGAACCATCCAGTCAGTGGTAGTTCTATGGCGGAGAACACCATGTTAATGAGAGGGGTCAGAGGAGAATGCTCAGACTTGCCTAAGCTAGCCCACAAGGGGAGAAATAACAAGGGCACTCCGACGAAGGCGTGCAGAAAGGTTTCCCTGAATGCACTCGTCTACCTTTGAAGTATTTCTGGAGGCAGACGTAGGTCCTACCCGGTACTAGCTAGCTGGAGCAAAAGAAACCATTACCAAATACCCAGGAGTGTCTTTCCATTTAATTAGCCAGATCAAATAATGGAAGGTGAATCACACAACAGGAAGCAGACAGTACCGACCAGAATCTCTCTACCCCTTCTTGATATGCAGATAATGAAAATAATGCATATGACAGATGGCATAATGCCTAATACTTTTAGCTATATGAATAAATGAATTCTTGATATTTTTTTACGGCACCTAGAACTGTTTTTATTTGAAAACGTAACCCACTGACTGTCACTGACTGTCAAATTGTCAGTGCCTTGCAGTCCTCTAAAATACATTTAAAGTGACTGAAATGATACCTACATCACAACAAGGCTGACAAAATGATTTCTGAAATGGATACAGAGATGTGAAAATAGCAGTCTGCCCTCCAATGGCGGAAAGAGATCTAAGCAGCTACCAGAGATGTCATGTTCCGGCACAGGACGGAGTGCCATCATTTTACCGCTTCTCTTTAATTACTTAATTACTAAAATGCTACCCTAGCTAGAGTGAAAATTCATGGCCTCACACATGCTTGCAAAAATGCGCATGCTGCGGTAATTTTGAAAATAACAAATGAGGTGTGAAAGTTAATATAATGCAAACCCGTTTCCGCTTACCAAATTAACAGAGTGTAACATAAGAATATAATATATCTAATGTAAAAAGTCATACTGTCAGAATGGAGAAAGCCTTACAGTTTCTTACAGAAAGCGTTGAAGGTAGAGTTAGAGGATGATCAGCCGCATGGTCGATAGACTCAACCATCTCAAGCATATAAATGGAATACCTGAAGAGGAGGAAAAGAGAACATTCGGGACTAATTCCAGAGTGGACAGACTTGACTGCATCCTAATAATTACAACATGGATCTGAGTGTGGTTCTAAATGGTATTAGAACTCATAGGTCTAAGTCCTGAATGGGTCCTACTATACCTATAGGTACAATTCTTACCATGAGTCATTCCAGGACATGGGTGAAACTGTAAGCAGATTTGAATAAAGGTTTTCGATTATTACCAAACAAAAGAGACATTTTTAGATATGTATAAAAAAATACACACATGAGGGCACAAGTAAAGCAAAGTACTTTTATATGTCAAGCCCATCTTAAAAGCAATTATTTGAAGTAAATGATGTATTCCAAATCTGGGAGGGCTATCTGGTTTGTGCAGTTCTGGTGCTGAAGGTGTTTGTCATAAGCCGTTGACCAAATTCCCATTCTCTAAATGAGGGATGAATTCTGCAGATGTACCACGCTGAATAGCTCCGCTAATCCAGCAAGCCACACACGTCTCCAAGTTCATTAAAAAACTGAGCAACACACAAGTCTTTAGACAGAGATGTTAGATGTACTGTCACACACGGTCTAGGGAACACGTTGAGAGCCAAAACAAGAGGTTTTGTTATAAATAGAATGAGGTCTACGTTATTGGAACAAAGTATATATTTTCTCCGTAAATAGGTAGACTTTTTAAAAATTCCTTATAACATCCTAAATCTACTAAACCATGCTTAAGGAAACGATTATAAAAACTGGCAAGAAAATGCACAAGTATCATAGTAAATGTGTCTATCTATTTGTATAGACTGGTATCCCTGCGTGTTTAAGAATTGGCCATGCTTTGCATTGAAAGGCATCACAAGCTTGTTATTCATTGCGGGGACCTCTGGTTCTCCCTTTGCTACAAAGTATTGTTATTGAGCAATTTTTCATGCACTCTTGCATGTCTGTGGCTTGTGCGCATCTTTCATAGTGCGCTGTTAGCAGTTTGGTTACCGCCGGGCATCACTGAACCCATAAGCCTTTCAATGCACTTGCTGCACGAGACCAATAAAAGGTCCCAAAAATGTATTTACCTGCAAATGCCAGTAATATTAACTTGCAGGTATTTCTGCTGACAGCAGATGGAAGCAGCTGAAATATGCAGTGTTAAAGGGCTTTACGAAGGATGTTATAGTATGATATACAGAAATGTTAGACTAGGCCCAAATCCAGGCATACACTGAAAATCACAGTGTCAAAAATGACAGCTGTACCCTGTGGTGGTTCTGGGGAAATGCTGTCAGAACGGCAAAGCAGGGAGTAACACTTTTAAAAACAGTGCTCTAAAAGTCCTTCGTAAGCCTCACCCATAACAGGAGACACTCCCCAGGGTCCTCACTGCGTCTTTCTTAAAGAAGCGCGTCGTCTGAGACGGTGTCATGCCAACAACAGCCAGAGCTCCTCACCGCTGCTATATAAACTGCTGTCAAAATGTTTTCAGTCTGTTTTGCTCCAAGTTTTCTGCAGACTCTCGGTTAATTTTGATCTCCTTCTCCTCTGGGCAAATTAGCAACAAAACTTAGCATGGATTTGGCACCTCAAACAGGGCTTTGAATAATAAGTGAATTTGCTACACAGTTTCAAACCTCTTAAAACACTGGCAAGCTCCACACTATACATACAAATCATCTGCAACTTGTGTATACAATACACCCGGGCTTTAGAGACACCGTTTTGCCTAAAACCACAATATCTGGAGGAAAGCCACACAGCACGGGGAGGACATGTAACGAACACACACACCGAGTGGGGACAGGATTCAAACAACCTGCCCTGGAGACCCACCCAGTTACGGTCCTACAGCTCCAAAATACAAACATAAAGCAAGTCCTGGCTTAGTCAGACAGTACAAAGTTATTGGCCACATTAGCATATACAGTACTGCACAAAACACTTAGGCAATCAAAGAAAATTATGTTTAAATGATCTTCTTGTTGATGTAAAACTGGTATTATTCCTGTATTAGTGTTTCAGCTTAGCCATTTCAAAACCTTTCCTAAAGTCTCTCCAGTATTTGCACTTACCAGTCAATGCACTGATGTACTTTATGACTCAACCACCAGCACACCTTGCATGGCTAATCAATACCTGGTTGAGTTATTTAACTAATTAAGCTAATTAATTAATTGAGCTAGTGGTGGAATGTAACAAATACAATGGAATGGCTGAGGTGACCCTGAGGAGAAGTTTGGTGTAGCGGTGTCCATCTAGCCATCCAACAAGGCATCAGTGACTTTTTTGAGAACGGAAGAAACTTCTTTTTGGTCTATTGTGCTTTTATAAATTTTCATAGATTCTAATGTTAAATTGACTTTTTTTTCTGTGCACATGACTACTTACTACCAAGAGAAATAGCTTTAAACAGCCTAAGACTTAAGACCACTTAAGACTTTTGCACTGCACTGCAGGAAATCCACAAAAAAACATGAAGTAAGAGCGGTTGGCAGGCTTACCTAGAAACAGTATGCTTTGCTTTCGGGATTCTCTGGTCTGGGCGCTCTCATGTTTGGGCAGGGCTTCCACGGGTTTGTCATCCGCTTTACTTGAAATCTTCTTCGCACCTGACAGCACATTGATCATGCTTCTGCACATAAAGCCTACACTGACCAGGACCACAATATACAGTATGAAGGCTGTAAAAATGCTGGCCCTGTACATGGTCCACATGGAGTGGAGGTTTGTGCAGAAGGTCAGGTTCCTCGTTGAGCTATAGTTCATTGCAGTTCCCCATTGGTGAGGTTGTTTGTTCAGATCCAGAATGTTCTCGATTCTTTCTGTCCCCATTACGTAGAGTAAGGGAAGGGCCACCAGCACTGAGGTGACCCAGACAAAAATGATGAGCTTCACAGTTCTGGCGCTGGAGAGCGACTGGTACTTCAACGGGTGGCAGATGGCCACGTACCTCTCGAAGCTGAGAGTGGCTACGTTCAGGATGGTGGAGTAGCTGCATGCCTCGAAGAGGAACTTGTAAATCTTGCAGGAGACCTTCCCGGAGGTGGATGATAAAGGGAACCAGGTGGCACTGTAGAGCTCCACGGGCATGCCGATGAGTAGCACCAGGAGGTCCGAGCAGGCCAGGCTCACCATGTGATCGGTGACGTTCTTCTGCATGTAGCCCTTCCTCAGCAGCACCTGCGTGACCTTGATGGTGATGCCGTTTCCCACGATGCCCAGCACCAAGATGGTGCTGTACAGAATGGTCAGGAAGATCTTTATGGGTGTTTCATACTCCAGTTCTCGCCACTGCTTCAGCTTCTGCTCCATGGCAGCATTGTAGTCTGACGCCATGCGTGACGCCAGACCTTCCCCTTTCGTTTGCTTATCTCTTCAGAGGTCTGTCCCGTCAAGTCTGTGAGTAGTCTTGTGCTGGGGCTTCTGGAGGACTTCTTGGCTCTGGAGGCTGCTGAAGTGGCCTGCAGTCAGCCAGGCTTCCTCCTTCTCTTCCTCTACCTCCTCCTGCCGATGCAGGCTGCCGGATATCTCAGCCTGGGAGGGCGAGCCAGTCACGTGACCCGCCGTCACCCCCGTGTTTTTTAGTGCTTGTCACAACAGGCTGGACCGGATTCCGCGACTGCCTGGGCCATCTTGAACACGCAGCAGACAGCAGATGTAGTTTACGGCGGCTGCGGGGGAGGGGAGGTTAAAAATTAAGCGCACAATCGTAAAAAGGGGGGAGGCATTACTGTCATTATCAGCGCCTTTTTTTGTTTTTTAGGAATCTCCCAAGATGAAACATTCATGGCTCTCATAAAAATATATATATACAAAGCTGTGCTTAAACCGGGGGCTAAGATGTGTCATAGGTCACAAATTTCACAAATTTCCAATTTGTTAATAGTGGTTGTTACTTTGATACTCCAGATATATCAGGCTATGTAGAATGCCATTCTATGGTGGCCCACACATATGTGTCTATAGCAGGGGTAGGGAACCTGATCCATGGAGAGCCGGTGTGGGTGCAGATTTTTGGGATGACCTCTCAATCAGCCAATAATAAAGCACTGGTTGTCAGCTCCTGTCCTGGGGACCCAGTCTTATTGGCTGATTAAAAAGTCATCCCAAAAGCCCGCACCCACATCGGCTCTCCATGGATCAGGTTCCCTACCCCTGGTCTATAGGGTGTATATTATAATGTTTTTGTCATATTTCATAAGCTTTATGGATAAAAAGTATTAATGTCCTATAACTGTGTGCGTGATACAGGAAGGCAGAGGCGCGTATCCGTAGTTTTCTAGTAGTGACAGCAACAAGAATGTGCAACTGTTTTGTAAGTGTTTATTTAAACTACTGATATTACGACACATAAGTAATAACTCAATCTACTTAGGAGTTTGGCTGAGCGCCAAATCACCGCTCATGCGAAATGAGTACGTAGCTTCCAAAGAGCACGCTGCTTGGAAGCCGACCGGATTCGGACATGAGGAGGAGGGCTACGCGTTTCCAGGGCAACCGCAGAATCCTGAAATAATCCTACTGCTAATGGTGACCTCATAACATTTGGAGGTAGTGAAGCACTCCTAAAACAAACAGGAAAGGTATGTTTAAACTGAAGTGTCACGTATCTTTCCAAAAACCTGTACAGCTGTGCGATATCTGGCTGCACCCATTTATTCCAATCAGATTTATGTGCTACATCTGTGGTCTTATCAAAAGTGAGATGGTAATAATAACAGGGAGCATGCTTTACAAGCCAGGATGTTAGGTTCATGTGCTTCAGAAAGACAGTGAGGGAATTCGTATGTTGAGTAAGAGTAAAGATTAGCAAATCAAATAAAACAAAATCATATTATGAGTCTGGAATTAGTCACTTTGGAGACTGGAAAAACACACCTACAGCCAGATCGTCCAAACAGAGTTTGGACCAGGCACAACCTGTAACGGACTTTCTAAACGGGCTGCGGAGGGTCATTAGCTTCACTAGTCACCGGTGGGTTGGGTACCATGTATATGGGCAACTTCAACAACTTATAACGATAATCGATACTTTATTGGTCCCCATGGGGAAATTCTTTTCTCATCTCCCCCAACCTTGCTCCCTATGAGAGCAAGCTTGGCTGTGAAGGGCAGCCACCTCACGCGGCATCCAATCACAGGCACAGAGGCCTAACCCACCGAGCAACACTCTGCCCCCAACACTTCTTCACCTTTTTCTTCAACAACTTTAACACTTTTGCTGCAGCAATATCATAATATTATAAAACATACATTGGGGGTTACGGTCCTGCCCTATTGAGGTGAACACAGATTAGCATTACATGTACCGTTACTTTCATGTTACTCTTCTCCTTGCTTGTGCGTTCTTTGTGTGTCCTTCCTCCTTTGAGGTCCCCCATGTGCTGGTGATTCCCAACCTGGTCCTCAAGGACCTCCAGCCTTTGTTTTTGGGTAGCTGGGAGGGAGAAAAATGTGTCTGGCAATTTTGCTCCCGTCCATCCAATCAAGATCAGCGAATACCCTGGTATGGATGTGCTGCGAGCTGGTAGCCTGCAAGAATGTGGACTGTCTGGAGAAACGCTACCCTATGGCGCTCACACCTTCACATCTTCGCTTTGCTCATTTCGTTCCCTCTCTTCGCCCGTCCTCGGCTGCTTCGCTATAAGCCATAGCTCCGTATTTGGTCTTGACTTCCTGGATGACTTAGATCCCCATATCGTCCCCATATCGCCGGCAAGTCTTGCTGAAGACATCCATGCTGTTTAGCGGCTAAACCAGATAGCGCACTGAAGACACTCAGCTGTGTGGCCAGTCAGTTTTGGATCACCTCCACCCAAAAGACCTCATTCTACAATATCACAACAGTCAGGAAACTAGTTGTGTAAGTCCATCCAACATCCCTTTTATACTCAGAACTGAAGTGTTTAAATGGCTTCAACCACATATAAAAATAAGCCTTCAAAGGTGATTGCCTGCTGTTACACTTAACATTATATGCTGTTATATATAAAAAAGCTGTAGAGCTTTGGTACAAAAAAAAGACAATCAAACTTGGCTTCTCTCTCAGGATAGATAATATAGCTTTCAAATACATTGTCTGCTGTTTTATCTAACCAACCAATCGCCAACCACCTTATTACTGCTTGTCCCGGTCAGGATCTTGGAGCTGTTCTGTCTGATTATGAACATAATAAGTAAAGAATTGTGGTAAAGTCCTGATATATGGTCAGGAAAAAAATATAATTCAAGATGGCATGAGAGAGAGGAGCAGAAAATAAAGTGAAATAAAAAAAAGATTAGTAACTATATCAGTTGGAAGGAATAGGACTCCGGCACCACTGGAAGTGTCAACGATTTCAGAAAAGAAGCAGATTTTATTTGTATTTTACGGAATGAAAAATTGCTCGAATAAGAAAGTAAAACAGAATTTCAACAACATATAAGGCTGTGAGTCACAATCCACAATGTTCATGTGATGAGTATTATCTTACAATTAAATTCCTCCACATTACCGCTTCTTAAATATTTACAATTGAAGATGCATGTTCGACAGATGTTTAGCTATAAATTCTAAGCTTTTAAAATTTCACAGGCGTGTCGCGTTCCTGCAAATCAGCGGGCAGTGTGAATGTAAGTTAATTTCTTACAGACGGTCCACAAACACGCGGCTTTATTTTAACACTGATCTCGAATTCCATCCAGACGCAGAAGCTCAGATGGGAGCAGTAGCCTAAGCTTAATCCGGACGCTGGCGCTGTGAGCTTGTGGCGGGAGGAGGTCAGCCTGGTGCTGCTCCAGCCTTCGCAAACCAGAAACATTCTAGCCCCAGCAGGTCAGTGTGATGGGCTGTGCACCTGCAGCACGAGCATCATGAGCCATCTCATTTAGTGCCTGCTGAATTCCTTATCACCTGAGTGTGCATTTCACTGACCACTGATGTGCGGGGGGGCCTGCGAACCTGCCCCTTTTCCAATAATGATTGAAAATGACTCCCTTCTGAGTCCTGAGTACCCCTTTTAGAATATTACCGGGGGGACCAAATCAGCAAATTTTACCAAGAGCCCGTTTTAAATCACAGATCATGGCAGAATATGACCAAGGGGGTTCTAGCATCTGCCCCTCAAAAGGTCTCTGCACAGCCCTGCTAATGAAATATGGGGTTTGGGAGCCAAACACGAAATACTGCCCTCCACAAGTCAAAAGGAACCATGAAATCAGAAGGCATGCTTTCCACATAAAATGGTATGAGCCATTCACCATTTTTTTCTGTTTGTGTGAGGAATTTCAAGTAAATTTCATTTACTTCTTTGACTTAATCCTCTGCTAAACAGACTACAGTGGCTACTGGGCTGTTTAAGCTGTTTTTCACATACATGTCGAAACTATTTGGAGCTACTCTGGGAAACAACAGTGGGCTGCATTGTTTACACCGCGGAACCGATTTACTGCAGTAAAACTGGAGATTATGAGTGAACTAAACCGTTGTCAATGAGGGCGTAGGGCTTGAATTGAGCACTGGGCGAGCAGGACTTTTTGAAATTTCCATTTCTGGGATTAATAAAGTTCATCTAATTTTCCAATTCCTAATGCTTATCCAGATCAGGGGTGTAGGGAACCTGGAGCCTTTCCCAAAGAAGCATAGGGCACAGAGGCCGGGGTTTCCCCTGGATGAGACGTCGGTCCAGCACAGGACACATGCACACACTATAGGCAATTCAGAGACTTTGATTAAAACTGCATTTTTTTGGACTTTGGAAGGAGAGCAGGTAAGAAGTAGCACTACTACCAACTGAACCCCCAAGCCTGAGAAACTCAATAAAATGTCATATTGTGTAACTAGCGATGGGTTAGTGCTTCTGCGATAGGCTCCCTACCTCTGGAACCCTGCACAGGACAAGCAGGTGTAAGAAATAGATAGATTGATGGATGGACTTTGTATCACTATTTCTACATAGTAATAGAAACGATAAACAACGGTGCCAAAAGCCCTCAGTCCTCCACTGAGTGAAGAATGCGGAGGCCGTGTTTCCATCAGGAAGTGCCGCATCCAGTCTGTGTAAAGGACGCTCCTGGATAGAAGTGACCTCTAGTTAACGTCTCAAGGCTGCAGCCCGGGAGCTCGGTGGGGAATGCGGCTTGGGGTTTGAGTGATGACCCTGCCCGATGGAGGAGAGCAGTGCTCTGGGTCTTAACTCATGCATCTTCAGTATCAGCAGCCTTCCATGTGGCTGCTGGTGGCTCCCCATGGGAGGTAAATCAATGATAGCATCAGTGGTCCCTGAAGGCGGCGAGGGCATGATTCACAGTCAGTAGGAATCCTGTAGAGGGAAAGTCACTACCAGTGCCCCCAAGAGAGAGTGGCTGTTTATGAACAAAATTAATTTGAAGATTATTAAAAATGCACATAAATCAGCGCCCCCCTTGATGGAGCAATGTGCCAAAAAGCTGGCTGAAGTGACCCATTCAGAGCTGAAGCTGGAGTCCACAGCCTTAAATCCAGTACAAGGAAGCCTGGGGCTGGTGTCGGTTGGATGAAGGGGGACCTTCAGCTATTTTAATCAAGAAACAAACTCCAGCCTGTTAGAAGCTTCGAGTTGGGTTCATGACGGTCCAGACACAAAACCGAATCTTCATGTTTTTTTGTAAATTAAATCTCTCAAAAAGTAAATTAAAACATAACAGGAAGAGATGAAAGCCAAAGAGCCATTTAGTGTGAATTACAGAAAGACAAATGGTCTGCGGTTCAAAGAGAGTCTTGGGGCACTCGCCGTAAGGGGGCGGCGTGCCGCACGCTACGGCTAGCTCGATGGTGGAAATTCCACATGACCTCTGGCTCTTCTCCTTCTGCTTGATCCCTCTACCGGGAAGCTTCTCAGAAAGGCAGAGGAGACTACAAGGCAGGGGCCCAGAAGACAGGCAGAGATGATTCATTTTCTGTGTCCAGAAAAAAGAACCACATGCCACAGGGAATCTGCAGTGAATGGCCTTTTATTTATTTTTCAGGTCCGGGAACAAAGACGGGGCTAGACAGATGGGAATAAACTGGAGCGGGAGAACAGTATATAAAAAAAAAAACCTTTCGGCATATTGGTGAAGAAATGAAAAAAAACACACAAGACGACCATGGTTTAAAGTTCCTGGAGGCGGGTGAGGTCTGGGTATGGTACACACACTTAGAAACCTATAAACACACAACGATTAGACAAGATAGATTAGGTTGATGGATGGATGGATGGATGGATGGATGGATGGGAGCAGCCTGTGTGTGGATATATGCTGTCCCGAAGGATGCAGCATAAACATAGACTAGTGTTTGAAATCTGCAGTGAGTCACTTCTTAGGCGCCACCTGCGAATAGTCCAGTTTATCCATAACAGACGGAAAACTCAAAACAAAATATTTGCGTGCTTCTCCGCCACACCCATGTTCTGCAGCGAGAGCAATCGAGCGTCAGCAATTTAATGTCCCCATGCGTCGCGTCTCCGTGCCATCACTGATAGAGCTGGACGGCCTTCTACATCCCTAACATTAACAGCTCTGGCTTGCTGGTAAATGTGCAGCTACGGCACGATTCTACCGTCATGCCGCTGCTAATCTGCCGGGCCTTAATGGCGCATCCGTGAGAGAGGGATGCAGCGCCTGCACATCTCTGATCCGAACCCTCCTCCAAAAACGCCAGGGTCTGCCAGACACCCCAGGTATTTATTTAAGGAGACCCATCAAGGATTTTCTTCAGCCTCCGCGTTGCCATGAGACTGCTGCTCCGCCGGCCCCTGCCGCAAGCAGGGGATACCGCTGTTACGATGAAGCTGAAGGCTAAATTCAGCAGGAAAATAAGCACCTGATATTCGGAAAGTTCAGTGTATAGTTTAATAATTAATAAATCAGTGGAGTTTGCAAATCTCAAGCTGAGGAAATTTTTACATCACATCCAGCTGATTGAGAAGATACAATGTGTGAAAATAACAAAACTAAATAAACAACATGGTGGGTAGTTATGAGTGCAGCAATATGACTTTAATAATAATAAGCAAAACACATACAAAGGGAAGTCTGGCCTTTCCTCGCCCCATATTGATCCCGATTGAATGTTATTCACATTTACCTTGGCCTCACCTGACATGATGGGAAAGCTTTTGAAGTGTGAGTTGTGTTCAATATTCCGTGTCTTTTTACGTTTTTTTTTCACCTCATGCTGGGCGAATGACAACATGCCTTGTTGTGAAACTATGGATTTTGCAGACACCTTTATGGCAAAGGCCATTTCTAATTCCTGTCTGATACACAGACAGACAGACAGACAGACAGATGTGCAGTTCGATTCATACTGCCTGGAACAAATGAAGACAACAATAACCCTGTTCTGGTAACGGAAAGAACCAATAAAAAGGTCAATACCGCCCCCTAATGGACAACTGGGGAATGAACCAAATACTTAAATTCTGCATGTGATATCTGTTATTAGCAGGGCCGCTGCTGGCCAAATGGGTGCCCTAAGCAGAAATTTACTTTTGTGTCCCCTCCCCCAAATATTACAAGGAGTTCGATCATCATGTAAGTGTAACAACTGCATTTACCAGGCCTTTGGTGCCCTTTTCAGGCATTTCTATTAAAATTGT
>JAODKM010000034.1:17161957-17179586 GCA_026780845.1 Petrocephalus sullivani
GACAAGGACAACGTTGAGGTTATAGGGGCTTGTGGGGGGTTTTTAATGGAGTAGATGTGGGGTATTTTTTGTGTGGGTTTTTTTTTTTTTTTGGGGGGGGGGGGGGGGTGTCTTATGCTTGCTCTCCATCAGCCAGAGAGCCCAACCGATGAGGGTCATTTAAAATCTGACACTAACAAGCGATATTAACATTCATAAAATGGTCTGCTCACAGGACAATAGTGTTGTACTCTTGTGGGTAATGGGCATAATTGCCTATATTATGTGTGGGACTGTAAACTGCCAGGGATGAGCATACTGGGAATGCATTAATATCAATGATAAGTGTTTCAATAATCTGATTCCACCTTAATTTAACTCATAGACTCACCAATCAGAGAGCAGCAAATGCTCTTATAGCCCGGATAGGCTGGTTATATACACCAATTGGATGCATTACACGCCAAGCACCTCTGCAAGTTATCGATCTCGATGCATTTGTGTCATGTCTACACATTGGTTTGTCCTAAAACTAAGCAAGATTAGACATGAATATAAACAAGGTTCAACATGTGAAGGAATTGAAACGGTATGATGACTAATTTAATTTAGTCAGAGGGATTTGACAGGGAAATTAGTCTTCCCTCTTCTTTCCAGACAGGAGCTGCCATGTGATTCTCTCTGCATCCTGCACTGAGTTTAATGGCCTCACTTCGGCTTGTGAATGTTCCTGAATGATCCTTCGCTTTCTCTGAATGTCAGTTGATGCAGACTGGCTTAAAGCTGCCTGTATGACAAGCTCACAAGCAGTAGAAAAGGCTTATTTATTACTTTACTTTTCATTGCTTTAGATGGTGGCATGGCAATGAAAGACATGCTGAAAATCACTGTTGGTGTATGAAGGATGCGATGGGATCTTGAGTGGAATCTGGGCATTAGGGATAACTCATCCCCTCCAATGTGTACACAGCAGTGCTTTAGTGCGAGGTTGTTTTGCATTGTTGCTGTAAACCATCCGTGTTTGGGCCGGATCAGAACGTGCCATGAATGTGGTGGGGCCTTCTCGTAAATCTTCTGTGGCACCAGCTTTTTGGAGACCTTGCCGTGGCGCTACTCCATGAATTCAGAATGAATTTCAGCACTCATATGTCACTAGTCAAATACGATTTTCTCTGCGTCGTGCGAGCTGGAGTATTGCCCCGTATTCGAGTATCTCTTTCAATCTCCACATTGAATATTGAGTAGATGTCTCTTCATGTTATGACTTGACATTCTCTGCTGAATAACACCGAATAAGAGTTTGCAGAAACCACACTTCTGGAGGCTCTTCTCATGTGTCCTGAAGGAAGGCCTCTGCTACTCTCTCTCATAACCTCAGGCACATGCGGAAGGGCTTCTGCTGTGGTCTCTTAGGTCACAGCCTCTCTTTGGCCAACTGGGTTTCTACAGGAGTGCAGCTTAGCATGCAGGTTTGGAGATGACTCTGCCCTGTCACACACAGCAGCTGAGTCTTGCTTAGGGCCATCTAAACCCAGTGTGCCAGCATGCAAACAGCACACCTCGTACGGTGAATGTCAGGGCTCCAGGGCTGACATTAGGAAACGCATCAGGGGCTAAACATGAAGCACGGTCATCCCCATATTATTATTGTTACATCACAATAAACATTTTCTTTCCAGTATATACCCCATTGCTCGCCCCAGGATAATCGCTAGGCCTAGTCTCCCCCCCCCCCGCCCCACCTTGTAGAAGCTCTGGCTATGCCCCTGAATCACATAAGAATTTCCTTCCACCTCGTGGGGCGTTTATTGCAACACAGCAAATGCTCTACTTGGGATTTTGGGATTTTTTAGAAATGTCCTCCAAGCACAATTATTGATTGATTGGACGAGAGATGGATGAGAGAGATATCTCTGAAAAAAGCCATCGGGGGTTTTGTTTGGAGACCAGTCACTGATCATCGAGCTGATGAACCAAGAAATTACTAAATTTGTTTAATTTCCCCATTATCCAGTTTGCCTTTTTGTGTTCCTATTAGCTATCTTATCTAATTAGCTGTCTTGTGGCAATTATCTGAATCAATTATATCAGCACTGCTAATGTGTTTTTTCGTATTTATTCATATTACATTATTAAAACGGCTACATTTTATCTGCATAAAATATAGCATTATGTTTAAAACTGGTGGTATTTGCTTATTGTGGCACCAAAGAAAAGCTGGTCTTTTAATGAAAAATAAAATCAGCCATCCACATCATTACAGACAAGCCGACGAGCTGGTTATGGTCGGCTGGGAGAAGCTGGGGAGGGTGAGGCTTTCCTCAGATAAATATCTGCAATCCACGGCGATCTGGGGAGCCAAACGTATATCAGCCGCAAGTACACAAGGAGGGTCAGTGCGCTGAGGATACTCGTCACCATCTTCAATCAAATGTGCCGATAGAACAGATCTTATCTGAGGGGGAATGAGCAAGGCTCTAAGACGGGGGTCTCCAATTCCGGTCCTGGAGAGCTGCTGGCCAGTAGGGTTTCTATTCTACCTGACTTCTGATGAGTCACACCTGTTCCCGGTATTTACCTGAGGGCAGGTGTGGCTCATCAGAACCCAGGGAGGATGGAAAGCCTACCAGACCGCATGCTGCTTGTGGCTGGAGCAACTCTGACCTCTGTTTCAGAAGATCTGATGCTAATCCTGATCATTGAACAATTTAATTGATTACGGCTTCACAATGCTAAAATACTTCAATACTTGATTTATTCTCAGGTGTATCAGTTAAAGATATGAGCAGTAGACTTTGCTAGAGTGAAAAGCATCTTTTCTGCCTTAATCCCACTAAATATGAGCATAATCCAAATGCTAAAGCTATCAAGGACTTCCTCCCAAAGCCAATTAAACGTCAAGGTCCATAGATGAGCTGCACTACACTTCATACTCATGGAAAGACCTCCCACCTACCATTTCAGCCACTTAAACTGGCTGCATTCTGGGAAACTGCTGGGTGGCGTCATTTTAGGGAGGGAGGATGGAGCGTGAGCTGACTTCTGAGATGCCTATGAAGGCACTGAGTTCACTCAAAGGTACAGGTTCAGCACTCTGTCTTTCCAGGGTTCATTCTACACTGGGATCTGTCAGAAGCTTCAGAGTCAGCCCTCAGCGTTTAGCTCAAATGCCACACATCTCATCAGTAGGCGAGACAAAGTGTGTCAAAGCAAACGGACGTGGTGGGGCCGTGGGCTGCAGAGACTGTAAATGCTGTCAGATATTGGTTTGCAGCAGTGTAAATTTACACAAGTATATCGAAACTCAATAAATCCATCAGCGCTTTATGAGCCCTTTCAGACGGCGCTGAAGGGAGAGATTGGCTGCTTTGGGACAGATGAAGGTCTTTGTAGGCCAGCGCTCACAGAAGTGTATCAGTGCTCATCAGCACAGGCGACAGGGGAGACCTTTGTGGTGTCTTTAGCTTTCATTTGCATCTCCATTAGCTATAATAGAGAGCCACTGAGCTTGAAGAAGCAGCTATGGTGACTGTAGCAGTGATTCTGAAGCCCTTCTGACTGAGCCCAAGGGAGTTTTACTTACATAAAAATGTTCTGAGGGCAGAATGAAAAATGATTTGTTTAGAGGGATAACCAATCAGAATGTAGAGGAGGTAGGTCTAAGCAACTGGGACCACCTCTAATTGCTTGGATCCACCCTCCTCTGGCGTTTACCTGGAGATCCGTGTGGCACACTGATGGCAAACCAGGCTCTAGGACAGGAGCACTCAAACTTTAGACTTTGGTCCACATCAGAACCGAAGCACAGAGTTATCTTGATCGTGCAATTAACACTCTACCCCGCCTGCAGCTAGGGAAATTTGTGCAGCTGGTGAAATTTCGATCTCAGGGAAAAATAATTGAGTATCCCTGTGCTAGAAGGTGCTCTGTATGGATTACCCTTTAGTCACACCATTTACTCATTATGATTATGTGTGATTACTATAAGTTTTCTGTGAGGGGTTGGCACCCCATCCTGGGCTGTTCCCTGTACCCTCAATTGGGTATTTGTGTCGGGGGAAATACTGAGATATTTACAAAAGCCTATTCTTTAATGATGACATATATAACAAATGTAAAACTGTATTTATCATTTTTAATCGTGCTATTGGCCCAGATGACTGCACTGTATGTCCAACGATTTGTGTTTTCTGTTTGTTGCTATGCCCATAAATATCAGACAGGTATTGTGCCTGATAGCTGGGCTGGTGAGACATGCTGGTTGTATATAATGACAGGAAAGAAGACAAAGATGGCCTGGAGGTGTAAGGGTTATATGCCCCATCCCACCCCACCTCGTCCAGGTCATCATCCTGTGCTTTTCCAATGGACGAGGAACCGGCCAATGTGGATAATATACTAATTACACTGTCGCACAAACACGTGACTTTGTTAAGGGAACCCTAGCCACATAGGTACAAGAGTGTCAAACCTCTGCGATTGCAAATTAGCCCTTTATCCAAAAACACACTATTATATGGTTAAAACGGCACAAATAAATAAAACTCTGCCAATTTGTTTCAACTGAGAAGGCCTGATTTGTTACCCTCTGGAGGGACATAGAATAATTTAGCCACAGGATCTGGTCATAAATAACAAATAAATAAATACATATATATATTTATATATTCTTCCATCTTCTCAAAAACCACCCAATTAAAAAGAAAACTAGCCTTTTTATTGCAGGAAATCCTCAGTACAAGTCTGTCCCCACATTACCACATTGCTAGCTTTTCCATATGTAGGCTGAGATGGAACAGCATAACATAGCAGTTTTATGATGCCCCAAGGGGAAATTCCCTACCCAAGTCCCTTAAACAAACACTTTGTTTGAGGGTAATAGGGCTGCATTCACATTCCTGTCTCTTTCTCCATTCTTCAGTAATGAAGTTACACATCATTGATTGGGATGTCCAATATCAATTTTATAGTAAAACATACCTTTGGTAATGTTAACCACGAATCGTGTATTAATAGAATAAAACCAGCGAGGCCAGTCAGCTATCGTGACAATGCCATTTATTAAAACACCCCCCAAATGCCAAAGTGTCTGCTTTTATGCATTTTCTGTTTCACTTGACAGTTTTTGTCACTCCCTGGAAAGGTAAGTATAAATGTTCCAGACTTACTACTGTACAGGAGACTTTTGTCTGATTAATGATCAGGCATTAAATCATAGGTCACATAAGACCTCTGATGCCCAAACTGCCGCCTGTGAGACTATCTGGAGATGTTCTGCATTCTGCAGAAACCATTTGTCCATTTCTGCTGCTCTAGTGGGAGCCAGGTGGTGTGATTTATGGAGCCGATATTGGCAACAATTTTGCAGTCCCAGTCATCCTCTGACCGACATCTAGATCACCTAGAACTCCAGCCAATCTGAGGGGACTCCATACAGGGGATTCTGAAGTGGAACAGGCAGGACCATCACTTTTCAGATAAGCATCATGCTATACATAATTCAGAAAACATGACCCCCCCTACCCTTCCACAATTGGTACTCAGGTGACATCTGGTGATGAAAACAAGCATGAATTCTTTTTGGATAGAATTTCCCTCTTAGCTGAAATAAATCAGAATGACCTCCGGATGCATAAAAGCCTGGCTGCCAACAAAAGGGCCCTTTGTTACAATTCCGATTTGAATGTGCAGTTACCAAGGGTCGTCCTGCATGGGTCTGTCTGCACCGCCAGTGTCAGCCAGTGGGTTTGTCAGTAGAATACACTACTACTTACCCTTATGTGGGATTCAAATATGACAGGCTGGATACACAGAAGAACACAATGGGTACAATGAGGTACAACGAAGTACTGCCTGATGACCCTAAAGCCAGCCAAG
The DNA here is from genome assembly GCA_026780845.1 of Petrocephalus sullivani. NCBI lineage: Eukaryota > Metazoa > Chordata > Actinopteri > Osteoglossiformes > Mormyridae > Petrocephalus > Petrocephalus sullivani. Next base: position 17,167,814 of record JAODKM010000034.1, read on the forward strand.
GGCTACATGCAGCCATGCACTCAGGCTCATGCTACAGTGGTTTTGCTTCAATAGCTTAATTAGCATAAGGTCCTTTAGCACCTTCACCTCAGTCCACCTGCCATAACCCCCCTAACTCTTTCTGGATCCCGTATATCCCCTCCAATGCTCTCCCATGTTTATTCCCTTTCTGAATCGATCTGCAGTCGGGAGTGTAGTATCCTGGGCGGTATGCAATTTGATTTCACGCAAATTCTGTTGGTTCTGCTGTACATTGGATCTGGGCTTCCTTTATGGTGGAGCTGATACTGTTCACTCGTCCCGCCCTGGAGCATCTCATTTGCTTAGCAACCACAGCGAGCATGTGGCTCAGAGAAAGAAGGGAAGCCCCTTTATGTCACTCCTCCGTTGGTGTAAGGACACTGCATTGTACAGGCATCTGTGCCCTTAGCAGTCTCAGATCTGACTCATTTCCCATGGAGGTGGAGGAATGGGGGGGGGGTGAGCTGGGCAGTAAGCCAAACATTTGGTTAAATGCTAGCAAGGCGGCATTAATTTAATTCAATGTGCCAAGAAACTCAAAAAATGCTCGAGTGTGAATATAGGACTCAACGCAACATGGCATGAGCGTTTGGAGGAAGGGACACGACGTGGAGGAGATGGAACCAGAGAGAGACCAGCCAGGGCAACGCCTCCCAACCCAGTCCTCGCTGACCCCCAGACGGTCCATTTTTTTTGCTCCTTCCCAGCTCCCTACCAAGGAAGAGTTTTATATAATACTTGGTGCTCAGTGCAGGTTGAAAGGAGCTTGACAGTGACATTTTCAGGTCTTAAGAAATACACTGAAGGACACTGGTGCATTTTCATGCGTTAATCAGGCAAATCACGAGACGCAGGCATGCCGGCACTCATTGTGTGGCGTCTTTCCTTCAGTCTCTTCATCTGCCGTGCTAATTCACAGTTACTGCTGCGATGATATTAAAAAATGAACTCCTGTAAAAGCGAATGTCACTTTTAATGATGAAGTGAAGGTCGGTTCATGATTGCATCAGACAGAACTCACAGACCCAGAACCAGGAGGAGGACAGGAGAACTTGATTAGGAAAGGAGGAAACTCAAGGAGGAGATGGATGCCAATCATCACCAAGAGGGTGGAGGCACGAAACGTGGAAATGCCGGACGTCAAACTGGCGGCGATTAGAGAGCCTCTGAGATGTCAGACTGCTGACGCCGTGGCGAAGAGTGACAGAGTTTGGGAGACGGCACCGGGGGTGCCAAAGACATCAGCGTGTTTGTGTTCCGAACTACATGAGAAACCGAGAGAAGAACTAGCTGCTTTCAGAACGAAAGCGGAGGGTGACGAGATTAAACAGTGTCAGAGCGTGGGAGCACCTTCGCGGGGGGAGGGGGGGGGGGGTGGTCGCTTGTGAAGACAAAGGCATGCGACTGCGTCTGCGTGACTGCTGAGATGGATTCTGCAAAGATCAAGAGAACAATCCAGGGGAAAGGACACAGAATGTCTCAGCATTTCAAAATGTCTCCCTTCAAGGACCGCTGAGGTGAGGCAGGAGCAGTGGGCTGGTGGCTGAAATGCACAGTCCTTTTATTCTATAAAAACGTAATACTCCAGACTTCTTATGAGGCTCCTACGGTAGAGCAGGTAAAGGAGCTTCTATGACACTCTCTCTTCACCTGAGTAGGTGGGCACTCGCTGACTGACGCAAGCTGTTTTCCCCCTCCATTTGCCATCAGTCTTAGAAAATGACAAAGCTTGCATGACTGCTGGTGCTTGAGATGTAAACATAGTTATAGATGTAATGGAAATAGGGGAAGAGATTCACAGGCAGCACGGGAGCAGCTAGGCATTCTGGGCCACCTGACAAAATTCTATTTGTTTTCAATCCATTGTTATATAGCGCCTTTCACAACCCCAAAGCACTTTACGTGGGTGTGTTATGGAACATTACCACATCACTAAGCAAGAATAAGTACCTCGGAAGTTACCTTTAGTTAAAGTACATCCCACTAGCTAAGACAGTGACTCATGCATCTACTGAATTTGATATTTTGAAATTGACATTTCTTGAAATGATACCATGTGGTCTTATATAGGAACACATTTAGCTTTTTGTCACGTCAGAAGGCCAGCTGCTGTTCAGGCTTAGTCACATGATAATGGGTGCTAATAACAGGCAGATCTTCCGTGTGCCCGTACCTGGCACAGTCGCTATTGGCAGCATACAGAGTATGCTTGCACACGGAGGCTCAATCGACCTCGATCCGTTAGATGGAAGATTCATTAAGTACTTGCCTGAGTGAGCCGCAGTCAGTACACAGCATGATCATAGGAAAGAAACTGACACACTGAACACTGGACACAGGGATGCATATGTGATCTTTCAGAGACATTCGGCTACATATACATACAATACACATATATAGCTAAAAACAGCTAGTAATAGGCAGTTCCTATATATATATATATATATATACATATATATGTGTGTGTGAGTGTGTGTAAATATATTATATATATACATATGTGTGTGTGTGTGTGTGTGTGTATATGTTATATATGTACAGCATATATACACATATACACACACATATATAACTGGAAATAAAATTGCTGCTACATTTCTAGACAAACATTTCTGTACTTAAAAAAAAATTAAAAAATAACTGCAAGTACAGTGCTCAGAAGAAACATATATGTCCAGGATACAGATTAATAGGAAAAGGAACATTTTGTCTTGTCCACAAAGAGATATATTTGGAAAACTTGTTCCTACCGGGGACTGTCTGTATAACAAAGTATAAGAATAGCCACTAAAAACAGAAGCTCCAAACAGCACCTTCAAATGGGTATTATTATTGGTGCCATTCAGGTGGAAGGCTGACCCATGTCTGATTGGTTATTGTGAAAAAAAGCTCTACAAATGGGAACCGTTCTTCCAGAATGGAAATGAGAGGTATTGTCCTCCTTTACAGCCGGGGAAGACACCGGAACATGACAGGGGAGCCTATCTTCAAAGCAATTACCTACATTTTGGGGGAATTTTCAATTCTGTCATCTTTGAATATTGGTGGAAATAATAGTTATTCATAAGAAGGTAAAGGATACTGAACTTTGTCACCCAAAAAGGCCAATTAATTTATGTTGATATGAAGGCATTAAGTGTACATGAAAAATAATGACCAGAATTATAGATTCAGACCAAACAGCTTCATTATGGGGCAAAAGCAATTTTTCAGCACCAGCGCCCCTCTCAGGATGTCGACAGTGATGCCTCTGCTTTCCCATGTTACATCAGAACTGCAGGGTGTGGCCGATATCAACCATCTTGGTGTGATGGGTCATCTCTGGTGGGTTAGGGGACTCCCACGCCCCCCCCACGCAGATGACAGTCTAATAAGCACGATTGATGCTGTCCATTACCCACCTGAAACTACTACCAGCATATATCTGTGACATTATTAGGTTATAAGGTTCATTTTACCCAGTCAATGGTAATGTGAAAGAGAGAAATGGGAAACGTCTGTTAGACTGGAGACCAAAAGCCTAACAGAGCGGTGAACTCAGACCCTTTCCATGCTCAGGGCTGTTCCCTGTCAGTGCTGGGTAAATATAAAAGCAGTACTTCATGCATACTCCTGCGCTCCAGCTTTCCTCATAAAATTTAGGAGGGCCTATAGGGGGTCAGCTCAGCAGGCTCTAAGTCTCTCTGCGCACTATTGAAGAATCACTGGTTTGAGCCCTGGCCTTCGTGGAACAGTCACAAGCCCACGAGCCCTTGAACAAGACCCCTAACCCCCCCTCACCCGCACAGCCCCCATCCCCCGCCAGCTCCAGGGGTGCCACATGTCAGCTGACCCTATACTGTGATGGCGCCACCAAGCTTTGGAGAGCAAGATGGGGCAGGCAAAGAAAATAATTCCAATTATGCATGCACATATCGAATAAAGGATTTATCATTCTTAAAAGGAAGTGTTAATTAAGCTTAGAATCTAAGTGAGTGCTGGGGATGGTGCTTAAATATAACGTACAGTATAAATGTCACGTCTGCTTCAGATTGACCTCGGCCACGCCCACCTTCGCCCGAATCCCTAACCCTCCAACAGCAATCATCACCTGAATACTGGACAGCAGAATCGCATTAACTATCTATTTAAGATGAACATGAACTGAGCTAAGCACAAAATATTGCGTCTCTGAGCCGTGCTGGGAATTTTTGGATTTGCGTCTCTGAGGCGTGCTGAGCATTTTGGATTTGCAGTTTTTTACCTGTATCCTTGGATTTCCCCCATTGGTTTTATAGCTTCACTGCTTCCCTGGTTTTGACCCTGCCAGTTGACGACTATGATTTAAGCCTCCTAATTAAACATTGCTTCACCCTGAATTTAGATCTCTTACGTCCATTCATTGCAATAATCAGGCTATTCCAGAGTCCTCCAACACCAACTTCACTTGCCATTTGGTGCCATCTGGATGGAGAGACTTAACTTCATGAAGTTTGTAAACCTCCTTTGGCCACACAGGCCCATAAACCAAACTATGGACCAAAATAACGACAATAGCAGCCCCCTTTTGCATATTATCTTCATTAGCAGGAAACTTTCAGCTGCCCCCGCTAACATGTGATTACACCCCCAGGAACCAACAAAATCTATGACCCATTTGAGGACAGAATGCTACCTCAGTTTTCGTTTTAATTTAGTACACAAAACCTAATCAAGCAGTATGCAAATACTGGTATGACTTCAGCGGAAAATATGACACTTAAGGTACCGGAAAGTGACTAGCCAAAAAAGTTGGTCATTGTCAGTTGTGACCCTCAGAGAAATGTAGGAGGCAGATTCTAGTTGCAAAAGGACCATGTATATTGCTATTTCCTCTATTTACACTTGTACCAGGGCCTACATCAGAGGCTTAACATAGCAGCAGTCAACTACCCGACAACCACTTTGCAATGTGCTCATTGTCTCACGTGCACTATTTTGGACAAAAGTGTCGGCTACTGTAAGTACAATAAATGTAAATGTAAATATGTAAAAGCACAAAGATTGTTGCTGTAGCTGGGTCTCCCTTTACAGGAAGGGCAAGGTCAGGACCCTTAAATCTTGACTAGGTTCAATGACTCCGTAAAAAGCCGTGAAATCATGATTACATATCAGGATTTGTCTGGCAGAAGGGTGATCCGTTGGGATGTTGTTATACCAGGACAGAGTCAACAAAACAGCACTCAGGGCTGTGGAGAGGAAGGATGCTTGTGTGAAAGATGCTCAGCACGTGCTTCTCTGGCGGGAGTCTCCGGGGAAGCCCGTCACTGAGGAAGCCCGTCGCCGTGGAAGCCCCTTCGCCGCAGAAGCCCAACCACGAGGTGTTCTGAAGATGAATCAACTAAGCCCTTGACATCACAGTTCTTGTCTGAGGCCAACCAAGGCGACAGTGTCCCCCCTGGTGCAGAATTAATTCCTCACAACTTCACCGTTTGAAGTCTTCATATCTGCATAACTAGTCTCCAGGGCAGCGCCATGCTCTTTGATTTGCAGCTGTTTGGTCCCTACAACTGCAGCTGGGTAATGATGAATGTAAATTATCTTTCATCTGGTTCTGTAGATCACTGTTCAGATATGACTTTCTTGAATGTCATTGTTTATTCAAAATCGGACTTGATATGTAAGGTGACCAAAATAGCAGAGTTCTATACGTTTTCCGGTTCACAGCCAGGGAAATGAAGGAGGTGTTTTTTATTCTGAAGAACAGGGGTTTATTTATGCAGTATTTTCATGCCATTCAGTGGCTTACAAACTACAGCCCCCTCTCTCATTTACAAAGTCCCCATTGTATGGCTCTCATCACTCCCATGACTGGCAAAATACACCATAAACCAGCAGCACAAGCAGGCAAACAACAAATGTTTGTCAACTCTGCGTCTGGCGATTCTGGGCTCCTCTTCCTCTTTCCATGCTGGACTTTAATAATCCACATGTTTATCCATGGGTTATGTCACCCCATTATTTTTAATATGCATGCAAGTCAGCTGAAAACAGCAAGCCATTGGAGAGAAAGCGAAAAGCGTGATACAGAGGGCATCATGATGGCGAGATCCGAGGGCAGCGCACGTCTGCAGGAGATAGGCAGGGCAGAAACGCCCACATTAAGCCGAAAATCCTCCCATTTGCAGGTTTTTCTGTAGTTGAAGATCCCTCTTGAGGAAAAGTTTATCACCCACAATTATATTGCCAATAATACTGCACACAGTGCTGGATTTATTGCGATGGAAAGTGCTGATCTCGGTTCTGAGTAAAAAAGGCCGCTGATTCCGGTGGAAACGCATAAACATTCCAGAAGGGCGGCCGCATTCGTCCTTTTCAGATCTCCCGTTTGAAATAAATGCGTTATTTATTATAGTCATTAGGAAATGACACTAAGAGGTCACCAGTGCATATTCATCAGATACATCAGCGAAACTAAGAAACAAACAAATATTAATTACATGAGAAAATCATTTACTCAAACTGAGAAACAGCAATAGGAGGCCTTGCTTTTCAGCTATCGAAAAAAATTGCTTAAATTGTTGCAATAAAACACTTAGCTGTATAAATAGGTAGAAGTATTAAGAAATACTAACATTTAGAAGTCGCTTTATGTAATATCCTTTGCAAAGCAACTCCTGTGGGAGGTGATGAAGATGGGAGGCTTTGTGAAAAGCGGTTTTCATGGTAATCATAATCTCACTCCAGCTGTATCAGGAGAGAAACTTCAAAGCAGAATGTGTCATTGTACCTGTTAGCCTGTTAGTGACATCGGCTGGGAACTAGCAAGACTGTATGTCTTCCTTCCTGTGAATCACAGCCCGGCTGTCGCTCAAAGACAGCGCTCCCAGTAAATAACATGAATGTCTGTCAGGACTATTAAGCCTAACTGGTCTTCTAGGACACAGGGTACAGAGAACTCCACGCAACGCTCGTGACGTGGCTGACGTGAGGTTCAGCTGGACCGCAAGCGCACTTCTGATGTGGTTATTTTCTGACATTAACCAGATCTAACAATAAAGAAACAGCAATAGCCACTGTGAGAGCCTTCTGCCAGTCCAGGGAATCAGGAGCACATCACAGCACAACAAAAGGGCGCTAACTTTACAGATTTCAGTTCTTTGGAGTGACTGTTAGCAGTGAATGTTACTTATAGTCTTAATGGCAAAGTTCTGCCTAGAATTTGTGAGAAAAATCTATAGCAGACCTGCCATCTTTTAACAATCCCTGAACCAAAGAGCTGGACCCATTTCCCAAGCAGAACCAGCACAGACCACAGTGTTGACAGACTCCAGCCCTGGAAGGCCTGCTCTGCAGGTGCAACTGCTTCCAGAAGTAATTTTACAAAATATTTATTCAAAGGATTGAATGCACTTAGCATGGTTTTCAGCGGCTTTGTGTATCCTAACTGCATAAATCCTCTTCTTCAGTAATCATATTTAATAAAAAGCACGGGTGTATTTGAGATTATGGGCCTGTTGTGTGCATGTGCAGAACCAGATGGTGAATCTGGGAACACCAAAGGCACAGGGTCAGAGCCATCGCTCAAATGGCCGGTTCAATTACACGTCTTTTAGTCTAATGCTAACTTCAGCTCAGAATGCTCCTAATGACTTTGCTCTGCCTAAGAGATGACATTTCTCTCCACCGACTCTGCCCTTTTACCCATTCATTACAATATCAAGCAACACTCAGAGTGGCTAATTAGCAGCCATGCCTGCATTGTGTACTCGTGTTTGTGTTATTTGAAATTTCCAAGATTAGATGAGTCAGTCTTTGAAGGCATTTTTTTTAGAGCCAAGGGGGTTTAGCCCTCTGATTCAGGTCTGAATTTATTTAGAGGTACATTGTAACACTCTGATTTCATTTAGAGGTATATTTCAGCATGCTGACTCATTTGGCAACAAAGACCAGCACTCTGATTTTATTTATGGTTATATTTGAGTCTTTTGACTGGATGAGCTACATCCCCTTCTGGGTGGACAAGCTTATGAATACCATTCACTTGTTTCAGTGTGCACGGGGGAAGCGAAGGAATGTGAGAAAATATGTGGGCTAAAAGCAGGGACCAGAGAAGGGAACGATAACTTAGTCTTTTAACATTTATTTAATTTGCATTACATTGGTTTAGCAGAGGGGCAGTACGGTGGTGCACTGCTTAGCAATGGTGCCTCACATATTGGGGACCAGGTTCCTTTGTCCCCTGCTGGTCGGCTCCAGACCCAGCCATGACCCTAAATAGGACAGGCAGTTACAGAAAATGGATGGATGGCTTAGCAGGTGCTGTAGTCCAAAGTCATGCATAGTGTTTAAGAAAGCAGTCAGGTTCTGGGTTGTCAGGTTCTGGGTTGCCACCTTTGACTTGCAAAAAACCAGGACACTCATGTTTTTTTGTCTTTATGGGGGGGGGGGGGGGGGGCTAAAGTTAAACCATTTTCATACATATACTATATTATATACCATATTACATTATTAAATATACTGACCCCCCCTTTTTATCTGATGCTGCCTCTAGCCAGGAAATTAAGTCTGCTGCCAATCTCATAAAAGCTTAGACGTGGCCAGATGTCGCTGTATTTCACCAGGTTTAAACATAACCAGGAAGGAGAAAGAACAGCAGTAGAAGGAACAAAGTGAAGATTTATTTGAAACTAAGGAATTCTAAATTATATATACATTTTCACAAAAACAAACAGGACAATTCGTGTCCCAGGAAAGAATATCGATTTCCGGGACAGTCGCTCAAAAAATACAATCCCAAGAAAACCGGTACTGCTGGCAACCCTAGTTGGAGCCCAATATGATATGCTTTCATGGGACTCAAAATCTCCAGCGGTGCCCCTGACCTGGGATAAGTGGGGTTCTGTTCCAGGTCAGACAGGAGTGCTACCACATTGAGAACTGGCAGCCATACCGAGGCCTGTTCTGCCTGTAATCCATGTCTGATGGCCCTAACTGAGTAACCTACTAACTGACTAACCTACATCCAACCTGTTACATCACTGGATGTTTTTCCTTTTTCGGACCATTCTCTGTAAACCCCAGAGATGGTTGTGCGTGACAATCCCAGAAGATCAGCAGTTTCTGCAATACCCATCTGGCACCAACAACCATGCCACGTTCAAAGTCACTTAAATCACCTTTCTTCCCCATTCTGAAGCTCAGTTTGAACTGCAGCTGTTCATCATAACCATGTCAACATGCCTAAATGCACTGAGTTGCCACCATGTGATTGGCTGATCAGTTGGAGCAGTTGGACAGGTTTACCTAATAAAGTGGCCGGTGTGTGTAGAACATTTGTGTAATGCATTCATATTCACTTCTTTTTCACTTTTGGGCTCTGAAACAAAGGCAAAAGGGCTGGAGTAAATGATAAAAAAAATACCATGTGGACCAATTTTAGCTGAACAGAGCCAGACTGGTAAGAGTAGCTCAGTGGCAGGTAAAAGACTAACCTGCCCAGGTTAATAATGGGCGAGGTGGGAGGATCCCCGGGCTGAAGCCCCATCTCCTTCCTACCTATCTTTAGCTGCGGGCAGAATCCAAGCTCCTGTGGTTTTCAGTCAGCAGCTCTCATCACTCATCCCTACTGCACTGTCGCTCCTTGTTTCCAGGCTTCTTTTTTACAATGTGCAGACCGTCCTGTGAAAGCCTGTCCTTCCCTGGCTGGCCTCCTCCTTCCGTCTGCTGCGACAGAGACGGGCTCCGAGACTGACACCTTCAGGGAGGACAAAAATACGCAGTGCCCCTAAAAATATCTGGTGCCAGACTCGGTGTGAGCAGAATCCAGCAACGGAAGAGGCGCAGAATCGAAAATCTCTGCGTAAATTAAACTTTCAAATGAGCAAATATTGGACGATGAGGCTTCTCGCACAGGTATTATGACAAACACCTGCATGCAGATATATCCTATAAGCACCCAGTGTTGGTCAGGGTCACTCCTCCAGGTCTGTTTGGAGGTTTGCTTATCTTTACCATCTTTATGACATCCTGTGATCCGACTTGTCATGATCCCTATTCAACACTCTGGAGAAGGCCATCAGTCTATCCCCCCTTTTTAATGAATTCCCCCATCAATTCAAGGTCGTGCAGATGAGGGTACGCACACACACACACACACACACACACGCACGCATGCACGCACACACCCGTGCACGTGCATGCGTGCCACCAGTTTACCTGATGTACATAGTTTTTGTGCTTTTGAAATTGACTCTGGAATGTTTCAGGTGCATGAATAAAGTGCAAAATGTAATAGGATTATTGAAATGTTCCCATTACAGACTCTGCAGAAGCACTCGGCCCTCGGAGATGGTTTTCCTGTGTATGACTTTGCAGCTTGCAGCTAATGATATCCTCTAATTGTTTTTAGGTAGGATGTTTTACTTTATTTGTCCTGTGTTGGGTTCTTTAATGTTCTGCAATGTTTATAGGTCTCCGGCAAGCTTTTTGTAACAGAAATGGAAAATTTAAATATGCTGTCTATTAGAGGAAAGTGATCTCATGCATATTGAAAGCGGTCTATGCAATCAGGGGAAGCTCGCTAATTGTTCCTGCTGCTGCTACAGTAACAATTTATATTTCTCTCAGGACAGCTCCAGCCTGGTGAGCTGCATTAGAGCTGCACTGGAGCGTGGGGGTGTGGGAGTTGTATTGCGACACCAGCTTGAACATCAAAATAAAAAATAATGGTAATTTGTGCCTATTGACCAGGGACTTTCTCAGTTAGTTTTGGCACAAGCTGCCATCATTATTCTGCTATTTCCTGAAGCCAGCAGCCAAGTTAAAGAGTCATTTTTAATTAATAATAGTTATGTGTTTAGGCTGTTAATATGCACTGGCTTTAATGACCATACCAAGGTTTCTTATGTTTTTGGGAAAAAAATTACAGCAACCCATAGCTCTTCCTGTAACGTGCCAGATTATCCCTGTATCGGCACTATCGGTGAGGTTTTCTGGTTTCAGTGTATCCTGTTGGCCTATCTGGCCTATTTATAATATGTTTCTGTCAGCAGTAAAATAATGCTGTATAGAACCCAGTTGGTTTATTGGATTTGTGTGCCAATAAGTAGCATACACTAGTGTTTCTTTGGTATAATCAATATAACCAGCAGTGATACGACCTTTAAGCTTATTAAAATTAAAATTATTTAAAACTGCTGCACTGCACAAGTAATATGTACAGGACAATGAATGATTCAATGTTATTCAATGAATCAATCACTCGTTTAATGAAATAGCTTTTCAAAGAAAGATTTTCCAGAGAGAAATGAAGAAAACATTTTCAAAAATGAAACTGAAAGTGATTCCATGTCTAAAGGCCATGACATTCCTTCTTTGATTTTAAAACTAATGTCCTTGGGGCTAGCCACTATGGTGGAACAGGCTTACACATGGATGCTTTCTCTTAAAGGCGGAATCAGGTGGGATCTCTGGGTATGAGTGTCTTGACAGTGACAAACCTTGACACAGTAATACGTGAGACATTTGTCAGCAATTAACATCTGCAAAACATCCATAGCACTCAAGTATGAAAATGAAATTCTCGGTGTATTTGTGTACATTTGTATTGTTCAGGGCCATTGGAGGACAGTGTCTATGGGCCGTGTCATGCTTTCATCTGGGATATGAGTGGGGGGGGGGGGGGGGGGGGGGGGGGACAAGAAAAACAATAAATACCCCCAAAAACCCCCCCCTGCCCCAGCACCAAAAAGCAACTGCCGAGGGCCCCCCCCCCAAAAAAGGAAAGAGGCGG
>JAODKM010000034.1:17192546-17204553 GCA_026780845.1 Petrocephalus sullivani
CCTAACAATGTGTGGCTCTTGTGATGTGACTTGCTTCTCTCGTGTAAGGCCCTAACAATGTGTGGCTCTTGTGATGTGACTTGCTTCTCTCGTGTAAGGTCCTAACAATGTGTGGCTCTTGTGATGTGACTTGCTTCTCTCGTGTAAGGCCCTAACAATGTGTGGCTCTTGTGATGTGACTTGCTTCTCTCGTGTAAGGTCCTAACAATGTGTGGCTCTTGTGATGTGACTTGCTTTTCTTGTGTAAGGCCCTAACAATGTGCGGCTCTTGCTCCAACGGCCACGTGCACTTGTTACTAGCTAATCGCTGGAAGCTCAGCCTTGCTGCGGCTATTCCCAAGGTGGCTCCTTGACAACTGAGCTAAATTAAAAGATGTAAATGGAAACTTTGTAGATTATGTAAACCCACCATATTGCTAGAAACCTCCAAGCTTGCAGGTTGTTCAAAGTGTTTTTTCATTCACCTTAAGGCTGAAGAAACAGCCCCTGCAAATAATGAATTAAACTAAATGTGTCAAATAATGTCATATGTTCATTCATGCATATTTACTGTGGATCAGTATTTTTAAGTGTTTCTGCTTCTGGTACTAACCAGCAATGAATCACTACAATCTTAAGGGTAATTTAAGATGGGAAAAGCTCTGAAGGATGTATATTTATATGTGTTTTAAGCATGACAACGTGTTTTCGCCATAATTCTCCCTTATTGACATCTGGGTTGAATACTCACTGACTGAGTTAGCTCATAATATGTCACATACATTTTCAGACAATAAAATACTATTATTATTACTAGTTGGTTCAGTCCTGAAGGTAAGCCTATAATAAAGCAATTACCAGTTTATTTATATATGTAAAATATAAGATATTTCATGTCTAGAGGGCCCTAATAATGTTTAAAACTGTATTTAGAAGGTCGTAAACAGGTTTTTTTATGCTCTAACTATGAAAATATTCGATTTATAAATAAAGAATCCCACTTCGCGGCAATTCACTTATCGTGTTAGAGTCTGGAACTGATTAACCGCGATAAACGAGGGCCGACTGTGAATATATATATATAGTCAGTTCTACATTTTTATGATATATAGTATAAAAATGTAGCACCCTACATTATAAATTGTCCAGCTTAAGTCATCATTTGTATAAGAGGAATGTTTTCTAGCAATAAATGAGCCACTGACTCGGAAAGGCGCATTTAGGGTGGTGATTTGTGACTCCCTACGGAGGAGGAGTGCAGGCGGTGCTTCAGCCAACATGCAAGCTGCTGTAGAGAAGCACAGAAAGCCCGCTGTACCAGTAGCAGGCTTCCTGGTTGCGGGCCAGGACCGTAGCAGCTCGATGACGCTGCAGACCCGATATCACAGCACGCACGGGGGCTCTATTATTGTGACGTTCCTCGCGCTGTGCTTGTCCCGCTCTCTTGTGCTGTCGGCTGTTTTAGAGCCCTGTAAACATTGTACAGTCATTTCCTCTGTTGTCCTGATATTGTGCCTGTAATTGCAACATTGCAATCGATGTATCAATTTGAAATTAATTTGCTGTCCATGTTTGTATAATTGCAGATGCAAACAGGCATCCATGTCGCAGGTAAACTAGCGATTTTGGGGAAGCAAAATGCTTGCTGGAGGTCCAATTTGTAACGCTCTGATTAATTCTCGGATGGTGCTTTTACTGAGGTTTACTGCTGTGAACTGGCAGCTTTAGCACAGCTCCTTAGTCAAAGATGCTCTCCTTGCAGCTAGCAGTGCTTGGCTTTGTCCAGTGTACACATGCATTTAAGTGTCTAGGTCCTTCATATTTATATAACATTTGTTAACCCTTTCCCATGTTTTTATGTAACTTCAGTTTTCTATGCCTTCTTTTTATCAGCAGATATCAGGGGCATTGCCAGGGTCTAAAGAAATCAGGGGCTTAATCCAGAGACCTAATCTGTCTGAGGGTGGTCATAATGAATTCTGCCTCTCTCTGAGGTTAAGATGAGTGTAGCACTAGGAAGGCTTTGGCAAACACAGCCCTGGAATAGTATTGTTGTGATTTATGGAATTCTCAAATGGAGAGCATGGTAGTTAAAACATCCAAGCTAAATAAATCATCCAGGGCTTGTTTGGATTCATTCTGTGACGCATATGGCAAATACTGTTTGTTCCTACCATCCAGGGTGGTCACGGTAAAGAGATGGAGCAAAACCATCCGTATTCCTGTTCCTGTCCTCTAGCTTGGCAGTGTGAGCCTTCCCCCATTGTGGTGGATGCCAGGGAGGAGAGAACACCTGGCTGGAAGACCAGATAAGGAGGTGGGGAAATAGTGAGGCCTTCCTGGAAGAGGCCGGGGCGGCTTGGGGAAAAGGAATCTTTAAAAATGCTGCTATTGCTAGCGTATTGAACATGGGATCCATGGAGAGACACTGCCTTTTTTGTGAATGCACGATGAGGACATGAAGGCGGGGTTTGTCTTGGAAAGAGAATGAAGGAAAGGAGAAGAAAAACGCATGAAGGGGGACTTTTCTGAAAGTTCAAACAAGTAGTCATTTTGAGAGAGACACACGCCGTTATTCAATTCAGTGACCGGGGGATAATGACTTTGTAGATGTCTGGATGGCGGGTTTGGGGCTTGTTGGCGGTGTGGTACAATCGATGCTCTCTCGAGAGGGAATGAATATAGCTCCCACATCCCCCACCTCGCACCATAAACACAGACGCTAAGCTGGATATTTACTGAGGAAATTCTGCATATGGACTTGTATTAATAGAAAGTCCCCCTCTATATATTGGATTACATTCATACTTTTAATGCAATAAATTATAATTAGACCATAAATTAACTATAACTATGAATTTAAATTATGGTTGCGTGCAAAATTATATATGAAGTAGACCGGAATATAAGGCGAGGATACCTTATAACGCCTGTGAAATCTATATATGCAGTTCTACTTCTCACATGCTACTCTTCATCGATTAGTCTTGGAATGTATAAATTCCTTCTACTGTACTTCCCAGGATACACAGATATTAGCTTCTAAATAAAAGCTAATTACTGTACTAATCTAATCATAAATCACAATGGTTTGCAAACGAGATGCCACACACCTATCATCGATCAATTATTATATTCACTTAGCACGATTTGAACTCCAGCACCCTAAATTAACACTTTATGCTCTCTAGTCATCATTCTCTGCAGTAATAACAGTTTTATCAACATGTCAAAACAACCAGAGGGAAGTAGTAAATAGCCCATTGTATTAAGAAACACCCACCAAGCTCTAGCTCTAGGGCGACTTGTAAATTGTCCATGATCCAAACTGCAAAATGAGTAATAGAAACACAGCATAGTCACAGAACTGAGGGAATGATCAGCTTCCCAATTAGTCATATGGCAGCTGTAGTGCATGGCTCCCTTTGTCACATGAAGGTCCACAATGAGCAGTTTGCTGAAAGTAAGCTCCTGGCAAACATCACACTACTTGTCAAACTGGTGATTCCCTGTCCATCAATTAGAAACTGTGGCCAGTGGTCACCAACTAGCGGAGTGCAACGAAAACCATTGTGACACATGCCTGCAGATAATGCAATCAAGCCAAAAGACCAAAGCTACAGATGTCCAGAGGACATGGATGTCCACGGGCGCTTTGGGTGCTGCCATTTTCCTTACACATCTGGGCTTTGCACCTACTACACTGGATAAAACATGTGGGTTTGACCCACACTGTTTGGGGGCATCGAAAATGTTAGGAAAGGTTTTCACAATGCCCCAGTAAATCATTTCGTTTTAGTTACACCCATGAAATTCACCGCAATCCATACATTTCATTATTAGAGGACATTTTTTCCGAGACCCGCTGAAGGTAAATATCACACATGTGGCTCCCTGGGCAGAGCTGCTGAGGGAATCCCGCCCCCGAATCTGTGCATGTGCATGATCTCCCCATGTTCCCGCCATATGGTTTGGGGAATTGGTGTCTCTGAACTGCCTCTAGTCTCTCAATATGTGTGCGTGTCCCATAGGCTGGCACCCGTGTCCAAGAGCTCCGTTGTTTTTTGGCTTCTGCTCCCGGGTGTGACTGTGCTGCATGGAGAGTTTTGGAAAACGGAAAATGCGGGCGTTCTTGCTTTGCATGCACATTTCTGAGCATCACTGCAGCATGCCGATATCTATCCATTTTTGTAAATATTTGCCGGTCCCCGCCTCGTTGGGCCTCCTCCCAGACCAATCTGCTGCACTTCCTGTACCATCTCCCCATGCTCACGCCCACTCACCAGCCTGCACCGGCTCCCACTCCGTCTCGGCGGACGAAATGTCACGAGCCGAAACCGAGCAAATGCGATGGGCGTCTCCCCGCCGTTTCTCATTAACGCCGTCCGTGGGCCCATGAAAGGACTGAGTCACCAGTTAACCTTTTACCTGTCAGATAATGAAAAGTAACGTCAGCGTAATATCGGGCACCCTGTCAGGTAGCCTGGCTTCTGAAATGCTGCACGTTGGAAGCTGAAGATTCATTTTTCTCTATCATGTTGGCATATAGCATAAGACGGTGTAGTTGAACAGATTAACTGTAATGTATGGTATTCTGTCCAGGGTGTCACCCTGTCTTGTGACCTAGGATACTGCTAGAATACACCCCCCAGTATGGGGTAAGTGTTTGGAGGGTGAATGGATATTGATATTGGGTAAAAAAATAACAACTCACGTTGTTTAAAATAAAACAACATTGCTGTGTTTATATGTTATTTTCTGGAATTCTGACTATTTGTTGTTTAGTGCAGAATAAAAATGAACATTGAAATTGCATTTCATATTTCTTGAAACCTTCCTTCAGCGACATAACACATAAGCCAGATTTGTCGCTCTTCTTTTGGTACAGCCACTTGACATCCCATAATTGTCTGAAATCACTAAGGAGAGCGGCGAGTTGCCTTCACTCAAGGCTAAAACGCAGCAGTTTCCATATTCAGTGTGCCAGTTTTGAACTCCCACAGATTGCTGATAAATCCAGCTGGTTTTTGTCTCTCATTGAGTGACATACCTGTTGGAAGATTGCTCCCATTTTACAAAAGTCACCTTCCAGTGCAACACTCACAGGTCCTCTGCTTGACGAAATATAATACACAGAACCTCACAGCTTTCACTACCCTGCTTCAGATTTATTTATTTAGCAACCACTTTTGTCCAAAGTGACTAACAAGGCAGTGCATCACAAGTATGCCAGTCCAAGTGCCCCTACACAACACCTACGTACATACAGTGCCCCAAGGCAGCGGTGTATGGCCCCCACCCAGAGCACACAGCCCTTTAGTCTGGAGTTTCACTCGAGGGTCCTTGTCAGACATGCTGCTTGCAGGTTCTTTGTGAGAAGAATGCAGACAGATGGCATGTTCAGAGCTGAATAAACTTACATGTGCCGGTTCTGAGGAACACAGTCATTAAACTAATCCATTCCCTGGCGAGTTACTGCGATCAGGGCCAGAGATCGCAAGAACGTGTGAAGGACCAGTGTGTTGCGTAACTGTTCCAAGTGAGGGGGATGTGTAGGAGAGGACTCCCGCCGTATAACACATTGGAATTATCTAACTTGTGTAACAGGCCCAGCTCTCTCTTGAAAACAAAGAAACTGACCGTATATTTGTTACATAGAAAATATGAATATAAGTTTACTAACGAGAGGAGGCCATTCGGTCCATCAAGCTTTCTTGGGGAGATCTCAACTACTACAGTAGCTTAAAGTTGTTAAAATCTTATTTAACTTAGTCTTCTTGTTAGTGTAGTGCAAACTATGCAAAACTACACTCTGTGCAAAGAAATGCTTTCTCAAATTGTGTTTAAAAGTTTCTCCTGGTGATTTAGTAAATTGTATATATATTTCCCTTACTTGAAACCCGAATTTTTGAACTCCGTCATTTACATCAGGATTCTCACTTCTCACCTTGAAAGGATGTATACTTTTGTATCGAACTGACGCCGTAAGTGCGTTGTAGCCGTGGACCCTACCCCATTGCCTGACACGTACCTCCCCAGAAATGTAACTACATATTGCAGCGACACAGCCTGCAAGAACTGTGATTGTTCTGCTTCGTTTTTTTTACAAAAAACGAATTGCAAATTGATGCACTACTAGTTGTGCTTTCAAGTAAAATACTTCCAGTTCTCCATCCTCTTACCAGAAATTCTAATGTTCCTCCTGCCGCAAAGGCTATACACATGATGCCACAGCAGGCTCAAGTCAGCATGCTTACACCTGCTGAGTGGCAAATTAAATTGAGTGGCAGTGTTACTGTAGAGTCCAGCTTAAAATCCACAAAAACACATCTAAAATGGGAAAGAGCCGTCATGATTGTACAAACTGATTTAACTAGCTTTTTACAGACTGCCAAAAACTGAATAAGTCAGTCTCGGACGTAGATTGGTCACATATGGCCAAAACCTGATTCATCTAATAGGCATGGATCGGATATGGATCCTGAATATTGGATCGGAACACCTCTAATATTATATACCTGGATCATGTCCCCCCCTTAGTCTCCTCTGTTCAAGGTTGAACAGATTCAGCTCTACTAAAACCAAGAATCATTCCAGTAGCCCTCCGTTGAACCTTTTTAAAGATGGCAATGACCAAACCTTCATACAATAATTCTAGGCAGGGGTCTTTCCAAGGAATTGTATAATTCTAGCATCACCTCCCTTGACTCAAACTCCACACACCTAGAGATGCAACCTAACATCCTATTGGCTGTTTTAATTACTTCCCCACACTGGTGAGAGTGGGACATGGAAGCATCAACATACATACGTCTTTCTCATAATCAGCTTCCCTTATTTCAGTGGACTCCATAAATATCTGTACTTTATATTTATGCTGCCTGCATGGATTACCTTACATTTCTCTAAATTCAATTTCATCTGCCAGGTATCAGCCCAGTCGCTAATTAAATCAAGATCCCAGTGTAGCCTCTTTGCCACTAGATCAGTATTGGCTACACCACCCACCTTAGTGTCATCTGCAAATTTAACCAATTTACAGTACATATTCATGTCAATATCGTATGTAAATTAGGAATAGTAGTGGTCCTAAAATTGAACCCTGGGGTACCCCACTATGGATGCAGGCCCACTGAGACATTTTGCTTCTAATAACTACCTGCTGCTTCCTGTCTGTTAACCAGATTTCAATCCAAGCTGCTACAGTTCCTAAAGTCCCTGCTTCTGTGAGCTTAAGCAGGAGCCGTTTGTGAGGAGCAATATCAAAAGCCTTCTGGAAATCTAAGTAGATCACAATGTAGGCCTTTTATGATTAATTTCCCTTTTAGCTTCCTCAAAGAACTCAAGTATATGTGTTAAACAGGACCTACCTCTCCTAAATCCATGTTGGCTATGCCTCAGAATGTCATTCGAATCCAGGTAAGCTGCCATTTTCTCTTGAATTATAGCTTCCATTACTTTTCCAGTTACACAAGTTAAACTTATTGTCCTATACTTTGAGGGATTACTTCTGTCTCCTTTTTTAAATATGGGTGTTATATTATCATGCTTCCAAACAGAAGGTACAACAGAAAATCAGAAAAGGATTTCTGAAGCAGAAAAGTTAAAGGCTGGCAAATAACTGTAATTTTAAAAGAGACGAGGGATATTAAGATGCCATCAGTGGCCTGCAATTTATTTATTCTGAGCTAAGATAGGCTTTGTAGCACGTCAGCTTCAGTTATACATAGATTGGTCAAAGTCGAAGCTGGATTAGGAATGAGTCGGATTGTTACTCATCCTCTAGAGTGAAAACCTGTGCAAAGCAATCATTAAACTCATTAACTATATCGATTTAATTTTCAATTATAAGACCCTTACAATTCTGTAGATTAGTAACTTCGGCTTTTAAGGCTCTTTTGGAGTTGAAATTTTGAAATAAACTTGATAAATGTTATCCTTAGCCTCTAATGCCACCTTCCTTTTGACATTCCTCTTAGAGAGTCTAATATTTTTGACTCAACCTATTAACTTGGATTCTCCTGCTTTATTCTGCCATCATTGGTTACTTTCCATTTGTGGTACAAAGCCCTTTCCCCCTGACTTTATTCTTAATTTCAGTAGTAAACCACCTTGGTTGCAGTTTCCTAGATTTAGTTTTGCTGGAAACGTGTGAAGTCCTGTTGTGCTTACAATACTGTGCTTTTAAAAAATTCCCATGCCCAACTCCATCCAGTTTACAGATTATAGTATCAGTCTCATACAATGTTAGGAAGGCTAACTTTAAAGGTATCCTTTTGTTTTGGACTTTGGTCACTAAAATTAACCTCCAATGTAACCATTTTATGATCAGTATTGCAAAGTGGATGTAAAACCTCAAGCTTTCCAATCCTGTCCTGGTTATTAGAGAGCATAAGATGAGTGTGGCTTCTACTCTAGTAGGGGATTTAACAAACTGAGTAAAAAAACAATCCTGTACCAATTACACCATCTCAAGTTCATGTACATTTCAGCCAGAGTCAGTAAGGGCCCCTTTTACATATACCGCAAGACCACTTCCCTTGCTGAAGTTACTATACCCTAACAAGGACTAGATTTTACTCAACAGAGAATAACTTCCAATGAACCACGTATAAGTTAAAAAAAAGGGAGGCAGAAAAACCTCAAAGAAACCCACTAGCAGCAGACTACTGCCGGAGCGGGAAAACGTGGAAAAGTGGAAGCTGTCCTCTCGCGGTGCTGTTTGTGGACAGGAAACGCCGCTTACACTTGCTAACACATGCACAGTTCAGGCAAGATGGAAAAACAGCCACCCGCGCAATACAGGGTGAACCCCGAACACACAAATACGGCGTGAAAACCACTGTCGCGCCGCGCACGCTCAGGACGCGCACACAGGGCAACAGTCCCAGCATCCTCCGCGCTCTGACGTCACCACGAGCGAACAAAAGCCAGCCACAGCCATGCCCACCATTTATTGTATTTTTTCCATTCTCGCAAAATCATTTTGCCGCCACGTCCCGAGCCGACCCAAGCCGCGGCTCTATTACGCCGGCTGTTTGGCTGCTACCCAGATCACTTACCGAACTTGCGATATGTATCCAAAACAACATAACACTAGTGGATTTCAAACTCAGTCATTTTCCATAGTCACACTTCAAACGAAAAGGGTTTTTAATCCACCTTCCCTTCTCTCATTATACGGACACGGGATATTCCCAAAGAGCATTGCATCATTTAAATCTAAACCTTACTGGCTTATTTTAATTGCTTAAAAGACTTTTTTAAATAAAGGCACACAGCTACCATTTTTGACTGTTTGCCTGTTGTGACCCTGGGGAAATCACAGTGCAGCGTCAGTGGCTGTGTTCTCAGCCTTCTATTCATCACGTGGAGCGTGTGGGTTCAGGGCTGAGTAGTAGCCTGCGTGGGTGAGTCCTGGACGCACGCGGAAGGCTGTCCCGGTTGGCCCTAGCAGTGCCACGTGTAAGCCGATTGTCTTGGTGGAGCAAATGAAGCTCGTTCTCCCTAGGCAACCCCTGAGGAGTCGCACGTGTGAGCCTTCATCTGCTTCTGCAATGCCTCTTACCCAGATGTAGTGGAAGAAGTGAAGCGAGCGGGGAAGCTGCCCATGGGGCTGACACGGACCACACTACACTGTCCCTAACTGTGGAGGCCGTAGAAATCTACACCAGTTTCGGAACAAAGGGTGTCCATGCAGTCATCTCCATGAGGACCATATACTCACACCCTGATGGCCGTTTATAGTATATTTATCTCTGTTTTATTGAAGAAAAACATGCAAACGAATTAGGGGCAGCACAGTGGTGACTCACACATGGGGGACCAGGTTCAAGCCTCTGCCTTGGCTCCATGTGTGTAGAGTTTGCATGTTCTCCCCATGTCATTGTGGGGTTTCCTCCAGGTACTCTGGTTTCTCCCCACAAAAACACTGAAATGAATGGGATTAAGGTATGCATATATGAGTGAATGGTGTGTGAGTGTGTACACGCACAATGGGCCGGCACCCCATCCTGGCTTCTACCCTGCCTTGCACCTGTAGCCTCCGGGATAGGCTTCCGACCCCCCGCGACCCTGAACAAGATAGGTGGTTATGGAAAATGGATGGATGGATGGCTTGCAGAAAATGGGTGGACAGATGCAATAATTCATAGCACCTTATCATCAACAGATAAAATACGCCACCGGGAATTTCTGTCCAAATAAAATGGGCACTCTTCTTTTGTAGATGTCTCTCTTTGGGAGGGAGATGACTTATTATTGCCGTCCGTTATATTGCAGTATGTTGCAGAAATAATACCGGCAATTTTCTGCAGTGTTTATCACTATTGTTAAGGCAAGATAAGGAGCAGGAACTCACAGGAAGCGCTGCAGAATTTGCCAGCCGGCAGAATAACCTGCAGACAGAGATGAAGAACATGTATGTTTATATGCAGTCTGCCTTTGATCTGTTCAGGAGAACACATTTAAAAATGCATGTTATTATTTAAATTAGCCCAAGCCCTGAGTTATGTTAATCACTGCGGTAAAGAAACCGCGAGAAGCCCAGCAAAGAGTACACGACACATATAAAACAAGGAATTTGGTAACAATTAAAACCATACGAACTGTTAAATGTTTCATAAACTGTGTACTAGCATAACAACCTGAATACCTAGTGAGCTGGGAATTCTAATGCCATGCCACTAGATTATCTACATAATTATTCTACATCAAAAATATCAGAAATCCTACAATGCACCTGTCCCCCACCCGGCCCATCAGTGTCGCAGCGCAGGAGGCTGCATAGTGATTAGAAAGGGCCTCGCACGTCCACCCACCTGTAGATGCACGCACACACACCTCCTACTGGCTCCTTCAACATTATCAAGCCCATTGACCCAAAAAACAAAGGTATACAAAAAACATTTGCTGTGAAGAAACATCCATCCATCCATCCATCCATCCATACATACATCCATTCTCCTCTGCTGATCCAGTTCTGGGTTACAGGGGCAACAGTCTTAGCAGAAGCCCAGCCCTCACTCTCCTCAGCCACATTCTCCAGCAGTTCTGGGAGATTCCCCAGGTACTCCCAGGCCAGCCGAGTGATGTAATCTCTCCAGCATGTCCAGGCTTTGCCCTGAGGTTGGGGGTTACTGACACAGAAACATTTCACCTCTATTAGATGTTATCCATTCATTTTTTTAACACAATGTTCCCCAAAACCTTTTTTTCTGAAGTCACATACACACTTGGTTTGTAGGGACTCTCCATCTATTTCTATGAGCAAAACCCTAATCCATAATCTCTGACAACCTTTACCTCTACCCAGCTGTAACCTTAATCATAAGTAACCAAACATAATACAAGACTTTTTGAAGTGTTTGTTTTTTGACAGTCACAGATTTTCATAAAATTGAATTTCTCCTTGTGGGGACCAAATAAATGGTCCCCACCTCATCAAAATAACTGTTTTTTATCATACTGTTCCAAGTATGTGATATATACATGACCCACAAAAACACACACACAGTGTGAGCTGGGTTCCTGTTCTAACCCGCGTGTAATAAGTCTTCTAAAGGCATGCAAGTCTTCCTCCTGTTTGACAGTTTACAGCGATCTGCCGCCTCTGTACTTCTGCACAGCACGGCTGCCGACAGGAGGCCTCCTCTTTGATTATGTGGTTGTCCAAGCCCAGGATGGCCTGACAGATAGAACTGTTGTGGTTTTAATGCATTTTTTAGCACCACAAAGGGAAATGGCTGCCTCTCACCCGAAGCTCATGCAATGCTTAAATAATTCATGGCGGCATACTGCGGCATCCTGACAGCGGAATGAGCAGCCCTCAAGATGATTGGAGAAAACACAGGTCCACACAGTGTCCTTGGTCTGATTAATCAGTCAAATTTTCATGTAATTCCTGAAGCTCTAGCAAAACATATAAACAGGACTGATAGTGAAGCAATGGGGTATTACTGTTAATGCTACAGTCTATATGGAGTATTACTATCAATACCACAGTTTGGATAGAGTATTACTGTTAATG
>JAODKM010000034.1:17207904-17219809 GCA_026780845.1 Petrocephalus sullivani
CTGTGTAACTCGCAGCTGTACAGGAAGATTGTTCCATAGCTGTGGAGCAACAGTGCAAAAAGCTCGACCTCCCATAGAGACACTGCTTACATTAAAATAACAAATATGAATCTGTTCCCAAAATATACTTCATGTAGAAGGTGATGTAAGTTCAGTTTGTAAATGATACACTGCCTGACCAAAAGTTGCACACTTTAATTTCATTGGGCTTTAGCTTTGATTTTGATTGCATATTTGTTATGCCATTATTTCCATCTGCTTATGCAACATCGCTACAGTTTAATTCATCCAGATTTGTATGCGCTTCTCGTTGAGATCTTGTATTGATGATCCGTGAGCTGAACCACTCCGTAAAGTCTTCTTCAGCACATCGCAAAGACTTTCAGTGGGGTTAAGGTCAAGACCCTGCGGTAGCCAGTTTATGTGTGAAAATGATTCCCCGTGCTCCCTAAACCAATCTTTGACAATTTGAGCCCAATGAATCATAGCATTCTCGTCCTGGAATACGCCCATGCCATTAGCAAGGAAAAAACCCATCGATGGGATAACCTGGCCATTCAGTAGATTCAGGTACTCAGCTGACTTCACTTTATTGCTACATAACGTTGCTGAGCTATAATAATGATCCAGTCATTGGCTCTTAAGTACTTGCTGATTTAAATTCAAACGGTGACCTTTTTTTGGCCAGGCAACGTATACTTAGTTACTTAGGTATATAATATTAAGGTCTATAGACCACAAAATCTGAATTTTAAGCTTAGTCTCTTATACTAGTTTCTGTCCAAACAGACAATGTCTGTACTGATGGAATCCATCTGTCCATCCAAGCAGTTCCTATTATCGCTTATTCGACGCAGGGTCACCGTGAGCCTGGAGCCTGTCCCAGAAAGAGCAGGGAGGCTCCCTGGACAAGATGCCAGCCCATCGCAGGGCATACACTCACGCACAGTCACACAGTAAAAGACGCCAGTTGGCCTAACTGCATATTTTTGGCTCATGGATGGAAGGCTCAGTAGCTAAGCATTTCTCGTTCGCAGCCATTGTTAGCCGTGTGACAAGAGAGCAGTCAGCCTGTCACTGAATACAGTGTCACAGCAACCACCTGATGCCAAGGGGGGTGAAGTGTTCAGGATTTCTCACGTATGAAACAGCCATTTAAAAGAAAACAAACCATCACAGCGCATTCCTTACTGGGCAGATGATGGAATGACAACATTAGTCATTTTTAGCTCTTCAACAATTAATTTAGCTATTAATAATTGATTCATATTAATTTACTTAAGTGTTTTTTTTTCTTCCGGTAAAGGGAGCTTCGCACATTCACATTTCTAAGAACAATTAACAAATTAGGTTTAACGTAACACAGTAATTATTGCTCTGAAGTGATATGTTCCATTTAAGGTGGTTAAATCATGGAATTAATTTAATCACCAGCTCAATCGCAGCAAAACAGTTCATTAATAAAGATCTTTGAAGGGATAAAACACAAGCATGCCCAATGGGCTACAAATACTGGAGTTTCCATACATCTGCTGAGTAGATTAATAATAATGAGCACAAACTGTAATCTGAAGGCAATGCACAGAAGGTGTAGTGTTGTTGAATATTTTACATTCTTCATACAGTTTATAAATGTATAATATTTAAATACATATAAATGTAGTTCCTACCCAGATTCGTTAACCATTCCATCCACAGACAGTAACCAAGGCAACGTACCACACACAAAAAAAGAATGTGTTGGTGTCGAGGCCTTTTAACAGTCTAACGGAGGCCTGTTCTCCTTCGCATGCCGTGTTTGCAGTACCAGCCCGCTGTTCAGTTTCCTACAGCCCCAAACTGTTCACACGCTGCTTTGCATGCACAATAAACAGCTTTTGGAAATGACATAGTAGGCATACTTTCCTATAATTTTTCCAGTTTATTTGAGATTAAAAGAGCATTATTCAAGGTAACATGCACTTTGACACATTCATTCACATTCTGTGGAAATGACACTGCTTTATGCATTTTTTCTGGGCTTATTATTGAAATTTATGTGCACTAGTTTTTAGACTTGTCCTGAAATACTCAGGGTCTATTGATTTATCCATCCATCCATCTTCCGTAACCACTTATCCAGTACAGGGTCACATTGAGGTTGGAGTCTATCCCGGGATACACAGCGGACACCCTGGACAGGATGCCACTCCATTGTACAGCACACGCTCAGTAACACAGAATCACACACGGGGCGGTGCCTAGGATTTTCGCCTGCTAGCCAGCTGGACTAGTTCAGTTAAAAAAATATATATATATATATATATGTAGTCGGAAATTTTTTTTTGCTAGACAGTGGGCTAATGTGAGGTTTTTTGTACTTACCCATCTAAATGAAGACAATTGGCTCCCAGTTCACCTAATGGCATGTTTTTGGACTTAAAGAGGAAACTAAAGTACATGGTGGAAAACCACACAAACATGGACAGAGCATGCAGACACCACACAAACACAAGGAGAACACGCGAACTCCACGGAAACACACAAAGCATGCAGACACCACACAGACACAAGGAGAACACGCGAACTCCACGTAAACACGCAAAGAGCATGCAGACACCACACAGACACAAGGAGAACATGCAAACAGCATGCAGACACCACACAAACACAAAGAGAACACGCAAACTCCATGCAAACACGCAAAGAACATGCAGACACCACACAAACACAAGGAGAGCACGCAAACATGCGAAGAGCATGCAGACACCACACAGACACAAGGAGAACACGCAAACAGCATGCAGACACCACACAAACACAAAGAGAACACGCAAACTCCATGCAAACACGCAAAGAACATGCAGACACCACACAAACACAAGGAGAGCACGCAAACATGCGAAGAGCATGCAGACACCACACAGACACAAGGAGAACACGCAAACAGCATGCAGACACCACACAAACACAAAGAGAACACGCAAACTCCATGCAAACACGCAAAGAGCATGCAGACACCACACAAACACAAGGAGAGCACGCAAAGTCTGTGCAAGCACAAGGAGCGTGTGCAAACTCCACACAAACACAAGGAGAGCACACAAACTCTACTCAACCATGAGGAGAGCATGCAAACTCCACACAAACACAAGAAGAGCACACGATCTAGACACAAACATGGGGAAGGCATGCAAACTCCGCACAAGCATGGAGCTTCATGGGAATCAACTCCACAGCCCTGAACCCACTCACTGCAGCCCCGTACCTAGTATGATGGGACAGCCATGATGTCAGGGTTGTGCTGTGGAAAGCTGCTCAGTTGCACATGTCATGTGGGCCTGCTGTCAGTTTCCATACCTTCTTGTCTCTCACAGCCTCTTCCAGGCACGCTTTCCCCGTCCTCTCCAGGTTTACCTCGATTTCTCTGTATAGGCAGTGGGACACACTCCACATAATCACAGACGCGCTTCCAGGTAACCTACAGATCAAGCTTAAAAGGGAGTCACATTAGGTTAATTGCAATCTCTTGGACATTGTTAACTTGAACTGTGAAAGAGATCACTTATGTCAAAAGCATGCTCAGAGTAATTCATTTGAATTCTAGTGGAAAACCCAACTCTTTTGCAAACATATATGGTCTATTGTGAGTGAGTTTATCTAGGCCACCAAGGGCTTCAAGTTATCTGCACGTATTTGTTTAGAGGTAATTATGCTTATACCATTTTGGACTATGCAAAAAATCCAGTGTGCCTGAAGGAGACCCACATAAGCATGGAGAACATGCAAACTCCACACACACTCAGCCAGGGGGCTGAATCAGCAGCCTGGGAGGTGTGAGGCTACAGTGCTACCCACAGAGCCCCTGTACCACTTCTATGAGCGTTTATATACATAGTGAAGTTCAGAGGTGGAAAGTTCAGATCCATAAAGTAAAAATCCAGACCAAGATTGTGTTTAAACCAATCAGTTGCGCATAAAGAGTTACATTGATAGAATATTCAACTGGTTGGTGGAAACAAAATTTTGGTCTGGATTTTTACTTCATGGAACTGAAATTTTCACCTCTGATTATAAATGGGACAGAGTACCGTATTAATGATCAAGATATTGTAGACGGGTGCACATCTAGGTAAGCGATGTTTTATGTGTCTTTTACAGTGCTGTGGGACCCTCCTGTCTTATTTGAACACTCTTACACTGTCTTCTCTGGAGAGTCATACCACAATAAACAGCACAGGACAGTGAAAAGTTGATTAAATTGACTCCGTAGCAGGTTGTGTTCCTCAAAACAGGGCCTCAGACTGATGCAACTTTTGAGAGCAGTCGGTAATACTGACTACTTCACCACTGTTTCTCAGAGGGCCGTGTTAAGCAGTCTGCATTCCTGTGCTTGCTAAAATTTGTCTGTGTGTATTTGTGTTACTCTTGCTGGAGATAAGGTCCAATTTAATCCTCCTTAACCTCACATGAATCCAAGGGCCCTTGAGTGACATGAGGCCTGAAAAAATCGAAACATAATTGGATTGGACTGGGTTGGGGGTCCAATATGATATGCTTTCATAGGGTCCAAAATCTCTCGCAGCACCACTACCTGTGTTACTCAGGATTCCAGTCCACCATAACTGTTCCGTTACCCAAAAAACTGATTAACGAAGGCCCAGTCTTCAAGGCAAACGACTGCTATTTTTATGA
The DNA here is from genome assembly GCA_026780845.1 of Petrocephalus sullivani. Taxonomy (NCBI): domain Eukaryota; kingdom Metazoa; phylum Chordata; class Actinopteri; order Osteoglossiformes; family Mormyridae; genus Petrocephalus; species Petrocephalus sullivani. The sequence continues at coordinate 17,212,579 of JAODKM010000034.1, forward strand.
GATAAAATGCATGTTAAACAGGGAGCAGAAAAAAATTGAAAAACTGTTCAAATTTAATTTGGTACTGTAGGTGTTCTAGGGAAAAAAAAAACTTTGCATTTACCTTCATGTACTGGCCATATGCTTTTGTCCAACGGTATGTGCAAATGAGACAGATAATATATCACAAGCATACAGCTGTCAAGGAGCCCATTTAGCTACTTCTAGGATGAGCTTCCAATGAAGTGCCAGTGACAAGTGCAAATTAGCACTGAAGCAGCAGCTGTACAACAAGCTATACGACACTGCAAGAACCGAACAGAAGAGCCGTTTGGATCAAAACACCATGAGGAATAAAGTCATTAGCCCAATTAAACACATCAGCGGAGTTGAGTAAGTGGCCTGCATGTGCCATGAGACAGTTCCAGCTCGCCCAGAATGCTGCCTGCCTTCATCTGAAGATCACATTCAAACCCTAGTATTACTTACCCAGAATCCTCTCCTCCATCCTTCTCACAATATAAAGGTTGAAATCATCACCATAATCAAGCCTCCAGTCAGCCCTGGCACACACCTTCCCCTGCTTACGACTTCTGAATCCCTTTCCTTGGTACAAGAAAAAAATGCTAACCACCTGTTTAGTCTCTGAGCCATCCGTATGCAACAGTTATAGGCTGCGCTCCTCGCCTGCATGCACCCCTTCTACTTTGGCTGTCATTTTTTGCTGTACCTCTACTAATATGCCCTTAATAAAACTGCCTGTCCTATGGTATTTCATTGGAACAAGTTGTCTCTGTTTTAGAATGTAAAAAAAAATTCAACTTCAGATTCTGGCAGCTCCATAGTATTTTGTACGACTAGATCATTTCTAGGCTGGAGATGGGTTTGCACAGGCCATCCACGGCCTCCTCAGCTTGCCAAACTTTGATACTTCCAGGACACAGATTTTAAACAGTGTGGAACTGGAGGGGTCATCGATCTCACTCTTAATCCCTGTGTGTTATAAAGCATAAAAGCAGTCTGCACCAGAATTGATCCCTTCAATCCACTTTTCTAAACCTGAGATAGTAAATAAGAGTAAATAAGATCAAATAGTTTGCACACCGTCTCCAGGCGAGGTGGCCACTGAAGGCCAATTAGTGCTGTCCAGGTGAACACACTGCCAAGTTTAATTTAATCGCTGTTCATCTGGCCTCTCTAGGGGTCGCTCTGCCGTGACCACTGATGTACCTCACCACTGTACATTTTTTGCCTGTTTTATTTCAAATTTCTGTGCGCTTGTTCATACTCAGAAAGACTCAGAAGTCTTCAATGCATTTAATACACAAAGACCTTTAGTGATTTTTTCCAGTGTTTTAATATCTCTGCGAATAGCCATTATGAATGAATACGACCTCCAGCGTGTCAGTCACACTGACACGCCAGCCAGGACTTAAATGAAATAGTTCTCATGGAAGTTCTCTTTGCAAAACTTTTTCGGCACCCAGAGTGACAAAATGTGACACAAAAAGTTAATCATATGTATGTCAGCTCAGTCCAGCGCATGTTGTTCTCTTTTTGAATATAATTTTATCACTGTCTTTTTTGTGGAGAAAATGGGGAGGTTATGTAAAAATACACCGATGCGAAAATATTCAGACCTGCTACAGAGGCTGTAAGAAAACGTCAAAACGGCTTACAAAGCAGGGATACTCTGTGAATCGGGTCTTCATCTACCCTGGGGGGATTAACTGAACGCAGGTGGGATAGTGGATTCCTCAAGGTTACTGCACTCGCACTGATCTGCTGTCTCAAATTCCAGCCGAATGCTCTGGCCCACCAGGGGCTTAGAGCCATTTATTCAGACGTCCATGAACAATGGTGTATTTAATGCACGTCTCCTTACCGAAACGGAGTGGCTGCAGCTGGGGTCTTTCTGGAACATTCTGTAGAGCAAATGAGGTATTAGGATATAGCGGGCTAATGAGAAGTGCATTGGCTGAGTGCATTTGTATTTAGCAAACATCACCCAGTGGGCTGCGAGTCTGTTATTTCTTCTGTTGTTTGTCTACTTCATGCCAGTTAGAGAGGGCCTTGCTATTTTAGTACCAACACCCACTCTCTCCTCCTTCCTGCAGGCTCAAGGTGTCTGATTACAGAAATTTGGGAGTTCATTCCAGAACTCGTTTGAGGAGTAATGGACTTCATTCCAGTAAATCATTTATCAAACGATGTTCTCTATATCTATCTATCTATATCTATATCTATGTATATTTAAATGCCTACAAAGAGCTTCCGGAATGTAAATTAATCATGTTTATCCATCCATTCTCTATAACCATTTACCTAAAATAAAACCCAAGAGTAATTTTAAAACAACAAATAGGCAAAGTTGTGGACATACATTTTCTTGTTGGATAGTCCCAGTGACAGTAGCTATTGTTTATTTAAGCAGGTGCTGATTTACAAAACAAATACTTTTGAATGTTACTGTATAGAATGCATACAGTGGCCTCAATCATAAAAAGTGATGCAACATTCTGCCCTGCCGTACTGATAAATTCATTTAAAGGAGTAAATCTCTCACAGCTGTGCTTGGTACAGGGCCATCATTAGGGATGCAGATTTCACTCAATTAAAACCCACACATTTCTGCAAATGTGTAGTCTTCATTTGCAGACAGCATGTTATAGAGCGATCAATTTTGACCAGTTAAGTAGGTCTCTGTTATATGTAAACCCTCAATTATTTTTTTCTTTCTGTAGAACAGTATGATGGTACTCTGTATGTGCAAAGTGCAAGCATACTTAAAAAAAGCCAGTAATATTAATTGCTGTAAGATCAGAAAAAAATATGGGTAGCTCTATGAAGCCTGTATTCATAAAGACTAATAACTGTTCTTATAATTCCTTGTAACACATGCATAAAGTATTATAAACACTGATACAAATATTTCTTAACAGGCATTATAGCCATTAAAACACATTATAGCCAAGTTTCTCATGCATTATGAATGCTCTATGGAGGTCTCAACTATAATGCACTATAAATACCTTCATGATGCATTATAATGGTCAGTATAAGACTAATGGATGCTTTGTGCTGCATTATGAAGGTGTTTATAGTGCATTATACTCAAGGCCTTTGTAGAGCATTCATAATGCATAATGCACATGATTATAATGTGATATGCCTTTTTATAAATAGTTATAGAAGGGTTTATAATACTTTATGAATGCATTATACTGCATTATGAAAGTATGTGTAATGCAGTATGATGACGGCTTTAAGTAAAGTGTTACCAAAATATGTTACTAAACAATTTAAGTCACTGTAAAAAATAATATAAACAAAAACGAAGGCAAAAAAGCGGCAGAGACTGAATTTGTCAAACACTGGCAGTATGCCTTTCTTAGGTCAGCTTGCAAATGCGACTCCAGGGCCCTGATGCCACCTGTCACATGCTTTTCCTGGAAGCTGAGACTGTCATAACCAGCGCTGCTGTTGTGGCTTTTGATCCAGCCAGGTGCAGCAATCCCTGCATTCTGCCGTACAGTTCTGGGGATACCCGTTACCATGTGGGACCTGGGCTGTTTGCAAATTACCCAACATATTTAATCCCCCAGTGCAAACCCTCCGAGTATAATAAGGCAGGGCTTGCCAGTTTATCATTGGGAGAGTGGGACAGCTGCATCCTCATGCTGGAAGAGAGGGTCCCTGCTGTACAGGTGACTGTAATGATCATTTTAGATTGATCGACGGTGGATGCGCGGCGGGAATTGCGGGCGCCCACGTGCCACCAGGCTGCAGTTTCACACTCCTGTGCCAGAGAGTTATCACACCTGTCATAACAAACCAAGAGTGGCCACTGACCAAACTCTCATCTGAACCAGACTAGCGGCGCTTTCCGACCGCCACCGAGAACTGAGCCAAACTGCGAAGGGAAGGTTTACTGTCGCGAATTATGCCAGCTGCATCCGACCCGTAACCGTGCCGACACGGCCCGGTTTACTAGCAGAACCAAAAGCGTGATTAAACTGAGCTGATTGCATCGCCACCAACTGATTGGTCAATGGAGACAAGAAAGCACCCAAATTATTCATTCTTACATTTAGCTGACATCCTTATCCAGAGTGATAACAGGGAATAATAATCTCCTTGGAGCAACTTGGGGTTAAGGGTCTAACTCACAGACCCACGGGTGGTAGACAGGATTTGAACCAATGACCTCTTGGTTCATAACCAGAACCTCATACCACCACCATCCGCAGTAGTAGTTCACATGACGATGTATTGATGTGTTCTGTTAACGTGGAACGTGAAATTTTTTCCATGCACTATAATGTACATGTAAATGTAAAATGTAAAAATGTACTAGTAAATGGCTGAAGAGAATGGATTCATGATGAAAATTTACATAAGCGAATGCTAATTCCGCTAGCATTTGATGCTAACATAACACAGCCATTGTCACAGTCATGTTGACGGAAATTAGCACATAGCAAATCACGATGTACACCATGTAAACAAGCATCTCTTAGGTTTTATGTCACTGTCACTCTCTAAAGCCAGCAACGCCTTTACCGAGCTGACCGTTCTGCAGTGGAAAACCCAAGTGAGCTGGAACCGAGCTGTAACTAGTCTGTCTTCGTATTATGACTCGGGTATGGCCTGGTTCCAGTATGCCAGTGAGATAAGTGTCATCGACTCGAAGTCATTCTGATTCAAGAAGGGCCATGTTTATTACCTGATAATCTCTACCCCAATCTGCTATTCTACTACTGAAAGCCTCTTTGTATTACAGTGGGGATGTACTGCTTTTCTTAAAGTAAGAAAGTAAGAAAAACGATGAAAAATGAAAAAAGAAAGTAGGAAAAGTAAGGTCATAAAACACTATTTGTCAAGATATTTCTTCTGTGCGACTCTGTTGTGAAAGGCGCCGTATAAAAAATAAATCAAATTCTATTGTATTGCGTAAAAGGTATGTGAAATCCACCAGCTATGGACAGGGGCATTAATACTATAAGAAATGATACATCTCAACAGAGATCTAAGTCATGGGATTCCAGTTTAATCTATAAGCACATTTAAGTTGTGGTCAGCGCCTAAGGCATGGAGCATTTGTGTTCATAACATGGCCCATCCATTTTATGAACACATCCAGTACAGGAAGCCAGGAAACACAAGGCTGTCCAGGGCAGCAGTGTACTCTAGAGAGGATACCACAGACTATAACACTGCAGGCAATTCAGAGTTTCCAGTTCACCTAACTGCATGGTCTGTAACTGTGGGAGGATTCCACAGTACCTGGAGGTTTGCGCAGACCCACTGAGTCACTCTGCTGAAACGCGAGATTGCTCTAAATACTACAGGCAGGGATATTTTGCGGCAACAGTAGATTCCCCTCTGGGCATTTGAACTTTAAAGCTTTAGGTCACAAGATTATTTAAATTAAATGTTACATCTCCATATAATGGACACCACATGGGATAAGAGTGGACTTTCTTATGGAAGTAGGAGCATCCTCCTGATACACAAAGTTTTAGTTGAAACCTAGACAATAAAATGCTGTCAGGAATGTCAGAGTCGAACAGAGGCTGATGAGTTGCCAGGAATTGGAGAGGAATATATTTACTTTAAAAGGCAATTGAAAACAATTGATTGAGTGCAATCTATTAGCGCCAGGCTAACAGACCTGAGATTGACTTTCCTGTGCTGTGTGGATGGTCTCATCCTCTGAAGTCCTAAGCGTTTTAGGCCTGGAAAAGCCCCTCGGGCAGGCTGTGGGGAGCCCTCCCCAATCCCTGGTCATGGTTTCAGCCTCATCCCTCTGCCCTATCGACTTCATCATGGACCACATCGCTCAGTTTCACACATATTTTCACACACAGAGCTTTAACAGGCATTTTTTCTGAATACAGCAGCCTGCATCCTGCACCAGGAGTTTGGAGTGTCCAATGCAGATAGATTTGATTACTTTGTACTACAACGCAGAATTTTGTTAAACTGCATTTTAATGTGTCTCATTCCGAAATATGGATAACGACACAGGGGCTATAGGCCAGAAGCCTTATGCACTGCAGATTATTTGGGGTGGAATCATGAACAGATAATTTATGCAGGATGAAAAGGTGTTTACATCCCAAAACTCTGTAACTATATTTATATCCTTGTGAAAGGTAACAAGTCAGCAATCTGTCAGATTCATAGGGTGTGATCGTCTGGGTTTTAACAACTTCCTGAAGGCTTCAAGGTGTTGCAGATGCCTTCATGAGTATCACCATTGCAGACATCCTGCTTATTTAAAAAGGCATAGTCAATTTATTTTTAGATTTAAGATCTCTCAAAAATCAGATCAATAAACAGTCTCTGAAGAGTGACACTGAGGATTGACTCCATATTGCACATGATTCAATTATCATCATTAATTAGAAGGAGTTTCCACATGAAGGCACTTTCAATTACACCAATTTGTGCAGTTCGCCCCTGAAGCTCTGGTTACTTGAGAGTATGACAGCAGGACTTTGAGGAGAATTCAGGCCAAAAACCTTCGATTTATGTGTGCAGCTGTGACCAGCATGCAGGGGGCAGCAGGGGGCGTGGCGGTGAAATGACTCACATATCAAACACATGAGATCCTGAGTAGCCACCCTGAAGGGGATCCGGGCTAGTTCTACTCTGTCGGCCCCTGCTTGCCTTCCCGCAGTGGGGTTCACACGTCTGGGGGGCTGAATGTCTCTTTCAGTAAGGAGGGCTGGAGTCAGAAGCTGGCGGGCCTCATGAATTTGCCAAGAATCACTTACTGTGAAATTAAGCATTTAATGAGAGCAGAAGAACGCGATATCAAAAGAGCAGCCTGCCCATTGCTCTCGTCCATCCAGCTCCTTGACTGTATCCCCCTCTTATCTGGGTTGTACTCAGTACGCCAGAGTTTTCAGTACATTTCCATTGGTGTCTGAGCGCATTTTTCAGTAATTTTCATATTGATTCACCCATGTGCTGTTGACCAGAGTAGCACGGAGCCAGTCCCAGCTAATGTTTATTTCATTGCTCTGAACGGACAGGCTAGCTCGTTTGATCCCAGCCGAGAGGCCCGAGATCGCAATTCTGAGGAGCGGTGATACTTCCACAGCCGTGGGAGTAAAGTAACGATCGGATAGAAGTGGGCATGCCAGCCTTACCACCTGCCAAGACGTTCACCAAGGCTGGAAATCGCAGCATCTTGGGAGGTGTAAATGAGGGCTATTTCTGACCCGCCCCCCTCCCCCCCCGC
>JAODKM010000034.1:17239040-17250897 GCA_026780845.1 Petrocephalus sullivani
CAGCAACTGTGTGATGCTATCATGTCAATATGGACCAATATCTCTGAGGAATGTTTCCAGTACCTTGTTGAATCTATCCCACGAAGGATTGAGGCAGTTCTGAAGGCAAAAGGGTTACTAGCAAGGTTTACCTAATAAAGTGGCCGGTGAGTGTATATATATGCAGTATATATACATACACACGTGAACCCCATTGTGACTGTGTAAAATGTAAATAAAACCAGAATGCAATGATTTGCAAATCATATAAACCCATATTTAATTGGAAATAGCACAAATACAACATATCAAATGTGGAGACTGAGAAACCTTATCGTTTTACTTTATGAATTTGAATTTGATGCCAGCAACACATTTACAAAAGTTGTGACAGGGGCAACAAAAGACTGGAAGAGGTGTGTAATGCTGAAACAAAACACCTGGCTGAATATCTCACAATAAATTCGGTTAATTGGCAACAGGTCAGTAAGATGACTGGGCATAAAAAGAGCCTGCCAGAGAGGCAGAGTGTCTGTGCAGAGAAGACTGGGAGATGTTCTCCACTCTGAGAAAGACTGCGTGGTTGAGTAGTGCCACAATTTCAGAATAATGTTCCTCTATGCAATATGGCAAATAATTTGGAAATTTTATCATCTATGATACATAATATCATTAAAAGGTTCAGAGAATTTGGAGAAATCTCTGTATATAAGGGACAAGGCCAAAAACCAGCATTGGATAGCTGTGCTCTTCAAGTCCTCAGGTGGCACTGCATTAAAAACAGACACAATTCTATAGTGGAAATCACTGCATGGGCTCAGGAACATTTGCTCTGGAAAAGTAATGTCTGTGAACACAGTCTATTGCTGCATCTACAAATGCAGAATGAAACTACAATGCAAAGAAGAAACCATATCTAAACTGCTGCTGACTTCTCTCGGCCCAAGCTTGTTTAAGATGGACTTAGGAAAAATGAATATCTGTCCTATGGTCTTTTTGGAAGTCATAGACACCACATCCTCCCGGATAAAGAGGAAAGGGAGCATCCAGCTTATTATCAGTACACAGTTCAAAAGCCAGCATCCATGATGGTATGGGGGTGCATTAGTGCCCATGGCTTGGGTACCTTGCACATCTGTGAAGGCACCATTAATGCTGAACAATATATAAAGGTTTTTCAGCAACATATCTTGCTATCCAGACAATGTCTTTTCAGAGAAGGCCTCGGATATTTCAGCAAGACAATGCCTGCTTGCAGTCCAGACCTGTCACCCACTAACATTTGGTGCATCTTGAAATGAAAATTATGACAAAGGACTTGAGGAGTTGAAATCTTATATTAATAAAGAATGGGACAACATTTCACTTTCAAAAATCCAGCAACTCGTCTCCTCAGTTCCCAAATGTTTATAGAGTGCTGTTAAAATAAGAGGTGATGCAAAACAGCCGCTCTATATATAGAGGGTTGGTACCATGAATTTGAATACACAACTACATCATCCAGATAAGCCGAAGAATTAGGCACATCACCAAGGACAGCATTTACGAGATGCTGGAAGGTGGCCGGTGCATTGCGTAACCCAAAGGGCATAACGGTGGACTGACGAACTTGCTAGTAACCTTTCAAGTGGTCGAGCTGTGTAACAAATTTGGCTGCACCAGCCTGAACCACGTAATCCTCTGAATATTTATAATATTCATAATATTTATAATATTTTATTTATTTATGCATTTTTTTTCTGTCATGACTGTTTCTGAGCCCCCTTGTACTGAGCTGCCTAGTTCGCCTATGCCTTGATCCAGCTCAGGGTGCTAGTGGTGACTGTGCAGTCTCTCTACTACTGGGATCCTGCCTTTACTCGCTTTTAGCTTTGACATGAAAACTGCAGCTATATCGACCTTGGCGTCAGCAAGAAGTGACTCATAAGGGTGTGCTGTTGTACATCATCTTAAATTGTCCCTTAAAGTATAAAAAAAGCTTTATATAAAGATTTCGTTTCCTTTTTTATGAAAGATTTTCCTAACAGAAACAATAATGCATCACTATTAAATTCACTTTTTTCTTGCTGTAAAATTAAGAATTGAAAGTGTCTTTTGTTTACCTATAGCCCTCTTTCCCAAAAAAATGGTAACCAGTGTTAAAATCGAGGCAAATTTTGGCATGGCACTGGCATTATGTCCAGAATGTTGTGTTGGTTTGCTTGCCCCAAGAGTCTGTAAAAGGCTTTTGTATCCCAGAGCTGAAATCCATGAAGCACATTCCTTTGATGACTGAACTCCGGTAGCCAAACGGGTTCTGGGTGGGACATTGTCTTAGGGTGCGTTCTGCTAAATGACCACTAGGTGTGAGTGTTGCACTAAAAACACAAAGCACTGGGTTTCTGCACGAAGTGTTATGTAAGACAAAAGGGCCAATTTTCACAAATACATAGATTTTGCTCTTTTGGGGAAAAAAGTCTGCTTTTTCTCAAATGAGGTTGAAGAGGTATAGGTAAGATTATAGGCAGCATAATTAATCTACACGGTTGTTTATGAAGATGATGGTAATGGTATATTGGGAGCATTTCAGAGCATTTCTTTATAAAAATGACACACATTCCATAATAGTCATACAGCCTTTGAGCTGGTGCTGGAGTTGCCTGCCTCTTTGATGCTGAAATAGAGGGCATGACACTGTGGGCTGGACTGTAAAATAATGGCCCTGTATTTGCTGATGTCACTCAAGGTTACTTCCTATGTAGCTGCTTGCATAGCTATTGAGCTTCTGTGGAAATATCTACTAAATAAAATATGAGTATAAAGTGCAAAAAAACCATAACAAATTAAAATTCTATTTTTTCCCAGTTTATACTTTATCATGGTTATGGGGGTGTTTATGCAGCTGAAATAATGCAGAAAGTCAGTGTTTTAATAATGACATGGTTTTCATTATGTCCTATCATCGCTTTGGAGGAGAGATGCTTCCTAAGTATTGTGATGCATGTCGATTCCAGCTACACCAGTTTGTGCTGCTTTCTGAGTGGAAAGCCTGCCTGACCTGCAGACAGCCCACTGATGTCCTGTTCTGGAACATCCCCATCAAGGCCTCCAAGAACAACATGGTCTGTACTGCAGATGCTTCTCTGGGCCCCTGACTTCCAGTGAACCTGAAACACACATCACTGCTTATAAGCACTGGCCTGTTTTTCACAAGCAGTGAACAATTCGGCCCATATTTGGTCATGTAAGATGATGCCAAATCGATGTCATTTCTGTCATTTCTGACTGACACTACGACAGTACTTGAGCAATGATTGCATTTGATGTATTACAAGTAATGCGTGCATAAGCACTGAACACTAGAGACTAATTAGAGATCTTTTAACAAAGTTTCAAAGGAAAAAGCCTGACGCGATACTTAATCAGAATTTCACAAAGTGGACCTTTCTCTCTCCTTACAGGCCAGAGTTCAAAGCGTAGTCTTCAGACACTGTCATCTAATATTTATTCATCTGGGTTTAGAATGGCCAGATGTTTTATTGATCACATCACAGGGGCGAGGAGGACCTTTCGTCTGCTCTCACGTGGATGTCCCGGCAATACAGCTGTCCAGAGGCTCGTGGGGGGGAATCAGTTTCGTTTGGCATCACTGGCAGTGGCAGTAGAGGAAGAAGGGTTCTCCAGATGCCTGCCTGTTTTTGATCTCTACTGCTCCCAGGTGCCTTATTTACCTGCCAATTTCTCTGATGGAGCTTTGCAGCAGATGGCTTTAAGTGTTACTTTAATTCATTTTCTCACCATTTATGTAGCTAGGAGGTTAAGGGGATCCCCATCAGCCTTACCCCCCTCCCCCAACAGCCCCAGGGGTGGGTTTCTTAGGGCCCCACCCTAAAAATCACCCCCCATGCCTGCTATCTGTGTTTTCAGGGTTTGGTGCATGCTCATCAGGTATAGAAACATGGTGTAGAACCTGGTCAGCTAATTTTCCTGACTTTGATTTCCCTTATTTTTGTGGTGCAGCTGGGATGCGTTTGCTTCATGGTTGCGTGCGACCTTAGCTCTGGCTGGCGAGTGGAGTCGGAAGATCAAAGCTAGCTAGCTGGAACGTGCCCCTTCAGCATGTCCGTAATGTGGAACGTGCTTATGGAATGTTTAGTGTAGTGATTGTTTTATCTGCATGGTGGTAAATGCTGTCACTGACCTCAGACATGCTACACCAGGACTGGAGAGGTCAGTGATTCTCTGTAAGCAGGGTTAAGGTCGGATCCCTATGGGAACTAACATGCCATATGAGAGCAAAGACACCGGATGCCTCTCATCAGCTGAAGCCCATGAAAAATATACTTTATCCCCAACAACATTAGACACATCCAGGCCTCAGACAGCAAGCAGAAATATATATGAGTGCCGGAGGAAGTGAAGACTGCATCACAATGAAGGATTATTACTGCATACGAGAGGAAACAGCAGCTTGCCCCCATTACTGAGGATTTCAGACTGCTTTGGCTGCAAGCTATTATTAATGCGGTCTGGATGCCTCTGCATTCTGAATTTTTGTATGTAGATTTGTGGTGTCATGCAGGAGTTTGTGGATGTGGATTATAATTAAGACAGGGATATAAGGTCAGACATGCCAGGAACACCCAGCTATAGTATGATCTGAATAATTCCTTTTAATAGGTTGCTATTCCAGTGTGGGAAGGATTCCAATTATCACTTGTGACCCAAAGCAATTATCACCTGTTCTCTGAAAATGGAAGGCAATTTTTAAAACTAATCAAGTGCTAAGCAGGAAGTTGTCCGGAAGCTTAACCTTCGCTGTATCGGGCAGGAGATTACGCTCGGCGCTCATAAGCGCGCTTTTATCCACTGGCACATTTGGGCAGATACCGACATCTTGCATTTCCTGTTCCTGTTGCTGCCCTCGCCTCATCACCATCGTCATGGTCACCTTCCAGCAGCAGCCAGTGGAGATGGACACCCTGGGAGCTCGGGTGTCCATGGCCTGCGTAGCCCTGTCTGCTCACACAGGCCTGTGAAATGAAAGGAGATTAAAGATGTCCCTGCTCTTCTCTGTCACTGGGCATCGGGACTGCCACTGGTCCATCTGGGGACAGGTTGTCTCCCTTCCACAGCCTGATACTGGACTGCCACTGGACAAAGCGTCACTTTGCATTGCACTTCACTCTGCCATTTTTAAAATCCTCAGCCCTTGCTTCAGGCCCGGCTCTAGCTCTCGGTAACAGGGTGGGCCAGGAAGATTTTTTTGGGGGGGCAATTACATATATATATATATATAAAAAAAACTATATTGAGGCTGGTTGGGCCAGCCTTGTGATTGGGTTGGCCAGCCTTGTGATTGGGTGGGCCAGGCCCACTCTGCCCCTCGCCCCCCCGTGAAGCCAGGCCCTTCTTGCTCTAACGTTGTCAGCTGCTCCAGAGGCAGGCTTCCTTACGCCTTCGCTCCATAGGGCTTTGATTGGACAAGCTGAAGTTCGGAACAGAACTTCAGCCCCGGTTCGACCCCGGTTCGACCCGAACTCCACTTCGTCGAGCGGGTCATGTGGTACTGAGCTGAGCCAAGGTCCGTATTGCCCGATTACCATTGGAGGCGCAGGAAAATACAGAATACGGGGGAGGGAACTCCAGTTGGCTATCCGGAGCTTGGGGCCGAGAAGGAGATGCGACTGTGGGAGCTCGAACTCGAGGCAGTGAGAATTGCGTCTGCTTCGGGCTATTGTCCTGAAGCTCCTAGGTTTGTTATTCCGGATCCTTCTGTGGTTGCCGCTTCACCCACGGCCTGTCCTTCTCCCGGCAAATTTTGGTCAGCGGCTGTGGGCTGTTTCCCCGCCGGTCATGCCCACGTTTGACGTAAGTAAACATGCTCTGGTACCACAATTTTGAGAAGCGGAGGTTGATTTGTACCTTGGCGTAGTGTTTTTACAGTGGCCCAGGGAGGTGTGGTCGTTATTGTTACAGTGTAAACCAGGGCTGGGCAGTTATTTTTCCAAAGGGGCCACATGACAAATCGGAATGGTTTTAGAGGGCCGGAATATATATAATATACTTAATATATATTTAATACCTATAATATTCTTAATTTCCAATATATATGATGTCCCACTATAAGAAACAGTAAATGAAACATTACAATGAGAAAAAGTGAAAGATAGAATTCCAATTAATGAACAATCACAAAAACAGCTTAGAAAATTTCGACTTTTGCTATTTTTAAAAAAACTAGCAACATAACGTAAAATAGCAGCATCAACTTAAGTAAACCAAACATGTCAAACAGTCAATCAAACAAGTGTGGTGCACAGAATTATTGCACTAACTTTATTCACTATTTTTCAACATCACAATAATTTATCTCAGTTCTTTTGGTGTTCAGTGAGAGAAATCTAGCCTGTTTTGGGCTTGAACAAGTGCACTGAAGTCAGGTTGAATATCTGAGGTGGATATGTGATGGCCAGCACACAAGTGATCGTCACTGAGAGAGGATCTGTATCTGGATTTGTTAAACTTCATCATTGAGAATATTTGTTCACAGATGTAGGTAGATCCAACGAGAACCAACATCCTCTGATCATGCCTCCTCAAATGTGGGAAGATTTCCTCTTTGGGAGAGGAATAAAACTCAGTGATACTGACTTAAAATGCTCTGTCGGTAGATTATCAGACTGCAGATCAGTGAGTTCAAGCTGGACATCACTGGGTGCATTATCCACACTATAGGTAAAGGGAGAAGAAATTTCACTCTCAACTGTTTTGAAGTCTTCAAATCATCTTGAAGACTCACGATACAGCGCCTTTAACATGGATGAATGCTTGTGGAGGTGATCAGCTGATACTGCGACTTCTTTCAGTGTTGGTATGTGAGTGAGAATGTTGCCCTCTAATTGACTTGTAAGAATCTGAGAGCTCTGGAATGTCCTTGTCTTTCTTTTCACAAAACTCCTGAATCTCTGCTCTCAGGTCCCATATTCTTTTAAGCACCTTGCCAAGGCTGTGCTGTCTCACAGCGGTCTGGTAGCCTGTGTCACTATGTTCACTTTCATGCTCCTCTAACAGTGAAACAACCTGTGATTCAGTGATCCTTCCCTGATAAAATTAGATATTTTAGTTACAACATCAACAACATGGCACTGACTTGCACAACATCTCCTGATGAATGATACAATGCAAAAATAACAGTTTCTGTTCTGGGTTAATTTCAGTCACTTTAGTCCAATATTTTTCCCCGTCAGATATGGACAGCCATTGGTTGTAACACCTACCAGTTTGTCCCACTTTAGTCCCAGGGTGTCCATGGATACATTTACCTCTGTGAACAAATCACTCGCCATTGTAGTCCCGCATAGCTGCCAGTTCCTCCGTCATCTTGTTAATCCATGTACAAACATAAGTAACTAGGCTGTATCATGGACGTCACAGCTCTCATCCAGAGCCAAGAAAAACAAGACAAAATTGTCTCTCTTTTTTTTGCAGTTGAAGCACCAAATTCCCCGCGATATTCTCGGCCCACCTCGTTACGGTGCGCCTCGAGAGAGAGACATTTGCAGACGCGACTTTTTTCTCAGGGCATATTACCGCGGAAGACGCCACCAAACAGCTTTTGATAAACTCCCCATCAGTGAATGGCTTACTGTATCTTGCCATTTTGTGGGATATTACAAAGCTGGTCCTGACTACTGCATCCCTGGATGAGTGGAGCTTTGTAAAACATCCTTGTTGCTTTTGCGGTTTAGCTAGCAAATCTTCCGGTGCTGGTGCCCGCTCTGCATCAGTATCAGTGAAATCCTTGTATTTTTCTCCGTGTTTACTCTCGTAATGGCGATTCGAATTGTATTCCTTAACACCGCTTTATGTTCTCCACACACTAAGCACACAGCTCTACCTTTGATTTCAGCAAATAAATATTTAGAAGTCCACGCCTTGTTAAAAACTCTACATTCTGCGTCAATTTTTCTTTTTTTTTTTTAACATTAAGAGACATATTTAAGGGCTAAGAGCTCATTTCTTGGAAGCTGCTCAACACATTCACTGACGTGCATAAGCGCACTGATAATTAAGAAAAACAATAGTGGCCTTCAAAACAAAAGCAGTGTACTTCAAGATTAAAGTTTCAAGGCGTTTATTGTCATATGTACAGTAGAAAAGTGCATTTCTCTGTGCAATGAAAGTCTTACTTTGCTGTCCACACAAAAATGCCAAGGTACAATATAATAGAGAAAGAAAAATGAATACTTTTAAGTGTAACACGCAAAAGAGCTTAATGTACAAAAAATTACAGTATGGCATGGTATGGTAGTATGATGTCCATTATTCATACTCCTGTCGGCCGTTAAGGAGTCTGATGGCAGTGGGGAAGAAGGAGTTGTTAAGTCGTGAGGTTCTAGATTTCACACTTCTGTACCTCTGCCCTGAGGGCAGGAGTGTGAACAGTCCGTATTGGGGGTGTGTGGGGTCTTTGAGAATGGAGGCAGCTCTCCTATGGATCCTATGGTGGTAGCTGCTCTGCAAAGAGGGCAGAGGAGTACTGATGATCTCTGCAGTCTTCACTACTCTCTGCAGGCGTTTGCAGTCCATAGCTGTAGTACTGCCGTACCACACGGTGATACAGCTGGTCAGTATGCTCTCCACGATGTAGCTGTAGAAGTTGCTTAGGATTTTGGTTGACATACCAAACTTCCTCAGCCTTCTCGGGAAGCTTCCTCTTCCTCATTTTCACCATAATCTCCCTTGTCTTGTCCGTATTGAGGGTGAGGTTATTGTTCTCACACTATGACACCAGACCGGCTACCTCTCTGCTGTAGGCTACTTCATCCCCTCCAGTGATGCGACCGATCACTGCGGTGTCATCCGCGAACTTCAGGATGATGTTGTCTTTGTGGGAGGCGACACAGTCGTTGGTGAACAGGGTGTAGAGGATGGGGACCCTGTGGGATGCCAGCGTTTGTGGTGATGCTGGCTGAAGTCCTGTTGCCGACCCTGACAGACTTAGTGGAAGGAAGGTTCAAAGTAGGTTTATGCAAGGAGTTGCCAGTCAGTGGGGTTACGTTTGTTATGGGAAATGATATTGCTGGAGGAAAGGTATTGGAGGTATCTGATGAACCTGACCTGGCTGTGTTGGAACAGGTTGATGATTACCTTGTAGATGTGTTCCCTGCTTTTGTACTCACCCGTGCACAGGCAAAGACACTTCACTGCGTGTTGTACCTGTATAACGACGTATGAGACAAATAAAGAATCTTAAATCTTGAATCTTGAATCTCTCTCTGAGACATTTGTAGCCCAGGATGGGCTGTTGTTCAACTCAGGATGAGCTGAAGAAATTTTTTGAGATGGTAGGCTCTGAGAGCGAGGTCCCTAGGGCTAGGTCTGCTGTCTATTACTCGCATAATGGGGTGCTAATGCGTAAGTGAATGTCTCATACTAAAGGTGAATTGGAGGTTGTCCAGCAGATTGTTCTTCCGTCTGTATACAGACAGCATGTTTTGCATCTCGCTCATGATCAGCCCGTGGGCAGGGCGTTTGGGTATAAGTAAAACATACAACCGTATCCTGAGACATTTCTTTTCTCTTTTGCTCTGAAGCCAGATGTGGTGATTTTCTGTTGGTCGTGTCACACGTGTCAGTATGGCGAGGAAATCTAATCAGGCAGTGCCGTTGGCTCCGTTATGTCCCATTCCAGTCATGGGTGAGCCTTTTGAGCTGGTAATAGTTGACTGTGCCTGTCCACTGCCAAGAACCAGAGCAGGAACTCTATTTCTCCTAACGATAAGGTGCACTGCTACTCGTCCTCCAGAAGCCGTGCCTTTACGTCGTATAATTGCTGCTACGGTAACAACTGCATTGGTTAGGTTTTTTACTACTTTCGGGCTTCCGAGGGTGGCGCAGACAGATCAAGGATCCAATTTTTTGTGGGGTATTTTTACGCAGGTTTTGGCTACGCTCAAGATCAAACATCAAATGTCTAGCCCATACCACCCAGACTCAAAAGGTGCATTGGAACGATTTCACCAAACATTAAAATCAATGTTGTGAAAATATTTTATGGAAACAGAGCGTGAATGGGATCAGGGTGTAGCATTTGTTTAACTTGCTGCCCGTGAAGTGGTGCAGGATTCCTTGGGTTTTAGTCCGGCAGAGCTGGTCTTTGGACACTCAGTTCACGGCCCTTTGTGGATCCTACATGAGCAGTTTCTGTCTGAGGATGAGCACCAACACAGTGTCTCTCAGTTAAGAAGTTAAGGACAGCCTGTGCTCTTGCCAGAGAAGATCTATTATCGTCTGAGGCGTGCATGAAAATGCTTCATGATAGAAAAGCTGTATCTCGGCAATTTCAGCCTGGAGATCAAGTTCTCACGTTGCTGCCGGTGGTGGGTACCTCACTGACGGCAAGGTTTTCCGGTCCTTACCTAATTGATCGTAAATTAAGTGACACTGATTACGTGCTGCACACTCCAGAACGGAGATGAAAAACTCGAGTGCGTCACGTGAACATGCTCAAGGCCTATCACTGTCGCGAGGGCAGCATTTTGCCAACAGAGTCTGCAACTTTGAGTGTTTCGTGGGAGCTGTAGTGCTGGTGGGCAGTGAGGTGAATGACACTGATGAGGATGGTTTAAAATTTACTAGTTTCCCCTTACCTACCATCAGGTTGTCCAACTCTGAGATGCTGAGTGGTTTAGACTCATGTAATACATGTTTGGCCCACTTAAGTGAACCACTGAGGAGAGCTATAACATCATTAATACAGAGTTTCCCGCCCTTGTTCAATGACGTTCCATCACATACTCATGTGATACACCACGATATTAAAGTTAACACTTCTGTTCCTCTGAGACAGCGTGCTTATCGGGTGAATCAAATCAAGAAAGAGATTATGAAACAGGAAGTTTCCTATTTGTTGCCCATGGAGTTCACTGTGTATTATTGTACCAAAACCTGATGAGTCACATCGGTTTTGCACGGCTTGGTGGTGACCGGCTTTCCCATGCTGTCGTTCTTTTTGCTTCTGGTGCTTTTTTTTTTTGTTCCTAGTTACCCCATTGCTATTACCAATCCGTTGTGTGACGTGACTGCCTTATCATACCCTAGGTTTGAGCAGGAAGGTTAGACGTGCGCGCACTTACACTCACCCATAGGAAAGTCTCTGTTAAGCACACCAGAGTAGAAGGCGAGTGTTGACCCATGTATGTTTCGGAGGTTTTGCCGTAATTTGGGGAAAAGGGAGGGCATATCAGGAATTAGCGCCGGTTATGTTTTGTTCTTTCATTTGGCACCGTCTAACCTCCCATTCTTAGCGGTCGGTATCACGACTGTCGCTGGTTTACATGGACAGTACCGATCTGTAATAAAACTCTTGTGTGTGATCTTTGAGTCTCTGTATGTTGTTCATGGTGCACGGCTCAACTATAGGAGACCTTACCTCGCTTATATTACCTGTTCACCCCTGACCTAGACCAGTGGGTTGTAACGGTTACTGACTGTATAGTGCGAATAAGAATCCTTACATACTACACGGTACAAAGCACAAATAAAGGCTCTTGATTTGGTTCTGGCATATCGGTGATCGGTGACGTAACCATGGTAAGGGCAGATGCATTCTTGCATGCCGCTGCTGATTTGGTGCTTATTCAAGCATAATTATAATTTACAGCGTATTCCTTGAAAATTGTGCACACATTTGTGTGTGTTCTGAACAAATGCATGATGAAGAAGACCATTTTATGTACTTGTTGGACATATATACCGTATTGGCCCGAATATAAGACGCAGTTTTTGTTCTAAAAATACCTCTTAAAAAGGGGGGGGGGGGGGCCGCCTTATTTTCTTGGCCGTCTTATTCGCTGAATTTTTAGCCCTCTTTATTTACTTAAATGAGTAGGCC
>JAODKM010000034.1:17254129-17264316 GCA_026780845.1 Petrocephalus sullivani
CAGTTACAGGTAGGACACAGGTGTTTATCAGACCTGTAAGTGATGCTATAGACAGCATGGGTCAGTTACAGGTAGGACACAGGTGTTTATCAGACCTGTAAGTGATGCTATAGACAGCATGGGTCAGTTACAGGTAGGGATGGGTATCAAAGCACGGTACTAAAAGGGCCCTTGGGCTACATTTTTAAATACCGGAGTATCGATAAGCTCTGACGTTAACGGTATTGCTTTTGGTACTGGAGAAATTAATAAATCCGATTTTTTTTTGTTTGTATATAAACATAATCTCTCCGTTTATCTGACCAGCTCCATTATTGATTAAAACTACAGCGCTCTCTCGCGTGCGCGATGCACGGGGAAACTGACATGCGCACACAGACGCTGGTGGTGCTGCCCGATCCGCGTGCGCATGCGCAAAGCTCTGCTCTGTGTACGGCCGTGTGACATCCGCTGGACCCGGCCCGATCGGCGAGAGTATGGGCACAAATTTAAATTTTAATACATTGTAAGATATAAAAGCAGACGTACACAATCACATGATACTTAATATCCATTAGGAGACACTGAAATATATGATAAGTACAGCCTGCCTGCCAGGCAGATACGCAGCTTTTTATTTTCTGAGATATGGTAAAACACTTAAATAAATGCATACGAACCCGTTCCTGACTGAGAAGTCATTAGGATTAAAACTAACAAAAACTATTGTGTATGTTTTAATTTGATTATAATTATATTTTAGTAATACTATAACTCCCATGCGAGAGGAGTATTTGTCAGCTTACTGTGTTGATGGTATTGCATGAAAAGTTTGTTCCTGCGTTCACAAATAGGACAGAGATCTCAGATTAAAATCTTTTATGTTTGTTTTACATTTCCCTTATTGGAAATGTTTAAAACATTGCTGTATTTTTTGTGAAAATTTATTTTGCATTTCACATTTAATTTGTTAAATAATAATGCAACTTTGTTGAATAATAATAGTGTTTTGTTAAATAAATCTGGTAATTATGTTGTTATGTTAATTAATTCTTCGAAACATACCGATAATAATACCGTTAAAGTACCGGACTGATAAGCAGCACCGGAAAGAGTAGTAGTACCGTTATCTTAACAATACCGATCCCTAACTACAGGTGTTTATCAAACCTGTACGTGATGCTATAGACAGTGTGGGTCAGCTACAGGTGTTTATCAGACCTGTACGTGACACTATAGACAGTGTGGGTCAACTACAGGTCTTTATCAGACCTGTATGTGATGCTATATACAGTGTGGGTCAACTACAGGTGTTTATCAGACCTATATGTGATGCTGTAGATAGCGTGGATGAATTACAGGTGTTTATCAGAGCTGTATGCGACGCTGTAGACAGTGCAGGTCAACTATAGGCATATACCAATCCTGTACGTGACGCTATAGACAGTGTGGGTCAACTGCAGATGTTTATCAAACCTTTACATGTTGCTATAGACGGTGTGGGTCAACAGGCATCACGGCAAATTGCTAACATCTGTGGAGGTTTTTAAAGATGCTCATCTCAGACTTTAACTTACTGCAATATGCACCCCCAGTATGTATTGTAAAACAACAAACAGATGGCAAGAATAATTTCAAACCAGATGTCTTTACAAAAGACAGCCGGTGTTTAGCTTTAACTGGCTTCTCTCATGTATTTCTCTTGACTGGTACCCATATTTCAAAAAAAGACACCTTTCAGGAAGGAGCCACCCATTGTTTGAGCAGGGCGAGGCAATTTGTAGGGAGGGAGGGAGAATCAGGTGACCCGGGATCTTCTGCTGATTTGTGGCATCTGTCTGTCAGTCCTGAAAAGTATGGGGTTTACACTGTTCCTGTGACATCCCGTAGCAAAATGACACCTGTCACATAGCAAAATGTGATATGTGATTCAAATCTGCTTACCATTCCAACTGAATGGATTCTCATAGGCAAAGTTACATCCATCCATCCATCCATATGCCACCCAGGCCAGGGTTGCAGAGACAAAGCTGTTTGTTGTAGAAGTTGTATATTCTGCAACTTGTATATAATCTCTGAAATAATTCAAAAATGAATACATCTAAAACCGCTTTATTTATGGTCATTTATATATGTGTGTGTGTATATATATATATATATATATATATATACACACCATTGGCAATTGCATCCTTTTGATGATAGATTTTTAACCTGTTTTCCAGACTAATGGCCTGTGGTGAGACTCCTGCCTGTATATGCCGCTGAAATCAAAAACAATAATTAGCACTTGGCACTCGGAGGCTTCACTGCATTCCAAGCGGGAACCTGCATATAAGCAGGTATCCGTCTCTCCCCGTCCCTCGTTTTGTTTGGGAAAGCTAAATTAACAGGGGTGAAACTTTTAATTCCTGAGGCCAGAAAGGAAGGTGGTGGGGCAGAGGGCACCAGATGTGTGGATGGCGCGCGTGGCAGATGTAGGCGCTCACAGGTGACACGCCGAAGGTAATTATGCAGATAACAGCCGGCACAGATGATGAAATGAACACAGCTGCGTATTGATTAAAAAGCCGCCTTACGTGATCTGGGGTCTGTGTCTCTGTGTGTATTACGGCTTGGTTATCTCTGCGCGGCCAGCGCCCTCCAGTTTCCAGCACACAACAGCAGAGGAATTGCTGGGTTTAGTGCACAGTAAGCATGTGTCAGTTGATGCTAGGTTTAGGGGCAGAGATACTGTACACAGCTTCGCCACCAACATGTATGTCTGTAAACTGGCTTTTTGTCATTTTGTCCACGAACTTCAAATAACGTCCAGACAAAACAAAAGGAAAACGAGCACATTGGTGAGACCAGTCTGTCGCATGCTTAAAACAGCGCCATGCCGCAACATTTCGTTGCAGCAGACCCACGTACAACGTTCAAATAAATGCACACTTATTGGCACTTTCTACCCATGAATTGCAGGTTTTCTGGACATTTTTTGAAATCTCAGCATGGCCTGTCATATAAATGTGCATAACTTCGCACAAGTTCAGGAAGTCCTCCTTCAAAGGCAATCACGATCGCAAACCCTTTTGCTTTTACTTCTGGAACATTGCAGGCCACTTTTGATGCATGAGACTGCATATTTTGTAAAGCTGATTCTTGGACAGTGGGTGGGATCAGAACAAGTGAAAAAGTTTGCCTCAGGGGGTCCTACTAATTGATTAAGTTGAGTTCGTTTGAAGTATTGCTTTGTAACTGATATTCTGGTCAGTCTGTCTCACTCGCATATCATGCTTGCATTCATGTCTTTGACCCAGATGTTTGAACCTGTGTTTATCACCCTAATACGTTTGATTTACCAGGAATCCAGTAGAGGGGTACATCCACCCTCCAGTTTGCACTTTGATCCTCGGGGACCCCCAGCAGTCCATGTTTTTGCTCCTTCCTGGCTCTCTGTCGACGTGGACAGAGTCTTGTGGGTCTCAGAGGACTAGGTTGAGAAACACTGTCCTAGTGCATGCTGGGAGTTATGGTCAGGGAGAACAGCTGCTCTCAGCCATGACCTGGAGCACGGCCGCAGTGCAGACTTGTGAATCGAGAATCGAGAGTAACCTTGCTCACTGGGTTCTTGATCGCTTGGTGTCCCGCTTGATTATGGGCTCCCCAGCCAGTTGATTCCATCACAACCCCCACAACTCAATCTACATTATAGAGGTGCAAGATTTAATCATAGAATTTGAGAAGATCATTCAGATGGGGGTCATATTTATGGTCTGGTGGACATTTGGACTTGTGCCCTAGGCCCACTGTAGTGGGATGCCCCTTGGGCGGGCACAGAAAACATGCGTGATCACTGCTGACAACAGCAATCAGCATTCCCATATGGAAATCTTTGCCAAAAGATCTTCCTAGTGATTGGTTCTAATATGTCACATGGGCCTTGTTATAGTCTGGCTGCCCTCTATTCCTACTTTATGAGACGTAACTAATTAAAACACGTCATTAAGCTGAACAGACATGAAGTGGAACGATCCCAGATTCCTGCAAAAGGTACAGTGAGTTGGAGCTGCAGATAGCTGAGAAACGTTTGGCACTGGTGAGCACACCCGGAGGAAGAGTACATTGGCCTCTATTTCCACAGGAAAGCATGTAGTGAGAGAATGAGTACTGGCATGTCGACAAAGACACTATATGTGTTTAGCATGCATGCTAACAGCTTTGGTCAACCACACCAAAAAGAATAGTACTGCATAAATATTTAATCAAACACTACCTGGCTGAAAATAAGTTAAAAACCAGCTAAGGCTGGTATCTGGTTTTAGCTGCACTAGGATTGTCTTAGATGATCGTGTCCCAGTTCTTTTTGGTCTTTAATAGTTTAGCTGGGTGGGTCGCCAGTTGGTCATACTGGTGTGGCCAGCCTAACAAGCTGGTTATGCTGGTACAGTACAATCAGCTAAACCGACAAAATGGCCATCATAAGCTGGTCAAGCTGTTTTTTTCAGCGGGGTAAACAGATTTGGCGGGTGCCATTGAGCTAGATGGGGTTGAGCTGGGATGAGCAAACATCCCCACTTAATCTGAATCACAGCATCACTGAGAATGTGTCATGGGGGAGAACCATGTGAGGCTATCTCCTCTCTTCACAAACACCTTAAAAATGTTCAGTGGGATCCATAGGAGGCTTATAAGCAGCCTCCTTAGCCTTGAGGGTTTAAAGCAGGGGGCGGTGGGGGGGGAGCGTGTCTGAACTTCTGAAGAACAAATTTCACACTAAAATCTTGGGAACAGAAGATGCAAGGAGAACTTCTTTTAAAAAGTCATGGCTTTGAAAAAGGGGGCTGTGATTGAAAAATACACAAACCTAGTTATGACTCTGAAGTCCGTGAGCAGATTAAACTTTTGACCAGCTATCTCCATGCAAGTCCATTTTGACTAAAAGCTGCATTCGTGTAAGTCAAGACAATACAACAGGCTATGTGATATTTTCTTGCAGATCAAGTTATTGAGAAATAGGATCATTTTAGCAGGGGGAAGTACTAGCCTAGCATTGTACTAGCCTAGCATTGTACTAGCCTAGCATTGTAACTGTGGTTTGGCAGCCAAGCAGATTGTGGGCTTCTTACGTATCACAGAGCCTAAGCACAGTACAGTAGAATGTTCTATAAGAGATACGGGACAGCTGTGCCTTATCTGGTGACATATTTTCATGGATGATCTGGAGGTAGCATATTCTGGAAGCCCGTATAGATTTCTCTTTTATGGCAAGTTCCAAGGCACAGCAACTTGGCCAAAGAAAGCAATTTTGCTCAATCGATGGTATAGTTTATAAGGTTGTTTTGTTATTGTGTGTTCTTCTCATTGTGGTGGAATAATGCCTTAGATTGTGTGACAGGACACAGCATGAGCTAGAATCGGATTTAAATGTTTGAAATCTACTGGACTTGGGTAAAACAGAATATCCCAGTGAAAGGGAATTACATTGAACCTTACGCCTTGTACATAAGTGTATAAACAGCTTAAAAACCAAAAAAATCAGTAGTGCTGATCTCTCGGATGCCCGTCCCTCATGTGTGAAATCACTTTGGCTGCGCAGATTTTCCTGGAATACATGTAGAGTTGCTTTGGAGTGATCGGTACCTGTCTCTGAAGGGTCTATAATGCTGACATGATGCCCGGGTCTATCTATCTAATCTGTTCCAATGCAGTGATCAGAAATCAGACCTAGTTTAGGTTTGGGAAATGTCTGTTATTGGCTATCGCGTGGCATCGGTGTCTGAGTAAGTTTGCGTGAGAAAGCATAACAGGGGAGGTGAGATGAGGGTTCATAAAAGTCTGTGGAAAAACTCACCAAGGAATTTTCCAGGGACGGCCCAGAACTCAAGTCAAATCTCTGCTTGCGGTTTGTATAAGCCCAACTATCAAAGCCTAACCCTAACCCAACTGGTTACCCAGCTGGAGTCTTTGCTAGTAATGTTGGATTCAAGCATAGAACAATTAATATATCAAAATATCTGCCTTTCACTTTTCTTTTCAGTTTAGCATCCCCATTATATAACTGCTCCCTCTAAAACGAAATACACATATTCATCAATTTGTTGCATTCTCTGACATGGCATTTTGGGTAGCTGGAGAGCAGGGGGCTGTTATATGATGTGCTACTCAAACAAGACCCCATGTCATCATGTTCTTGATATAGACCTGATCTGACTGAATGCTCCCGTCTGCTCTAGAACAGCCTGTCCTTGCTGCCGCTTTGAAGCTGTGGTCTCGGCCACTGAATTTCACACACAGTTTAGACCCGTGCAGCTTAATGTTTAATCGCTCTAAACAGCCAGTGGGCCAGGGGTTCGGCTTACTGTGTTATTAAAGCACCCGATTCACCTGAACAGCTCCGATTTGCCACAGGGCTTTTGTGTGGAGGTGCCGTCATTCCCACAAGTCCTTGAGTGCACAGGAGCAGCTGGGAATTCCTATTAACTCCTTCCTGTCTGGCCCATATGAGCAGATGGACATTTCGGTGCTTGGTGTGTGATTCCCACATTGGTGATGTACAGGGCTCTAACCACTTTGCCACCCGCTGTGTCATTTAGTGGAGATCCCGGTGATCACTAGCACCGAGTGACCTGATTGGCCGGATCCCAGTGTGCTGGGTGCAGTGTATTGACACACTTTGATTGCGGTATTAAAGGGACAGTTCGGTCACGTCCGTCCCTCTTGAGGACAGACTGCTACAGCCTGCTACATGAAATGTCTCCATTGCTGATAGCAAGGCGTAACTGATCAACAGTGTTAAAAAAAAAAAACCAGCGTTAAGTTACGCAGAATGGTAGTTTCCCACTCTGTAAAGTACAGATTTGGGCCAGAGCTTTCTGCTCTCACTGGTACTTCTTCACAACCTGCTTTACTTTCACTTCCCATCCATCAAAATGTTGTTGGGCATCAAAGATTGATTTTCTAAACAAAGCAGGCTGGAATAACACTTGTCTGTTGCCCCGCAATTCCCGTTTAGACGCCTTTGTCAGAATAGCCCGTAATTAGATGGTCATCATAACACCTCTGTTGTATGCCTGCGATGTTCTACACTCGTACTCGGCGGCTTGTTCCTTAAGAGATACTTAAAAATTTTCCCTTACGTCAAAGACTTCCGAAGCTGTCAAGATAACATTATCTGAACAGTTATTTATGGGTGTTTAATTATACGTTGTAAATAATGCACATGTGAAGGAGTATATTTAAATATTGAAAACACTCTTTGTGATTTATTAGCTTAAACTTGCTGTGTGACTGAACCCACAGGACCGTTCTTTATTTAGACCTCCTTATAGGAGATTAATAAGAAGGTCTCACATCTCACAGACTCTAATTCAATCCAAAATGATAATGGTTGGTGTCTCAGGGCTCGCAAAGTGGGTTTACATTAGGCCTTTATTATGCAGCGAGGCAGCGCTGATTGAGGCTCTGCTGGTAATATAGGCTGTCCTATTTCAAGGTATTACCCAGGTCTGAATACGTGCGGAGAGAAGCCCCATTCTCAAAACGCTTTAATATTCATGACTCAAACATGGCAGCAGGTTCGGCCTGTCGGTGCGAGACATGGCAGACAGGGGGCGTTTTACGGGCATCGTTTCTGCAAAAAAGTGCAATGCCTGTTAGAAATGTGCAAGATGAATCTGTTCGTATGCACACTGTAGGAAAACCCAGATATGAAACGTGCTGTTTATTGTGATTCTAAATTTTGCTTATGCGAACAATATTAGGGCAGAGCACAAGCGTTTCATAAAAGACGTTTAAAAATCCAGCGGGCCAGGAGAGCCAGAGACATGAGGCAGTAAACAGACTGAACGCAGGGCAGATTAAAAGGAGCCCAAACACCATTGGTCCTGAGATCGGCTCACTTTGCCTGGAGACACACGGAGCCTGTTTGAAATGTATGTAGTTTCTCCTTACTCACACCAAACAGCATGTGTGATCGCTGAGCATATACAGATGAAGCGAACTGGACCCAAAGTGTGATATGCTTTACACGTATGCTTTAACTACGTGCCAGCTCTTTGGCTTTACCTTTTTTTAGCTTAATTACTATTTTCCTTCTATACATTTTCACATGGCAAAATATTTTTGCTGTTATATTCTGCTGATCTGTACAAGTACCCTGTATGGTATACTCTGTGAGAGTTTGCAGTATGAAATGATTCTGTAAATCTGATAGATGGTTAAAAAACAGTCATAATGCAGTCTAATGTGGTCTGGTTAACTGATAAAGACAAATGTGCGAGGGCAGTAGAGTTTCCATATTTACAGTGTATCTGGCCAAAGACAGCTATTTTTAATCCCTCTGTCTGTTAAAAAAAGATGACCTATTCAATTCAGTGCCAACCCCATTATACCTGTGATCATCAACTCCTCACTTAATGTGAGACTCTGCTTTGAGGTCAAATTTCCTCTCCCTTCTATGAGGACATAGCTAACGGACACTCAATAAAACATCGATTCAGTCTTTGGGCAACAAGTGTCATGATTTGTGAGCTGATGCTCACGTTTAAGACAATGAGTATTGATTTAGCAGCGAAAGGGGATGTTTAACAAAGTGCGCTGGTGTACTGCAAAGGGACGATGTTGGTGCGGCCTGCCCTTTTGGAGATAGGCCCTCTCTGCCAACAATTAGCAATGTCCTCTGGAGTCGATGAAAATAACTTGTATAGGCCTGCTTTGCCTTGACCAGTAAACGTCTCAGAGCCATCACAGTGTGCAGGTATCAGAAACTCTCTAAGTATATTATATTCACTATAGTGCATAAGAATATGGATTTTCTACATCTACTCATGGCGTCAGCGTGGGTATGGTACTGGTATGAGGTGGCTTCCTGCGGTGTCCTCTGTTCAGTGCAGCCTAAATATCACTCCCCTATCAGCACGGCCAAAGAACATCATAAACGAAAATAATGACGCGGTGGATAAACGAGGCTAATGCTGGTGGCCAGGGGAACAAAGTGAGCCGTCTGCCATACTGTGTGTCACAGCTGCCGCTGCGGACACAGGCCCCCCCCACTGCTGGCCTGTTTCAGTCACATGGCAAAGCACCCTCTACAGGTCTGTCCCGGCAGCCTACAAGCACTTTGCTACAAACTTACTTACCATTTATGGTTTGTAATACACAGACATGCCTGCAGCACATATATACATACACGTGTGTGTGCTGGGTACAGGGCATTTGGGTGTCTGTGTATTCTCGTAGTGTGTCGCATATGTGTATGTATACATCTATATATGTGTGTGTATATGTATTTATTTGTACATGTACGCAAATATCTATATTAGTATTATTATTATTATATTAATATTTTATTCATGTATTTATTTACTTTTTTTGTCGTGTCTGCTATATACCAATCTGCTTTCTGTGTTTTGCTCATGACCATTTTAGTTTTTCTTTTTCTTAGTTATTCTCCTTATTTACTTATTATGTCTTTCTGTCCTCTACTGTCAGTCTGGGTTTGGTGGTTGTTTGCAATTTTTGAACATAATGTTGTTCAGCACTTTGTGACTCTGTCTGGGAAAAGCGCTTTATAAATAAATCTTACTTACTTACTTACTTATTTACTTACTTACTTATGGACAGCTGTAAAAGTACAGAGGATTGCTCAGATCTAACCCTGTGCCAATACCTTCTACTATAAGACATTAAAAACATGGAAGAGTTTGACTTTGAACAGGCAAAAATCTTTTTATGGTGTAGCTTTTTATGTTGTAACTGCTTAAAGTTCATTCGTATCTTCAGAAATTACAGCTAAACACGACCCCAAGGATCTGAACAGAGCGTACGCAGCTGGATGTATCGTACCGACAATGGGACACACGTGTGTAATAAGGACAAGCAGATGTGGGTGAACACGAGTGTGGTAGTGAGCTCTAGGGGCTGTCGGACTGCCCCATTACATGTATGACTCAGCGGTGGCTGTCACTGTAGACCAGAGAGCCCCTGTACATGTATGACTCGGCTGCAGCTGTCACTGTAGACCAGAGAGCCCCATTACATGTATGACTTGGCTGCGGCTGTCACTGTAGACCAGAGAGCCCCAGTACATGTATGACTTGGCTGCAGCTGTCACTGTAGACCAGAGAGCCCCAGTACATGTATGACTTGGCTGTCACTGTAGACCAGAGAGCCCCAGTACATGTATGACTTGGCTGTCACTGTAGACCAGAGAGCCCCAGTACATG
>JAODKM010000034.1:17266080-17279731 GCA_026780845.1 Petrocephalus sullivani
CGCCGCTCTTCCGATCTACCCGGGGCCCCCCCCCCCCCCCCCCCCCCGTTCTCTGTAGGGCTCGTTAGGGAGGGCAGACGCTCCTGATAAGCATGCATTTCCGCTGCGAGCGGCCCTGCGGCGTAGATGTCACGGAGCAGCCGTCAAATGGCACGGATCCGGCTGATAACTGGGAGAACCGCGTCAACTGCGCGGGCGGCACGGAGAACTTATCCGACTGCGCACCTCGGACGGGATTCTCAGCATTCCGAAATTTATCAAGATAATGTGTTGAATACCTTTCAATAAATTTTCCTAAATGGGTGTATTTCTGACGTCTAATAGGGCCACTGTTTGGTAAACTGATACTGGTTAGCTGGCTGCCCGCCTGCTGTGTCGCACAGAAAGTTGACTTTTACGCTTGCTTCAGAATTCTTGTGCAAATGAAGAGACGGACGGTAATGCGCCCATTTGAGAAGCAGCAGATGCTGCGTTTATAACAGTGGCGGAATAGGCTCTGAAATATGTAGACATCAATTATTAATGTTTATTATTAATTCACCCCAGGAAACGTTTCAGCTGACATCACTAACACCAGCTCAGGGCGTGTGAGTCAGTGGTAGACATGACACGTCCGGGTCTTTCAGATTCACAACGCGGACTGCAGGCCTCGGACGGAGCCCCCCAGGTCCCGCTATATGGTATAATTAATGCCTGATTTACACTTGATAGTACATCAGATAATCATTACAGTTATGAGGGCTGGCAGCTTAGGTTCTGTGAAAAGCAGAGGCCCGGCTGGTGCAGATTACACCCCACTGTTTGTAAACTTCCAGCTGGACTGAAAAAGGGAGGAGCTCCTTCAATGATGATGACAGAGCATCTCTAAACAGCCTTTCCCCCCTCAAAATCAGATCCAAACTATGTGAAACATTCTTAGTCCAGAGTATCTCCGCCTTATTTTGAATAGAGTTTCTTTTTAGATCTTAAATGTTAGGAGCTGTAGTCTGAGACCATCGCCATTGGCAAACAGAGAAGGGGATACTTACTGGATGTGCACCAGCTGGGTACCAGCATGGTTAGTGACCCTCAGTCTGTAATCAGGGCATGGAGGTGAAGGAGTGGTGACCTGCAGAGAGAGCACCCAGCAGAGGCGTGGGAGAGCCACAAGGGGCAGCTGGGAGTCACAGCTGCCAGGGAATGAGCGTCCCTCTCAGGGATGGCTGGGCTTCAGCGTGCAACGAAAACATGACCACGAGATGGGAAACCAAAACAGAGGAAGGTGTTAGCCATGCGAGAGAGCGACAGTTTTGATAATAAAAAGGTCTGGGGACGATGACTAAAAACCCAAGCGTCAGCCTGGTTTGCGTGACGTGGTTTTCGGGAATAATTTAACAAAACTTGATGTAGAGTTCTAAAATATTTTATCAGTCATCTATTTTAGGTGACATTCATAGAGGTTACTAGTGGTAGCTGGTAGAATTGTTTATTTAAAAAATGGATCGTGTTAATACAGTTCTAGGTCATTATATGCATATATTATCATGTTGCGCACATGCATGCATGCACAGCACGCACACTTATCTTATGCTATATACCAATTCTCTATTTCATATTATATCCCTATTTGATATTTTGTAAAATATGTGACATGAACTAAACAAACTGAATTGAATAAAAAAGTACATTGTGTGGTAAAACAGTCATGTGAGTATGGCCTGCACTACACTGTAAGTCATAAAATAGTATTTGGGTGTTTAGAAAGTTTTGAAAGAATGGCTTTTCAAAAACGGATCAATGCCAAATCGTTTCCTGCAGAGTTTGTCTGACACCTGCAACCTTAATGTTTTTAATGATGAATGAATCACGGTGCAGTGGTTAGTACTGTTGCCTCACACCTCTATGGCCAGGGTTCAAATCTCCGGCCAGGTTCTGTGTGTGGAGTGTGCATGATCTCCCCAAGTTGTTGCACTCTGGTTTCCCCACTCAGTCCAAAAACATGCTGAGGTTAATTGGAGGCACTGAATTGCCCGTGAGTGTATCCTGCGATGGGCTGGCTCCCTGTCCTGGGCTGTTTCCTGCCTCATACCCATAGCTTTTCGGATAGGTTCCAGACCCCCTGCAACACCGAAGGATAAGCGGTTTCCGAAAATGGATGGATGGAGATTCACATTGCGTTTTAAGGCGTCTCCCTCTGATGGGGGTATTTTATAGAAGCTTATATGCGTGAAGAAGCACATTGGTTTGGTTGCTCATCAGTGAATGATTATAGGCTATGTTATTATAGCATTAACCATGTGGCTTGAGCTACACTTATTACAAACTAACCACAAAAAACAGTCCAGTGAGAAGAACTAGAATAAATCATTTTTAGACTCATCAGTGATTTTATGAGTGCAGTAAACTTCTAGGAAAATGGGCCACACACCTGCCTGTATTCCTGTCACGTTACACAGTGTCACCAATGATATTTCGCAAGGGTAAAAGATTAAACACTTCTTCTCCTGGCAAACTGAGTCACATGACACTGGTAGTTAGCGCTGAACCAGTCTCCCTAAAGATGGGGTGATATAATGAAGGTAGAGAAGCGAAGATGAAGAGGAAGAGAGAAGATGAGAGACCCCGGCTCGCTGCTGCCACAATCACCTCCTGGGATGAGGAATCGATCTGTCTGAGACAGTGGGAGGCGGCCCAGTGACGCACAGAGCCAGATCTGGGGCTCCCCTTTGCAGGGGAAAGAAGCATTTGAATCTTGGCGAACAGATGATCAGCCCTGCTGGGCTGGAGTCCAGGCGGGGAATACCTTCAGGTGTGCCATCGATTTGGAGATTCTTACCCACAGCCTAAGAGCAACCCCATACAGCGAACCGGGCTCTGCCCAGTGCCACGTCGGAAATGCAGTGGAGCCCACATGCGGACTCAGAGGCGTGCTGAAGTGGTGAAAAGAGGTGAGCTGTGGACCTCGCAGAAGGTGGCCTGGGCTCCAGCGATGAGGCAATCTCCTGGTCAAGTAAAGCCCTAAAGTGAAGGAATAAAATAGCGGCACTTATTCTGACCTGTGGGGAAATTGGGCAGTTTTTCGCATATCTCATCTTAGTCTCTGCGAGAGATACTGGTGGTAGCTGCTCTTAGGGCCAGGATCCTGGCGTCAAGCTACCATGAGCCTCTTGTAAAGGTTTTACTGATGGATTTTAAACGTGGTGTTAATTTCTACAGTAGGGATCTCTCAGCCTACTGTCCACTATTGGCTATAGGACTGAGGGTGTTGTCCCCACACGGAAAAAGGAAGTGTTTATAACAGGGGTGGGGTTAAGGTTAGGCTTCTGATGGGAGGGGCCCACAAAGGCCTTCTCTAGGATTCTTAGGGGTGCAGCACCTTGTGACTCTGACTCACCAAGGGCAGATGGAGGCTGCCATGTGGTTTCTGGGGAAATAGGGATGTGGAAGATGGGGTTTGAGCTTGGGGAGTCTGCATGGCACAGGGCCACATTGTAGCTTTCAGACAGAACTTCTGCAACCACAGTTTGGGAGGCTGGTCACCGTGGACTAATTACAGTCCGGAGAAAACTTTACCGGGGTCTGTCCACCTCCCACAGGAGTTCTGGAGCTGAAGTGTGGTGGCTCGGGTGGCACTGGAAGAGGGAATCTCTGGAGATGTCCCGTGATATTGATCTGTTTCACAAACGAGGAAGAACAACCGACATGATAATTGATATGCTATGTCATAAACTGACCTGTGCAAAAGTCTTGTCACAGAAAATGATATTCAAATGATCTCCATGTTGGTGTAGAACTATAATGTTATGTCTGCCAAAGCCTGCCAGCCAATGTTGGGGAGTAACGAGTTACATGTAACGGCGTTACATAATTTAATTACAAAAAAATTTTAATTGTAATTGTTACTATATAAAATTGTGTAATTAAATTACAGTTACTTATGGAAATATTCATGATTATAATTTTAGTCACACCTTAATATTGTATGCAAAACCTTGCCGATATGATTAATAATAGTATTTTTATTGCTTTGCATATTGCCATTTCCCTCCACAGCCGAAAGTTTTATTCTGTTCTGACGCTTCTGATTGGTTATCCTGTCATGTCACTTCTGCTAATTAACTTGCCTGAGCGGTCAGTTTCTGTGGCACGCAATGTCAGACAAAAAGAAAAAACATATAATATAAAATATTGTAAACATCGAAAATCTACGTCCAACCTCAGGAAACATCTAGAGGTAAGTGCAAACAGTCACACTAACCCCTGGGTGGTGCAACCTTGCCATTGTGCAAACCATTTTATTTTACAGTGCCGCTAAGGTACTGTTTTAGGCTTCCATGATTCGTGTTTGAAGTAAAATGGAACCCTTTCCCTTCACCAGTATAAAATGTTTGTATCATAATGCTGAAGCTAGAATAGACAGCTACTTATTCAACGCTGTTGAATGTTAAATATTTGATTTACCAGTTGATTTAAAGTTGTGGCTTTATAACTAAATGATCTTACAGTAAAATGAGGCCTGAAGCCTGACCTTGTAGTGGCTGTTATTATATTACCTTTATTAAACTGAACAATTATATTTATGTTAATTCATGTATTGGAAGAAGTTTGACAGTAGTCAGTGTTTAGTATTGCTACAGTATAAGGTAAACACTGCAAGGTTACAACATTTCAAAATGGTTAATGGATGAGAATATTCATTCATAATTTAGGAAAGTAATCAAAAAGAAATTAAATGTAATTAGTTACATTACTTTCATATAGTAATTGAAATAGTTACACTACCATTACATTTAAAAAACTTGTAATTGTAACAAATTACCAAATCCCAAATTTCCAAAGTAATCTTCCCAACACCGCTGCCAGCCTAGTGATTTCAAACCTCTCGTAAGTCAGCACAGTATGCAGCAACCATCCAGTACACCCATGTGTTTTTTGACTTGACCATTAACACATCTGCTATAGCTAATCAATACCCAGTGGGGTATTTTTGTTGACTAATTAAATTAATTAATTGATTGAGGGTGGCCTGGTGGTGCAGTGAATAGCACTGTTGCCTCACACCTCTGGGACCAGGGTTCGGCCCTCTGCACAGGTTCCCTGTGTTTGCATGTTCTCCCGGTGTAGTCGTGGGGTTTCCTCCAGGTACTCCGGTTTCCCCCCACGGTACAAAAACATGCTGAGACTAATTGCTCGTAGGTGTGTGAGTGTGCCCTGCGGTGGGCTGGCCCCCCATCCTGGGTTGTTCCCCGCCTCATGCCTGTAGCTTCCGGGTTAGGCTCCGAACCCCCGCGACCCAGAAGGATAAGTAGTTTCAGAAGATGGATGAATTAATTGAGCTGAAGGTGAAATTTAGCGTATACATGGAATGAATGAGGTGCTCATAAGGAGAGGTTTCGGAACTGAAGTGGTGTCCACCTAGCCATCCAGCTAAATATCTGTAACTTTCTGGAGAACAGAAGAAATTCTTGTGATGTTCTGGAACCTGCTCCCAGGAGATTCTGGGCCCCATGAAAGCATGCCAAATTTGGCCCCCAACCCAGACCAATTCAATTATGCTCCAAATTTTTTAGGGTCCCTGTCAGTCAGGGGCTCTTGGAATTGTCCTAACCCACAGTGCTCCTGCCCTGAGCTGTAAAAGATTAATACTATATTACTTGTGCCCCCTCAAGAAATTGTTACTGGATCATACTCTTGATGCTCGTCTGTCTACAAGCCTGCTCTTTCTAGGACGGCCGCCTTCAAAAAATCACAGGGAGGCATGTCAGTTGGGAGGACCTCACCCAGGCCCCTCTCATGGCTCCGGGTTCTGGCTATTTCTCTTCTGCCGAATTTGTGCCCCAGGCACTGGGCATTAATGTATTACTGTGACAAATAGCCGAACCACATTTTTAGGATGTGGCACTGGCTGGTGAATTAAACAGATTGCAGTACTGCATTTTGTCTCATGCTCAGATACAGTGAAAGCTCTTCACGGCCTGATATGGATTACGTTTGTTTTAACATGCAGGGTGCAGGGTGAATACGTTTAAACCATTCTGTGGGTTTGCTTTTCGATGGGGAAATACATCTCATTTTGGTGTAGGGTGTCTGCCGCAAATATAAAATTGCAGGTTGTTGCTTTGTAACAAAAAGCTTAGTGAGCTGTCAAGTCATTTCTTAATTATACACCTCGGTATCAGTGAGCTGTGGCTGTCTGTTTGTTTATTATTCATTGGACTTGGTCATATGTTAAATTAGTTTGGTTGTTTAATGTGTAACGTGTCCAGCTTCTTAATTATGCTCATGTGTATTTTTTTTTATTTACTTTTTAAGTGCGGCACACATGATTTTTTCTCAAAGCCTTTAAAAAAAAAATTAACCACGACTTTCTTTTTTAAAAATGGACATGCCATCCCTCGCTCCCTGACTCGTCCCCCGTGGACTCGCCTTGGCTCCTCCCCCATGCTTGCCCCGGGGCCTGCCTGATGATCCCCTCTCCCAGGCTACCCACAGCCATACCTCTACTAAGACCATTACCACATCCCCTATTTGTTGTTGACTCCTGCTGTGCTGTGATTGGACAGAGTTACATGATATCAAACGCTGGACGGATCCTGATTGGTGCTTTGTTAGTTCAGACAAAACTGACCGTGGAGACTTGAAATAGCGAGTTGGCAGTTGAGTGTAAGGGGGGCTTTCAGCAGGACCCTTTAACTCTTTCACTGCCCCCAGGTGATACTTTTGGGCTCACTGTGTGAGTCTGCCATGAAGATGGCTATTTGCAGAATGTGCTTGGAGCATCCTGTGCTTTAGCGTGGTGTCTGTAGCTTTTACAAACACATACTTTTTTTCTTTGGTGCTTGAATAATTTGTCTGCTATGAGCTGTTATCGTTTTAGTGACACAGCTCAGTATCTGCAGCAACCATCCACTAGACCAGTGTATTTTTTT
The DNA here is from genome assembly GCA_026780845.1 of Petrocephalus sullivani. Classification (NCBI taxonomy): domain Eukaryota; kingdom Metazoa; phylum Chordata; class Actinopteri; order Osteoglossiformes; family Mormyridae; genus Petrocephalus; species Petrocephalus sullivani. The sequence goes on from JAODKM010000034.1 coordinate 17,272,989, forward strand.
ACAACTTGACCACAAGCTCACCATCTCTGGCTAATCAATAGGTCACTTACAGAAATGACCTCAAATGCTAATTACTCCACTATACATGCAGACAAACCATCCTATTTCATAGATAAAAAAAATCTATCATTGAACTCAATATTAAAGTCATACGCATGATAAATTCATCCTGTGATGACTGGCCATTCATGCAACACAAGTTTTTGTTTTAAAATTTTATTTCTTTTATAAAAGGTACTAAATTTTATCCCCCAACCTTCTCTCACCTCCCGCAGGAGTCTGGCTCACTGCGCAAAATTACAACAGAGCTACATTTGCATGTTAAATCACATAAATTGAATAACGACTGATGTTACACCCTTCATGATTCGCTGTTATGGATTATGCATGTCTTCTGAACTGTACTGTAGATCTGAAGATTGCTGTACCATGTTTTTTTGGGTCACAGCCTCATGACCCCATTATTATTATTATTATTGTTATTAATATTATTATCATTATTATTACTGTTGTTGTTGCTGTTAACTCATCAGCTTATGCCTTCAGCTGACTGATCGGGATGCACAGTAATACATTTATTACTTGTATATGTAATACATTTAATACTTGACTCTTGGACTCTGGGGATATTTCCCCAAAGCCGGCTGTATGATTACTGCTCATTTACTCTGTACTCGAGAGGTGGAGCTGCACTGAGCAGGGGAAGCCCACTCGCACGGCCTGCATTTCACTCAGCCCTGATGGCAGCCTGAGCCTGTTAGCCGGAACATCACTGGTGACATTCTGATGCTCCATCCACAGCAACACTTACAGAGTCATGTGATTCTGATCAGCACTACCCCCTCCCCAAGTTCTTCTCTGGGTGTGTATGAATGGCCTGAAGAGTTACTGGTGTTACTGGCCTTATCCAGTCTGCTGACAGCATGATTGATTGATGGATGGATGGATTGATGGGTGATATTCATAGATAAATCACATTACTCAGTGTGGGTACCTGCATGCATGATCTAAAAAGGTGTGTGTACTTAACAGGCATACAGAGAGCGGAGGAATTATGCATCTGAAATGCATATTTACTGAAAACATTGGAGCGGAAATTGCAAATACATGTTTGGCTTTTTGTTAGGGTAGACTTTTTTAAAGTTGAGTTTACAAAAGACTAAAACCGAAACTGGTTTTCTATAGTGTGTGGTCTGTAGATTGCGAATAAGTTCTTGACAGTTTACAGTGTCCAAGGGAAATACCTTCTTGCTGTGTAAATTTTAAGTGTACATCAGTGCATCTTGGGATGATATTATGCCTGATTAAAGTACGCCTACAGAGCAGCCCAGGAAGGAGAGGACGTTTAAGATGGTAATGGGAGGCTGGGCTGGTTCCACAGGAGGACAGGAATGCTCACAGCAAATCGCTGGTGGAGCTCATGTTAGCTGAAATACGGCTTAATTCTTGTAGAGCAATAAGCATTCGGTACAGAGATGGGCTAAGCTGGCCTGCTCTCCAGACACATCAGCTTTGTCCTGTCCCTTGCTTTCCTTTGAAGAAGGATGGTGGAGATTTTATAGTACAACCCTCCTGTAATCCCGATCTTTTCAGATTCATGAGGAATCACAATTCATGGGGCATCAGTGAGGGTAATCCGGCAGGCACTCTCCAGTGAGCCGTGCGTGCTGTGCGGGGAAGGAAGCAGTCTTATAACAACAGCCCCGGAGAGGCTAAACCTAAGTGGGTACGTCCGACTTTCTCCTCAAGGTCCCCGTCAGCCAGTCAGTGCAGATATTGCCGCGTCAGGTGGTTTATAATTTACACTAACCCTCATTTCGGGGGAGTGACAAATGCCCCAAAGCATCTTGGGTTAAGCGAGTGTGACCTGCCCTCCTCATAACTGCGTGACAGTGTGATCATGGAGGTGCGTCCTTGGCCATGCAGGTGGCAGATTACGGCTTCAGCAGCCAACTCCGCCATGACACGGCTCGACCTTGAACCACTTAATGTGTGCTTAATGTGATTTAGACAGCTGTCCTCTCATGTGGAGCAGGGACTACAGCAGCACACCATCAGGGATGCAGCGGACTTGGGAGAAGAAATTAGTGTTTCCCAACTCGGTCCTTGGGGACCCCCAAACAGCACGAGTTTGTGTACCAGAAGCCAGGAGGGACGAAAAAAGCAGGATCTGGGAGTCCCCTAGGACTGGGTTGGGAAACATTGTGCTAAATTACTGTAGGAGATTTTCTCTGCATTTGACATGTATTGATGCTGACTAAAAAGGTACTTCTGCATCATCGATTATTTCCCATGGACAGCTTCGAAGCTTGGCATCATCTTTTATGAAAGCATGTAATCATAGATGAGGGCTGATTTTGTATTGATAGAGTGCGTTTCCTGGCAAATTTGGAACCCGACAGGATTTCACAGTGATTCGATGAGAATTTCAAGCTACCGATGATGCTCTGAACTGACAAAACAGTTTATTTCGTTAAACAATTCTAAATCGATTGATGGTCAATGTTGACACACTGCTGCAAACGGTGCACAACAATGAAATGTGTTCTCCTCATTTAACCCGTGTGAGTGAGCAGTTATTTTAGTGCCCAGAAAGCAGTGCTTAGGGGTGATACCTCACTGGTTGGTGAATTCAAACCAGCAACCTTTCCATCATGCGTGCTCTTCCCTAACCATCATGTCACTGCTGCCCCAAGTCTGGCCATATTAGTGATGATAAGATGACGCACAGGAGGAGCATTACCTTGTATATAGTATATAGATCTATGATTATATGAAGTGAAATCTTTACAGCTTGAAAATGTTTTACTTTTTTATATATCAAACATGGTATAGCGGGAAATTGTTGCATTCGTATTTGCAGTTATTCATTTGGCAAATCCTTTTATCCAAAAATGACTTAAATAAATCCATCCAATAGGCATTAATAGAGATTATTTGAATTATAGCTTACTGAAATTGTTATAATTGCTTTTAAATGACTGTGACAATTTCCAATCTAGTGGTTCGTGGTTTCTAACCCTGCCTGCAATGCCCCTGTGCTGTTGGTTTCACATCCTACCCATAATGCCTTGCCATGGGAGGATTAGAGACACTTCATTAAGATAGCGTTTGCTGAGAACAAATGCGACATTAGGAAGTAATTTGAGACCAGTGAGGGAAAATGCCAATCTGCAGCATGATCCAATCGAACCTTCCCTGCGTCTGAACTGCATTAAGCTGTCCTGCTGTCTCTGGTTCAGGGAAACAAGTGACCGGGCTGCCTATCTGTGAACAATAGAGGTCTCTAATTCCCCATGAAATGGCCCGTTAGGGGCAGCACGCAACGCCGCCTGCACGCCGGCTGCCCCAGGTCACCACGGCACAGTAATTAGGCACGATTGAGATATTAATGAATGTGCTACACAATTCTCACCGATGGGAAGGAAGTGTCACTTCAGGACATGGAACATAGCTATTGTCACTAGAAGGCCTGTAACATGTGTCTGCATTAATAAAGTGCACGCCCTTAATTTTATCAAATGCAAATTTAACAGGACCAAATATATTTATTATACGTTTCATTCTTTAGCTAGTTAGTAATCACTGAGTAACTGGAAATTAAAAATGGAAAGAGAATTATTGATTATCTGTAGTAATGATATATATTTAAGGGGGGCTCAGTGGGTAGTGCTGTCAGCTAGAAATTCTGGGCCCCCTGACATAATGTCACCTTTTCAAGCCCCCCCCCCATCCAATCTAACACATAATTTTATGTGTTAAAGGGCCTTTAAAGTGCTGGGCCCCCTAAATCTGCCCAGGCATCCGTGTCCCTCTGAGGTGTTTAGTGTTGAAATCCCACTATGGACTGGGATCAAATGTGGGTATTCACAGCGAGTCCTCGGCTAACACACTTGTCTGAATGTAATTAATGTTACTAAAACATTCAAAAGGCAGGCAAGGTTTCTAGGCATCCTCCAGGCTTATTTGGAAAGGCACAATATGGGGGGGCAATGATGGGAGTTTTTCATAGTTGCGGTGTGGAATTTTCTTTATTCGTTATTTATTAAGCTTTTGCAAACTTACTGTACACCCACATCATCCTGATCGGGCTCTCATTCCTGTCCGATGTAGCGTTATAGCCTAGCAGGCAGGTAGCTAGGCTCAGTTCAGCGCTAGATCGTTTGTCTAATATCTGTATGCTTGCTCACATTACCCGGCAAGTGACTACTCAAACGTCACGGTTTCAAAAGAAAGCTTTTAAAATCTGTGCTAATATCTAAATTGCATCAGGAAAATGGAAACCTTGCAGACTGTGAATTGCCTTTGTGTGACTAACAGACTCACACGCACATGCAGTGACAGATGAAGCACTTTGTATCTGTGTATATTTTTTTAAATTTCTCTAATGTGACTGTACAAAGGCCTTCTTGCTGCTACTGACCTAGTTACACCTGCATTTCTAAAGCAGGTTCCGATCAAACCAGATTTTTGTACAGACTGAAGTTCAGATCCCAGGACCATGCTGTGCTTTTCGCTGTACGCTTTTAATGATGTGTTTTCCTTAAAAATTCCGCTAAATTAAGTATCCAAAGCACCTTACAGAGTTTTAGGGTAGTTGTTTTATATCAAGCTTCCACTGAACAATTTTATATGGACATTTTACAGAATCTTCTCTAAAATCACTTATGGACTACAGTGATCGAGAAGTAGCCCATAATATGCTTGACCTGGGTTCAGCATTGGCTGCTATTGGGAAATCATCTCAGGGATGTTGCTGATGACAGCAATCCCAGAATTCATAGCGACCGGGCTTCCTTCCTGCTTGTCTGGGCTGAGCTCAGTCACAGTTTCTCTTCTGGGCAAGGGCTGTTCCGTTTACACTGCTGCCATTATCCGCGCCATGAGGGGAAGGCTGCTCAGTGACGCCCAGTCCCTGCACTGGGCCTCTCCATCACAGGAGCTCCAATGGCCCCGAGTCTCTGGATCGTCCCATTTATGCGTCTCATACTGCCCCGCTGTTCACTGTCAGTGATGGCTGGAGAGGGACGAAAAACAGGCAAACTATATTTCATTTGTGGCCTTTGTCAAGAATTTGATATCCATGAAATACTGTCTCTGACCATTGGGACTGAATTGTAATGCCATCATAAATATGCATCTCAAATATAACAATAAGAGCAGGAGATATGGGGACTGGCTTGCAGAATCAAAGAATTTCTGCTCATCAGAAATTTGTATTATGGAATTAATATTGGCAGTTATCACCTCTCTCCATAAACACTTTCTAACAATGACTTTAATAGGTCTATTGAAATGTACAGATTAAAAAAGAATGGTATGACGCCAGCCTCACAGTACTTAATATGAAGGATGTAAGCGCAAACAAGCCCGTTACATCATACGTGTGATCCCCAGATCCCCGGCGCTCCTCCCCCCGTGTCTTTGGGACTCCGGGTCTCAGCTTCCAGGCAGCAAAGCGGGGTCTGACCACTTGACGTTGCCCCAGATGTGCGCATCGCCGAGTAGCCTGCCGCTCGGAATCCTGCTCCATCTCCGCCTCGCACATCACAGGAGAAACCGGCACGTTTCGGGCGTCATCCGAGGACTCGTCCCGTCTCGGTCTGCGTGGGATGTGACCCGGCACAACCTTCAGGTTCCTCTGCGGATGCTCGCGGAGCGGATCGCGGCGCGTCCATCACCGGCAGCCCGGCGACCCCGATAGATCCCGTAGCCAGCGGCACCCGGATGCATCAGCGCACGCTTTAGGACGGACTATCCCCGGAAAGTGGCAATCATCCCCGAGGCTTCAGCATGACGGCCGCCAGCGAGAAAGCGGTCCAGAGAGGGAGCCAGCAGCCCCAGCCGGACGAGGTAACCGCTGGAGCGGACGCCGGCTGCCTTCCAACTCGGGTTCGGCAATAGTGACCGTGCTCACCTACAGCTTACCTGCCTTTACCCGCTCCAGCCCGCTCGCCTCGCACCGATCAGCTTATTCCTTCTGGGTAGTTTAAGTATCTTATTCATTTTGCAGAAACCACCTTATTCATGCATCATTTATGTGTTTATTTTAGGTGCGGATTTTTAGTCGTCCGGGACCAGAGGGACAGCCGTGTAATTATGCATGTTTTGGGAGAAGACGCTGACTTTTATATGGCAGCAAATAAGTAGAAGCAGCGTGAGCCGCTGGGATACGTGACCCGCAGCCGCATTTCTGAGCACAGAGCCCCGGTCAGCGGGCAGCGCGCCGCCGGCGCCGCCGCGCACTTCAAAGGCTTCTTTGTATCGCTATATTTACGCCCGCGCACGCACCGGCGATAATAACAGAATATGCATATATTACATATATTACTCGGGGGCTGTGTGCATGTCAGCCGGCTGGATTTCGGAGCCCGCAAGCCGCCTTGCTGCACATTGCCTGGTAAATGACAGGACGGCAAACGCCATTCGCGTGATTTCAATCAGTCTCCAAAAAAAGAGCTTTTCAGCTGTCGATCCGTCGCATAATTAGAGTTCCCGGGGGACAGAAACCATTTAGACTGTCAGAGACCGGCTGCGGAGTATTGCAATTCAATGGTTGTCATTCAGTTTTTTTAATTATTATATAATTTTTTTACAGTTTGTTGCTGGTCCGGTTTAACTATATGGACGCCAGGATTAATTGTACTTCTCTGTGCATGTTATCCATGTATTGTGCATCTGGGGGGGGGGGGGGGGGGGCAGAGAGGGTTGCGCGCCAAAAAAGAGGGCCGCCGGGGCGCCGG
>JAODKM010000034.1:17279831-17301161 GCA_026780845.1 Petrocephalus sullivani
TTCGGTTCTCTGTGTGGGGGCGGTTCGTTGAGGCGAGGGGGGGGGAGGGCGGGGGGGGGGGGGGGGGGGGTCGGAGCGAAATGGTTTGCGACCGAAGAAATGCAGCGTCTGGAGACGCGGCGGCTTCCCGTTAAACGTGGGCTTTGCTCATGCATGGCGCACTGTATTTACCGGCGATGTGCTCACGCTTCATCATCGAGTTTAAAGGAAACCGAAAGGCCTCCACGTTCAGGTTCCGTCTCGCATCTGGAAGTGAATGAAAGAGCTTTCAGAAAACAGGCATGCTGTTTAATAGCAGTCCGGCTATAGGCACCGGCTTCTGCCGGGTGCCGGCGTGCGGATCCAGCGGTTTGCCGCTGCAAAGACGCTCAAACCCCGTGCTGCTCTGTAATGCTCAGCGCCGTACTTCTCCGAGCGCATTCCGCATAGAAACAGCGCCGTCTCCTCAAATGTCAAGACCTGGCTCCCTAAAGCTTAGCTGTTTCACATCACTGAACTGGTCCTGGCTGTTTGTGGTTATAGAGAGTGATCCAATCGCACCTTCCCTCCTTGACGGTTCTCTATTGACACTGCACAATGAAACAGGGACATTGCTAGTCTGATTTGTGGTTGGAGGTCAAAGGGGAAGTCGAAGCCCTGAAAGCAAACCTCTGTAAGTGGAGAGCATAACTAAGCATGAGATAGTCATGAACGCCTTTCTTCAGTAAACGGACGTTAGCTTCTGTGGAAGCTCACACAAGGACCTGACAGCTCTGTGGTTACTGGCATTGTTAAGATAAAGCATACAGAGAAAAAGCCCCTGTGAGTGTATAACCAAGGTGCTGGAATCAGTCAGATGATACCGGCCACACAGAAGCGCGGCTTGCCTATAGCCCGGGTTCTGCTCTGAAGCTGGATGCTCCTGGACTTAACTCCCTAGCAAACACAAAGCACACTGCACAGCCCAGCCTCCTTATGGGCATCAATAGGGTTGGATATTATTACCACTGCAGTCAAGGTTGAAGAGAACTTGCTGGTATCTCCAGGGGCTTTTAGTCGGATTCCTTTTCACTATGTTCCATGTTACTCTAGCCATTCCTGCTGTGATGCAGATGGGTCAATAATCTCAGAGAGGAGGTTCCAGGTGCAGCTGGGAGAGTGACCGGGGATGGCTGCCACTGGCTGTACATGGCAGGCACTGTTGGTCATGTCAGATGAGCACCAACCCAAGCAGCGCTTTGAGTAAAATGAATCCATATCATTGTCATCAACCATAGGTGTCCCAGCTGACTATCCAATGGCATTATGGATAAATCAGCATCTTTACTAAACTGATTATGCAGCAGAGAATATTTAGTTAGTGATCAGAGTAATACATGTTTTTAACCCTCTTACAGAAAGTCCTCCACTAACGTTTCCCGTAATGTGATTTGCATTTAAATAGTATCTCGAGCAAGCCTTATTAATTAAGAGATTAGCGGTATCCGAACAGCAGCTGACGCCGGGCCGTGAGGACCCGGGTTGACAGGCGCTGCTTTCGAGCTCCGCGAAGATCCCTCGGCTGCTCTTTAATGGTGTTTGATGGTGGCTTTTTAAACATCAGCCCCTAATTGTTTTCTCGCATGCTTACAGCCTTTGAAGTGCTCGGGCACATAAAGACGGCGATATACAAACGGCGCCTTTAATCTTCCGACGCCTTGCGACGCCACACCGGATGAATCCGCCGAGATATTTTCATAAATAATTTAGATTGTACATAAAAGCGCAGCAAGTCTTCGACTCGAAGCTGCCGATTTCCACTTCAGATGGAAACACTAATGCGCGAATCATTCCGTGACTTACGCTCGTCCCTTATCTGGCAAAACGGGAGTGTTTGTGTTTCTGACGCTTTCCGTGTAGAGCATAGTGGTTTGTCTTCCTAATGTCCCGCACCTGTATAGTCTGACTGATAAGTCCTGTATTATGTTTGAAGCTAATATGGCGACAAAGCCAGTCTAGGGTTTTTTTTTTTTTTTTTTTTTGCTCATCTTGTTGTCATCATGCAAAATCTGGGGCAGCAGGCAGACGCTGACCCCGAGTGGCTATCTGTCTTGTCAGTTGAAGTCTCAGAAGTGGTCCAGTGATATGCCACTGAATCAAGAACCATACAAAATGGTAATTAAGCATGTAACAGTCTTTCTAAATTAAAATTTATAAATTTATAAAATGTACAACAACAACAATAATATTCTTTCATATATATATATATATATATATATATCATGGCTTTCTCACACTAAGGGGTGCTTTACAATACATACTATCCACACAGGCAACCTTACAAACTATTAAGGTATAACTACTGTAAATACAAGGTAGCGATAAAGCAGGTGAAGCAGTATATGTAGGTTGGATGAAGCGGTAGGTATAGAGCAGATTTTTCGTAGGTATTCAGTGTTTGGTTATTCTTTGTGTGCAAAGTGTCACCTGAAGACATGGGGTTGAAGGGGAATTTCTTATGGACGATACGGCAGATGAGCAGATGTGTGGTGGTTGAGTTTGTGTGGCCGTTTCCATCCCCCCTCATACTGTGACAGTAATGTCCTGTTAGAGAGGTGCTGGAAGGCTCGGGATGAGTACTATCGTCTCTTTAATGGCCCGCCGAAGGTGGTCCTTAGGGCCGGAATAAAACAGACTGACAGATTCAAAAGCAAGGTGTTCCAGGGGCAAATGAAAAAGCCAAAAAGTGAAATAGCAGGCTCTTTTTTTCTAAATTGTCCTTCATATTCTGAAATGCTATTTCCTGTTTTGGGTTGTTTTTTTTTTTTTTTGCTGGATTCCTTCCTTTTTTGGTTTTCTAATTTTATTTCGTGCCCTGTTGGGACACTGTACCCAGGCAGTGCAGGCTTTCCATGGCCCATTTTACCCCTGGCCTGCTTCTCTGCACTGGCGACAGGTGGGAATTAAGTTGCACGTCCCCCTGCCACTCCACAAAGACGGCATTAATCGTAACTGACTACTCTGATGGGGCTGAGATACTTGTGGGTGCCGCTGACCGGTGCGGTCCGCGGTCGGTGGGCTTTAACACGGCCGGAGTCCGGCGTTAATCAGAAGTGAAAGCGAACGTATTGCAATCACGCCGGGGACAGGGAGTTCAGAAATGGCTGCCGAGAGGAGGCTCGCCGCGTTTAATTGCTTTCTGAGCTGCGGGGCTCAGGGGACGAATGGAGAGTCCCAGCGCGTGTCCGATCGCAGCGAGCACAAGTGACAAGGAAAGGAACAAGGACACCAGAGACCTTTGGAGGCTCTTCACGGCTTTCCGCTCGGCAAGGAACGGTTTATTTATCCCTGAGCACAGTGGCGTGAAAGGCAGGTAACACAGACGTACGTCTGCAGTGAGAATTGTCACTTCGTTGGGTTATTTCTGACGAGCCGACACTTTTCGAAAAGGTGTGAGATCATTGGAGATTACATAATATTTTGTTGTCCAGAATGTTGACATTTAAGTAATTATATAAAGAGCTGACAAAGGAATGCATAAATTTGACCTTACAATGTCTTTGTGCATTAAATTATGTAAACATTCAGTCTTTAGTGTTGTCTGGAAAAGTGATTTCGATATGTAAATTAGATTAATGTAATTATGCTGTTCTCAGCTTTGCAAAACGGTTTTCTAATCAGTCAGTCAATACTGTAATTGCAAACACTATTTTCTCTGTAGTTTATCAAAAGATAGCAATACAAACACGGAGGCCAGAGGATGGAGGCCGTGCCGATTTTGGAAAACTGGGAAATGCGGCACTAGGCTGGAAGAGTGCAGTGGCGATACATTTGTGGTGCTCGGTTATATCCTAACTGTACCTGGAAGCTCCAGCAATGGTGTGCTGGCCTGCCTGGGGGTGGGGGGGTCGATTTTTAACTCATTGGGTCACTTTGGTGGGTTGGTCATGAGGATGTACGTATGGGAGCTGCAGAGGGCTCGGGTGATGTTCAGCATACAGGGCTGTGAGGATTAAACAGGAATGTATACTTAAAAAAGCATAATAGGCGGTATTTGAAATGTCTTTGGTAAAGACGCAGACACTCACAGATGCTCAGATCTCAGACAAACACTGAGACATGAATCATCGCAGACTCCTGACTTCTCCTGTTTATATTCTTCAAGCTTCCACTTAAGACTCTTAGCTTCGCTGAAAGGAAATGGGTGGTTTTCATCTGCTGGTTTGCGGAGCACTTCGGGGCTGATGGCACCAGAAGAGCGCCCTCTCTGGCAAGTCTGTGATTTTTTTTTATGTCACAGAGATGATGAAATGCATCTTTTCATTAAAATCCCAAAGAGCAGCCCGTTCCCATTGGGCCTCCACACTGCACTGAGGTTAATCCTTTATCAGTGAGGGATTTGTTACTAGTGAAATAAACCAACATAGCTGGGATCATATAAATGCAGGGAAAGTTGGCTACCTAATTAGAGCCGAAACCCAGTACTCCTTTGGGGTTGGTTCTTTCATTACTTCATTTACCTGACACTTTTAACCAAAGCGACTCAGGGCAGAGGTCATGATTAATGTGGGATCTGAACCCGTAACCTTTGCCTGTTGAGCTACTAGGAGTGGTGGTTCTGCTGGGCTTGTGTCTAATGACTTACGGTGACTATGTATGCTGCTATAATGTATTTAAAGTAAGTACTGCGATGTAGGGCCCTGGGAGACGTCCGTCTCCGCGTCTTTCACTTCCGCTAGACGGCCACGCTCCCCGCAGCTGAGCTGTTTGTTTGGGTTTCCGATTCTGTGCCTTTTCATTCCCCGAAAGCGGTCACTGAATGGCTTTGATTGCGCTCTGCATATTTTAAAGTGAAGGGAAAGGTTGTGTTGCTGCTGTCAGTTTAAATCGGAATGGCCTTGATGGGGTGATTCCCCGAGTAGCCTTGAAAAGGGCTGATCGCACGCGCAGCTGTACTGCACAACAGCAGCGCCGAGTATATGCATGGTGTAAGACCTAAGGGGACAGTTCAGCTCCCGCCACTGCTGTGGATTGTTCCAATGCACTCTTCTTAAATCTGCTTTAAACCTTTAATCCCAGATTCTCTTTTGTATTTGCATGTTATTACAGTTATTTTATATTGTTTTGACAAACCTGGTACTGTCAATACAGTTTATCTGCAGTTAAAGTTGTCTTGTATCAACACCAAGCAGGAGATGGTTATCAGTATGCTTAGCCGGTAATTCCTGAGCCCTGAGTTACGCTGGTGACAGAGAAGGTGATAATGCACTAACTCCATCTGTCCGTGTTCTAATGGTGCATGATAGACAGTGAAGCCACTGATTCCTGGGAGCAGCGGCCCCATGAAGGATGATTTCCAAGGGCCCCCTGAGTGGCAGGGGTCCTAAAAAATTTGGAACATAATTGGAGTGGTCTGGGTTGGGGACCCAATATGATAGCCATTCATATCTGGAAGTACAGCTTTTATTCAAGCTGAGATACCAGCATGATTCACCTGTGAGGTTCACCTTGGGATGATGATCATTTAGTTCTAGTTATGTTTGTCCTATAGCCATTGCTGGAAGAATTTCTGGTAAAAGTGGCTGAATTTGATTTTGATGTGTGCCATTGAGTGGCATTTTTTTGGCCGATATTTAGCTGTGCCTGTTCTCCATCTTACTGGAAAGAGGAGTCTGTGACGTACTTTGAGATGGTGCAGCATTAATGAACTGTTGTCTGTTTGCGGTCTTCCTGGAGTGACGCATGTTTTGTGGCTGGTTCCATGGGTCATGTGACTCTCTTACATTAGCAGCCTGCCCTTCAAGGCTGTGAATATCAGCTCTGGGGGCCCTAAGGGGCTGGGGGCTTAGATGGGACTAAAAATGTACTATGACTAACGCTGTCTTCTGAAACGACTCATTTACCTCAGTTTTATGAAGATGTCTTGAACTTTACTCACTGTTTGCGGTCTTTGCCTTACTGCTGAGTCAGGTCTGGGCCCCCCAGGACTGGATAGCTTCATTTGTCATAATTTTATGCTACAGTGGAACACCTTCTGCCATTGCCAGCGGTGTCCATTTTACGTCAAGCGGCTGAGTATTTAATTCAAGCGTCAATGCATCCAGCAACACACTACATTATTCTGAAGAATGCCATTAGATCAATTGAGGCCATGAATGTTGCCCTTCATTTATAAAACCCTTCTTCCAAACAGCCAGTCCTTGTCTGCCTCTGTCCTCTTCAGGGGTTGGAGCTTCAGCTTCATTGACAATGTTCCATAAACGGCGACTGCGGAAGATGGCTTCTGATTCAGCGTCAGCTTGTAATAAAGTCCCCTTTTGTGAGGCTCAGTGCACTTCAGGAACAAATGTCTGGCTATGTTTTCCTGGTTGATGAGATGCCATTATGATATCCACCTATTCACATACTCCTATTTACCTCCCAGGCCGCTCAGAGCTGGTTCTGAATTGGCAGTGATATGAGGCAGGTCATAAAATTGCACTTAGATCATGAATTTGCCCTAAAGTTAAGTTAACAATTTGAAATGAATACAATAGTACTTAGCTGTATTTATGGAGTTGACACGTTAACATGTCCTTACACCCTGGTGAAATAGGGTTACTCATCCTTCAGTCAACAGACCCTGATCATAGCAAATTGCAGGTTCTTCCTACAGGAGAATCTGACCATAGCAGTGACAGCCCCTGAAGACCGAAACTCTTTTTATACTCCTTTTTTTTTGTTTGTTTTTTCCTCGGGTCTGGAATGACACCTAAATATACCCTCTAGGTCCATGTCACCTGTTATCCTTAGGGTGGCCTTTCGCCAGTGAACTCCTGGTAAAATATTTGCCCATCTGTAGCATTGATGCTGTTTTGCTGATGTTAGCAAAGTGATTTTGTATTTTACGATATGTTATAATAGCATTCACTCATTAATCACACATTGATTAAATCATACAATCATGTAATATATAGTAAAGTATTCAGTAATATCCTATTGATTTGTGGCTAATATGTAATTTCAAAGTTGTGCTTCTTTTGCAAGGTCAGGGCTTGGGATTGGCTGATGCTTGTCCTCCTCCCTCTCATTCTGTCCCACATGACCACTTGTTGACCAGTCAGAGGTGCCTTTCACTTATGAATTCGGGGGTGAGCACCACGCATTTCCCCTCAATACCGTGCATGAGTTAGCCTGTGCTGGCTGTGAACCTGTGCCGCTACCTGGGCCTGTACCTGTGCTGGGCCTTGGCCTGTTGTACTGTACAGGCCATGTGAACTCTGGGAAGCAGGTGGCCTCCTATATAGCTGCTGGAAACCCACAATTATTACCGGCTGGCAAATAAGATTAACCATAGAAGGTTCTGAACTGGGTCAACAGCCAGTGACTGTGTTGAATCAGAGAGGATGATGATGAACAGGGATTGAGGGCAACTAATCCATCAGAATTCAATGCCCCTTCACATTCCCTGATTGTTCTGCAGTTCACGTCATTGAATGGTCTTATGAGCTTCTTGCTTTATTAGAAGTTGCGTAGCTCCTGCCCCAACACTGCTTACACGTGTAGCTGGGCATTCATTGCAAGCTCGGCCTAGCTGCACTTATGCCTAGTTGACTCCTTGACAGCACATATGTTAGTAATGTGCTATTTGTCTCACTTGTAAAAAAAAGCGCCTGCTAAATATGTAAAATGTAAATGATCCATGCCACTAGTAATTAGAGACATCAAACAGGCACAGCCCGCTTGCCGATCCCTAGCTGTATGAGGACGCGCCTAACTTTATGGAAATTATACACAGCTGTTATATGCAACGCACAAACATCACAATGTTTGCAAGCTTTCCGTGTCTGATTCCATGAGCGCCCGGAAGACTCCAAATGGAAACAGACGCCCTCTTATCTCCTAAAATGAGGCGGCATAATCACCCTTCACAAATTTGAGCCGTAATTAATCAGTTAAATGTAATCGGAGAGAGTGATGACAGCTATCACTGGCTCGCAAAATGAATGGCTTCTACTTTACATTCTTTTTCAATGTAAAGGGCGGCCCACATTAGCGCTTTATTGTGATAATTATTAATCGGTCTCCCCTAACCAGGGCAATATACTTAGACACAGCGGTTCATGCACTGTAAGCTTATAATTCATCTTTGAGGCAGTTATCAGGGTCAGCAGTGTTCCTGGCACAGTTGGAGTTGAGGACCTTGTTCAAGGACCCAGCGGTGATCTGGCTACTCTGCCAGCTGTGGGATTTAAACCCATGACCTTCTGCAGATATGACACAGATCCGTAATCCACTTGAGCTACATCCATTCCAAGGCACATCTGACTCAGGAATGGCATGTCCAGCCCCCCCCTGACCTCCAGTGATGTGGGTTGTGTTCTCAACTGTTGCATTAAGAGCCTCCGTGTGGGGGGGTAGGTTGCTCGTAGAGACCTTAGCTCTGCGGCTAAGGGCAGGCGGCCATGTCCTCCGCTTCTCGGCCCGGCACGGCGGCCACAGCGGGCACGGCGGTGCGGGGAGAACACGGCCCTCTGCTACCTGAACACGGGGGCCGCTCGATCTGAATACAGGCCCCCGAGGAGTCGCAGCAGCCATGAATTATTCAGCTTAAGTTTCTTGCTGAGGATTAAATGCTTCTCGGCTTTATCGTCCGGCCTGATGGAAAGAGCAGAGGTGTAGGTGCTGAGCACACCGTCACGCGGCTTTAGATGCGTCCAGCCGCCAATCTGGCGGTCTGTCGCATCAGCACCAGCTAGGCTACCAGATCGGCCTTCACCAGGACCTTTACGAATAATTCATCTTAAAGCATTTTTGATCATGTTCTCAGCCTTTGCGGTTGTAGTTAAACGGCTGAGAAGAACCCCAGCACCTTGTTCGTAATTTACACAGACGCCCCAGAGCCTTTACTTTTTTTATTACTTAAGCCATTCACTCCATCCGTTGATCCGTAATGAACATAAATCACAGTAATGGTACCAAAAACTCCCCAACTCTGGACGATTTAACAGCAGAAGGCAGCTTTCACCCAATCGGGAGCATTTAGCTTCTCAGCTCTGCGATTCTGGCCGCCTGTGAGGAAAGAATAGAATAATGTGCCCGCTAAGGATTCAGCAAACATCCCCAGGCTCATTCATTACCGTTGTTTACAATGGCTGGGATTCCTGATCCGGGGAGGGACGCCGTTCTGAGAGGAGACCCTGTCGTCTGTCGGCAGAGAGGCGATAACGGGAGAGCCGGGAGCCGCCGTCACGCCGGCGTCTGCAATATTAGGTGTGAGGAACACAGAATGTGTCACACGCACTTTATTTCAATGGAAATTTAAACAAAGGACGGTGCCTGAAATAGCATGTATCAGTGTAAAATCCATAGGTGTTTGGCCAATTATTATAATACACGGTTATAAGTGGCACGTGGCTCAGCTGGTGAGGACTTGGCGGTCGGAAGGCTGCCAGGTGAAATCCCAGGACTGGCTGGCCGACACTGACGTCGGGCCCCAGAGTGAGGCCCTCAACCCCCACTCCAAGGGCACTGCATGCTGGCTAACTCTGTGCTGTGACCCCCAACCTTATTCTCATCTCTATTGCCTATGGGATAGGCGAAAAGAGAATTTACCCTCAGGGATGAATAGTGTATCACTACCGGTAGTTACTTACCCATAGCTCATACTAACAAGTGATCTGCCAAATAGCCTTTTACATAAAAAATGCAGGTTAAATACAATGGTTCCTAATAAAAAATGCATGCACTACTTTCTGACAGCTGTGTAAACATTGTGTTTTCAGCACTTCACCAGTTCGCGGTGCTGCACGGTTCCGTATGTAGTCACTTTTATTATTACTGGATATTATTATCGTTATATACTACTTTATTGTTTTTCTGACTTACCTACTAATTCAACTTAAAGATTATGGATTCCATGGTGAAGCCTTAGGGAAAGGATCTCATTCATAACCTGGGGACTGCCTGTATTCTGTTCGAAGGCTGTACTGTATAATAGAAGGTGGATGCAGGCCTCGCTGCCATAAAGCATTCCCTAAACGTCCCACAGTGTGTCTAATATATGTGACACATGCTGCTATTGTAGTTCTTGACAATATATATGCAGATCGAGAAGAATAATTACATGAAGGTGCCAAGAACAACTGGCGGCTGAGTGAGAAGGGCACCTGTGAGCTGTGCATAGACACATCTGGCCACAGTTGCATGCCGCCTGGCCATCTGGATCCCGGGCATACCCGCGGGGTGGGGCAGGGCGGGTCGGAGGAGGGGGGGCACGCTTGAGCGAGGGGGGCCGTGCTTCCCTCTGAGGACAGGAGTGTAATCGGGGGCCAGTGACTTGTCGAGCACAGCTGGTAATGACAGGAGGTAACCCCCCCCCCCCCCCGCAGGCTGATCAGCCGTGTCACCGCACGCCTCTGCGTCTCTTTGTCTTCATCAGCCCCTGGCTGCCGCCGCCGTTGTTCCCGCATCCCTGCAGTCTCGTGAGACTGATAAAAAAAGCCCCTGCGTTCTCCTCCTCAGACCTGCTCCCGGGAAAATGTGCATTTCACCCATTTACCCACACTGCGCAGAGTTCCAGTCCCCCGCCAGATGCCTGCAGTCTGCCTGATCTTTGTGTCGGTTTTCTCCCTTGTTTTTTGATGGGTCTAGGAAACGCAGACATGCGGCTGCTCATTCTCAGGCTAATTGATGCTGTCGCGTCGTAAATGTTGCCTTCTCAATCTTGTTTTGACTTGTTATTCATTATAAATCCCCCCCACAGTCATGGAAGAAGACACATGGCTGTACATAATCTGCAAAAAGAAAATAAATGAGTTTTGTGCTGCTATGTTAAATACAGTGCGACTGTTTATTACATAATCTTGTTTATTGACCACGGAATGACCACGGTCTTGGCTTGTGTTGCCATAGTTATGATGACGGCTTGTTTTCCTCTTCGGGCCTTCGTGACCTTCGCTGTTTCCTGCATCCAAAACAGGAAGGACAGTGAACGACAGTACAGGGGCAGACTGAGTAGATGTGCTGCAAGGGCAGCTGGAGATAAAAGGCTTTGAGACTTTCTCTGGCTGATTGGCTATTCAGCTATGCTGGTTTGCTACCTGGTGACTTTAAAATTTGAGTTTTCAGGGCTGTTACCAAAGAGGTCTCTGTAGGACGCTGGGTTTTATCTGCAGCATCCGATGTGAGGTCCATTCGTGTTTCCAGGCTGCATGTTTATGAAGACTGTGTCGAGTGTGTATATACTTTAAGAAGACCGCTTTTCCCACAATTCCCTGGTGTAGTGTGCATAATCCGATTCTGTTATGCTGGCATGACCTCTTGTGCGCTTGAGGTTCTGGATATCCATTTATCCATATGCTAACCGCAGCACAGCGCATGTGAGGAGGCATGCCGTATGGGATGCCACGTGTTTCTAACCAGCTGTACTGTGCTGTCAAAGAAACTATGTTTAAATGATGTTTGAATTTATGTTTGTATACAACTATGAAAGTATGTCTGTCAAAGTATGCCATTTCAAACCTCTCCTAAAGACCCCCTAGTGTTTGCAGCAACCCACATATTTTTTTTCTTTTAACTTGACCATCCCCTACCTTGATTAGTTAATCAATACCTCACTAATTAAGATAATTAATTAACTCGCCCCAGCTGCCTCTTGTTGTGATCCCTATGAATGCCTCCCAGTCCTGTGCTGCCCAGTCCAGTCATTGATGTCATGCTGCTTACCCTACCTGCTGCCCAAGCCTTCCCCTTTTAATTGATTTCCCTGTGTTTGGATCCTTTGTGACCCTTTTGAATTTGACCCTTTTGTAATTAAACCTGGTTTTTGTTTTTCCCAACTCCTGCTCTCGCATCCTTCCTCCTTTGGTTCATGACAATATGTTCTAATGTTAACTTGTGTGTGTGTGTGTGTGTGTTTTCAAGCATATGTATGCTTACTACCCAAATGTAGAGCCCTAAACATTTTCTTTGACTGCCTAAGACTTCTGCACAGTACTGTACAGTATGTAAAGCATATTGTGCCAAGGGAAGGTGTGTTTTTTTCTAAATGAGAGGACATCAAAAATGATTGAAGTGTCAGGGGGATTGACCCTGTCTTTGTACAGCTTATTTTGTTATCACACTTTCACTTTCTGAACTTCTCTATCACCCTGAAATTCTCAGTGCGTTTTCGATGTTCCCTAACAACACCCAAGCAATTAGGCCTGAAATATTCTGCTGTGTTGAAGGACTGACAGTGAACACTTTGATGCCCTCTCATTAAGCAAATCATAACAAGCAGAACAGGACTTCCTACTTCTACTGAAGATAACCAATCTGCTTTTCCCATAAACACTTGAATAAATGCTCATTTCATCATGTAGAGCCATACTGAGCGGCTGTTTTGCTATACTGCTCATGCTGGTTAATGTTAGGGAAGGCCTTCGAGGTTTATGTGAATAAATCCAAGTTGCCTTGGAATTTGCCTGTCTGCTGAAGGAAACACAAACACTCATTTGCGATGCAGCCATGCCCATAAACTCCCCAGTGTTAGGCTGCCTGAAAGCGATCGATAGGCTACACCCAGGTTGGGTGTACAGGAGTCTGGGCCCATGTCCCGACTACTCAGGTCTGTTCTTTATCCTTCAGGGCCCTCAGGAAACATATTAATCTATCCAGCCGCTGCAGGCAAGTCAGTCAAACCCATAAACCGTTCCACGGGCTGAGCAAGAAGGAAGCTTACTTCATGCAAATCTGCTGGCAGAAAAAAAAACAAAGTGAGCATATATTATAAATGTGTGGCACAGTGATGGTTCTGCATACCAGTAACTATGCAATGGGGCACCTTACTTCCTGCTAAGGACGGGTGCTAGTTTTGCCAAAATTGCTCCCCACGAGGTGGAGATTGTAGCTGAAAGTGACCCAGGTGTTCGTTCATTGTTATCCATGTGCCCACAGGACCTGAGCACTGGAAGTCCCCCCCAGAGGAACTGGAAGGGCATCGCCATTGCCCTGCTGGTCATCCTGGTGGTCTGCTCGCTGATCACCATGTCCGTCATCCTGCTCACTCCAGGTATGGAGTATGGATTCCTCCACCTTTTCATCTAAAAGTTAGGAAATATTTATTTTCTGGATTGCAGGATTGTTCTCTTCATGAAGGTTACAGGTCAAAAACTGGTCCCCGGCTCTGTTATGCTAAGTTTGGATATTCTGCCCTTATCTGTGGTTTTCTTGGGTCCAATTTAGTCCTGTTTCCCATAATCCTTCCTTAGCCCAAAGAATTGATTTGTCCCTCCAATTTAGAAGCACCAGTCCGGGTGGAAAGAGTCCCGCATTTCTGCATTTTAATTAAAAAGTGCACATGACACTTATGAAGAGTAAGGGTTCATGCTGAAGAGGGTTCCCTGTTCTTACCCCCACCCTTCATTTGTGGATGTGTGTGGATGTGCCGAGACCTTCGGCTGGACGAGGGCGGTTTGTGTATGGCTCAGTCCTGCCACATTACAAACCTTTAAAGTGCAAGTTCCTTTACTCAACACTTAACAATGTGTGGGACGGAGATGGGAGAACATGGCCCTGGATTGTCAAATGGGAGAAGAATTGCCTCAGGAGATTTCCACCTGTAATACATGGGTCTGACAGCCGTGCAGTGGAAGAAAAAGAAGTGAATGAAAGTGTCTTTTTAGCAAAAAAATATAAAAAATGCTGCTCAGTTCCTCTGCTTCCTTCAGACCCGCTGAAAGGTGTCGATTCATTGTGATAAATATAGAAACACAGCCTTAAATTCTGTCTGGAATTTCTTTTGAGGAAAGATACAAATCGATAAGTGGTGAAAATTATGCTAAGAAAAAAAAAAAGTCATACAGTGAAGTGCAAATAAAAATAAATGCTGGTATAAAATGTGTCACAGATTTTGTTTTATTGTTTTATCTGATATAGCCTATAGTTACCCATTGGGTGTTTCACTCCAGACTAGCAGGTTTGCTTTAGAATCTGTTCTACTGCTGTTCAGACAGTGAAATCCGGCCTGTTTCCAGGTCATGTTGAGTGGCACCGTCAGCCGTCCTCCACAAAGGCGTTTGACGTCACCGATTCAAGTGGCTGACATCTGGAGGCCTGTCCTTCGGCGTTCCAGCCGTGCTGATTGCAGCGACATGATACAGCGAGCCCTATAGAGTTCATAAGCACAGCGTAAGCAGAGGCAGGCACATGATCTTGTAGGTACTGGACACTGACATAGTAAGCAGAGGCAGGCACATGATCTCGTAGGTACTGGACACTGACATAGTAAGCAGAGGCAGGCACATGATCTCGTAGGTACTGGACACTGACGTACGTGGAGCCCTGGAGTAGCTCCTGCACTGTGGCACGCCGATTTATTATGTAAGATTTTGCGACTTTGATCGGCGAGCATCGTCCTCCTCCAGACTCCGCATACTGATCTCTGGTGTCCTTTGACGATGATGACGCTTTGCAGAGATCATTGCGTTCTTCTGAATCCAGCTCTCCCTGTGGAAATTTCATCCTGGCTCCATTTAATCGTAAATGAAGAGCAGCCGGGATGCGTCTCTGAGTCAGCCAGGCTCCAGAGGCCATTCTGCAGCAGTCTGCACCCCTTAGGCAGGACATTGGCTTTTGGGGGGGGGGCGTCCTGTCTCTCCGCCCGTGTCGCCACAAGGCTTTGTGGTGAAGACCAGGAGACGGCCAGACAGCGTGCCGTAATAAATTTTGCCTCCGCTTTGCCGGCCTTCAGGATTATCGAGAGTTGCAGCGAATTTGTCCTTACAAACAACAGCAATAAATTTAAAAAAGAAAATAAACTACACAACCACAGTCCTGACAATTGCTGTAAAATATATAACGGTTATTGCCGCTTGCCAAGAGAGGCAAAAACAAAACAATTTTGGAAAACAATTCCCGTTAAGTGCTTGTCTCTAGGGTCCTTTGTGACTCCTTTGTGAGCAGTGTGTCCGCTATCAGCTGGCATCCCGGAGAAGGACTTCCCCTCATGTGTCATGTCCCCTTGCCCGGGCTGCTGACGGTGACTTAGCGTGACGTTCCTTTCCTTACAGCGGACTCGTCTGGGGGCAGTGACACCAAGCTGACTGTGGATGACCTGTTCAAGCCCCACTTTGCACCCCATGACCCCGAGGCCACGTGGATGAGCGGTGGGTATCTTTTGGCTCCACTTATCCGTGCTGCATGGATACGGAACGTTCCGGGTGGTTGGTCAGTTAGTCAGTACTAAGAGGTGAAGGGAAACTGGTTACCACTTCATCAGCGGGAAAATTACCCCAGTAAAGTGAACAGTGGGATCGATGATGTTGGGATGTATGCTGTTTGTGGTTGTGTGCCTTCATTTGGAATCTAATTAGCTATGCAGTTCCAGCTTCTGTTTTTATATAAAGAAAGAGTCAAAACATTTGGGAAGATAATTATTTCCTCTGTGGAGAGATGACAAAATATTTTGGCCCCACTGGGGGGAGGGGGGCCGCAGTCTTTCTACAGTTTTCAAAAAAAGAAACAAGAAAAAAACATCCCGCACTGCCAAAAAGGGAGAAGAAACTCAGAATGAAGTCTGTCTGTCTATCGCCTTATAAATACATCGCTGTATTGATTTTCGGAGATATTCTCAAGTTAGCTGGCAGGCAGCATAAATGTGTTTAACTCAGCAGTAAATGGATTTCTTTTTATTGCGTATACATAGGTATGAGCAGTTAGGATTAATGCTATTACTTGTTTAGGTGTGCTCAGGTGTCGGTAGTTTTGATCATAGAGAAAGCAGCCGCCCCTTCATTGACACCCATTGATTGCAAGACTTCCCTGCCGGGGGGGGTTCATATCAGCCAAAATGCCTTTCCTCCTCCTTGGACGATGAGGTGCAGCTGATTGTTTTGTCTGATAAGCACCATATCGGTAAACCACATGGTCGATACATTACCCTGCCATTACTAGTGCCATTAACTGCAGAAGGAAGGATTTTGTAGGGTGATTGCTCATCTGTCTACAAACGGCGAGTCTAATATAGGACTGTCAGCGTCGTTATACCAGAAAGAATGGGCGTTATCAGTTAGGAACTAGCGTACTCCATAGGATGGATTTCGGTACAGGCTCACACAAAGGATTCCAAGTGAGGAGAGCAAAGCCAAGGTCATCGCTACAAGCTCATCTGGAGAGCTGTCTCAGATCGGTTCACCTCTGCTAAAGAAGGACACTTAGCCCGGGAGAGCCGCTTTGCTCCTAAGTAGACCGCCTGAAACGATCCTGGATCTGATCGGCCTGGCATTCACGGGGTGGCTGCGAGCCAGAACTTTCACTTTGATAGCAATCTGTGACCTGATAGCAGTATTTAAAATCCCAGAAGGTATAGAGGTAATACACCCAAAGGGAGTATTACACCGGGGTAGCTGCAGGAAGGAGGTGGGCAGGCAGTAAGGGGAAGTGGAACTTTGTTTAATGCAGAACTGTGTTCATTTTTATCCTGCCGGAGTTTGGTCTCAGTCCAGTCTTGAGCCAGTGTGACAGCTGTATGACATACTGGAGTTGGGGCAGGTGCTAAGCAGCCACAGGGCCTAGATCAGATAGACATTTGATATACTTATTGCATCATCATCAACATCATTATTATTATTATTATTATATTATGTTTTTGATTATTATGGGATTGATGCACTAAGATGCACTCAGAGCTAAAGGCTGGGGGCAGTGCCTGCTAACAGCAGCTCACTCAGCAGCGATGCAGATCAGAGCTGTTGATTTACCGACTAATTATGCAAACAAAAGCAGGCACGATGGCAGCACTAACATATGGCTGGATCCATCGGACCTGCTCTCTTCCTGCCCGTTATAATTACACGAGCGTGGCGGCTTTCCACATTGCTGTGCCTGAGGCCTCCTCCTTCTCCTCCTGCTGCTCCTCTTCCATGCACCCCCCACCCCCTTTAATGCCTGTGGAACCTGCGGCCACGCTCGAGTTAAGGTGACCGGGTTGGTTAGCACCTCTCACCCCCAAGTGCTAAAGAACCCGTGTAACGCTGCACTTCCACAACTCCCCCTTAATGAGTCGCCGTGCGCCATATGCAGCGCAAATACTTATTTATTCATTATTTTTTTCTCCCTCTGTTTGGAGGTTCTGATGGGAATTCGCTCATTAAAACATTCATTAAACTAATTTCACATATTTTACCTGTCACTCTCAATGTGCCTTGTCAGAGTAATAAAGTACAGAATTTAATAAGGTAATAAAGTAAAAAACAAACAAGTATGAATAAATTAGCATAAGCTACCAACACATTCGTTTCTTAATTTATTTTCTTTCCTCATTCTGTCACCTACATGAGCTGCAAATACTTCATTGGTCACATAATGTGTCTTTATTCTGAAAGGTTTATGCTTGTTATCCATTCCGGGGCTTGTTTATTAGCTTATTTCAGCCATGACAGCTCTGTTCTCTGTTGACCTGCAATCAGGCGGTCATTCTCTGCCTAGATATTGCTCACAGTAATATGGTGTATTTCCGCATTCCCATAAACAGGCCACGGGCATTACGCCATGCTTTGTGATTGGCTTTCACACAGGAGAATCTCATTTTTGTCGAGATATTCTGTGCACAGCAGGCAAGCTTTCAGAAATGCGGCTTTCTGTGCCCAGGTTCCGGGGTCCTGCTGGCATCTGGGACACAATTGGGGTTCTTAGTGTAGGAACGAGCACCCTCTTTGGCATCATCAACAGTTATTGATGAGAAATGTGGACAGCCGTGAGGTGGTACTAAGGATAGCTACCTATCCTGCTCCTATTTCTGCTCCCTGGTGGCTTTATACACCCCAGTGTCTTCGGCTTGACTATCCAGTGTTATAAAATACCGCAAGGTGACTGAGGAAGCCTGACTTGGTTGGAGCTTTTCTCTTCCTGGAAATGAGCTAACAGGTACGAATAATCATAGTGCATCATGGGTAAGATAGCTGCAGTATGGATCACACTCAGAGCGTCCACATGGTCAATACACCACAAGTATACGTCTAATCGTGCTAAATCCCATAATATTACCACAGGGAGCTCATTAACCAAAGGCAATATTTTTATGAAACCGTTAAATGGTAATATTTTATTTGAGCCGTGGATGACTTAGCTGTATATGTTTATAAAAGCTTGTGCACGCAGATTCACTGTCCCCTGAATATAGTCCCCTGAATACTCATCACAGACGGCTGTACTCGGAGGTACACAAACGCCGGGGGATTCGGTACGTGTGCAGTTCAGAGAGGGAACGGTGACAGATTTAAACTTGGAACGGAAGCCAGTCTTTCAGAAGGCATCGCCTTGCTGGGGTCGTCACTCGCGGCAGAGCCCTGGCTAAAGGGAGAGTGGCCTAACCCAAAAACAAAAAGAAATCCCCATAGTTCCATTCCTGCAGCTGGAAGCAGCTGGTTGATGATGGAAGAGGGTGAAGGAGAAGGGCTACGGTCAGCTGGCTGGGAGCGGAGTACCGCAGCGGTGCTGAGAGACCCGAGCACAGCGTGAGCTAAGCGCACCTTAGAGCAGCTCATGGCACTGAAATCCACTCCGCTCCAGGCTGTGTGGCTGAAGTGAGATACAGACAGGCATGGGCAGTATTTCAATTAAATGTATTTAAAATATGTATTTAAAGTATTTTGTAAGTTATAGTTTGCTGGACAGAAAAAAAAAAATCAGACGTAATTTGTAACAAAATACGGTAACACTTTCTATGAAGCCCATATTTATATTTACATTTACACCATTTGGCAGATGCCCTTAGCCAGAGTGACTTACATAAGTGCTATAAGACTCAATGATGAATTTTTCCCGATACTGGCTCAATAAAACCATGGCTATGAATACCATCTATTTAGCACTCTTTTGGGAAAATACAGGTGTTTTATATATATATATATATATCAGGAAAAGAGCTCAGAGTACTAATCCAGATA
The DNA here is from genome assembly GCA_026780845.1 of Petrocephalus sullivani. Classification (NCBI taxonomy): domain Eukaryota; kingdom Metazoa; phylum Chordata; class Actinopteri; order Osteoglossiformes; family Mormyridae; genus Petrocephalus; species Petrocephalus sullivani. The sequence continues at coordinate 17,298,698 of JAODKM010000034.1, forward strand.
TTTCTGAAAGAGGTAGGTTTCTGAAAGTCGTCGTTTGAAGGCGTTCAATGACTCAGTTGATCGGACATCTAGGGGGAGTTTGTTCCACTAACTAGATGCCAGAACAGAGAAGAGCCTAGATGTGCGTCTTCCTTGTGGCTTGAGAGGTGGTGGGATCAGTCGAGCAGTGCTGGAGGATCAGAGAGATTGTGGTGCAGTGCGGGGTGTAATAGGTAGAATGGTACCGGACCATTTTTGGCTTTGTATGCGAGCATCAGTGTGTTGAATCTGATGCGGGCAGCCACAGGAAGCTAGTGGAGGGAGTGGTGTGGGAGAACTTGGGAAGGTTGAAAACAAGTCGAGCAGCAGCATTCTGAATCAGTTGGAGAGGGCGAATGGCACTCAGTGGCAAACCCCCCAGAAGCGAGTTGCAGTAGTCAAGGCAGGAGATGAGGAGGGACTGAACGAGTATCTAGTTAGCCTGTGTGGAAAGAAATGGACGTATCCTTCTGGTATTGAACAGGAGAAACCGACAAGAGCGAGAAAGGTTAGCAATATGTGAGGAAAAGGACAGGCAATTGTCCATGGTAACCCTGAGGTTGCGAGCAGTGACTGAAGGACAGATCAGCGAGTTGAGTGATTTCGCAAGGTCCTGGTGGGGGGATGAGTCAGCTGGGATAAAAAGCAGTTCCGTTTTACTAGGGTTAAGTTTTAGTTGATGAGTGGCCAGACATACAGAGATCGTAGTGAAGACATGAGTGTCAGAGGGAAGGAAGGAGAGGATGAATTGAGTGTAGTTTGCATAGCAATGGTATGAGAAGCCATGTGAGGATATGACCTCGCCAAGAGATTTAGTATAGAGGGATAACAAGAGAGGGCCAAGAACCAAGCCCTGAGGGACACCAGTCATCTTTAATTTGACATGTAACACATGTAAATCACATTTTTTTAATATAAGTTAGTGCAAGCTGTATATTTTGCCATTATTACCCATTACTAAGGCTTTTACGTCACATGTATTCATCGTGTATCATTACTATTTTACAAGTATTTTTTGTATTTTCAAATGATAAATTACTTGTATTTTAATTAAATATATTTTCTCACACCAGTACTTTGTGTGTTATTTTGTTGCATTTGATGAGCACGTATTTGTAATTTGTAACAAGATACTTTTTGATGTATTTTTGACCATCTCTGGCGATGCATTACTAGCCCTGGACTCTGGAGGACTGGAGGAACATCGTTTGGTTTGATGATTCCCATCTCCTGCTGTTCCTCATCCCGCTGAGATGTGAGGTTCGACATCTGGCGAAAACCTGCATGACGCCATGGATGAGGGATGATGGATTAGAACATGGCAGAGCAGAGGTGTCCGTCAGAAGCACTCCCTTATGGATGCAGAGTGTGTATTAGCCAAAGGCTTCTTTCAGCAGAACAGCCCCTCATGCCACAAGACTCGGATTGGCCAGGAATGCTTCCCACGACCTCAAGTCCACTTCAAAAGGGGTGGGGGGGGCTTTTTTTTGGACCCGTTCATCACTTTCCGTGAGGTCTGCCTAATGAAGTGGACACTCGCTGTGTGTGTATATATTGCAGTTCCGCGCTCAGATTTCCCGCTGCCAGAGTGAGAAGAAGCCCTCTTTCGGGCCAAATGCCAAAATATGCTATTTTAAGGTCTGCTAGAAAATCCAATCTGTTCACTGAGCAGAATCTACAGACACCGCAGGGCCGGGAATCTCTGAGAGAGCTTGGCTGTGGGCTAATCGGCACCAACACTTGGAGGGATTGGAAAACATCGACCCCCCCCCGGAAATCCCGCCCCATGCACAGGTTGGCCTGTGACTGTTTTAGCTGCTACAAGTATCTGTCTGATTCTTTTGATTTTTAGCAATAACTTATACAGCGCATAGTATGGCTTACAAAAGCTGTATTTGATGTCTAACTTGTGTCCAATGCAAGACAATACGTGGCCCAATGACACTGCAGTGGACTTCAAATGACCACCCAGTTCTCTCATTCACCCCATGTGCTGATCTCCTGATCTCACTCCACCACTAGACAGGAGAATCAGCATCCAGTTTATGGTTAGACAATTTGTGTCATGGAGCAAATTGTTTCTGAAAGAAAGCTACTATACTGGTGTGATATATGACAGTAACAGGGGGAAAGCGAGTGAGAGAGAGACCGGTGTTGTTGCATCAGAGAACCGGCGTTCTGTTGTGTTCATTTTTGTAAGCATTTAGCCCATTTAGGCACAGGTGGTGCTCCTGAATCCGTGTATCATTCGTTCATTCGTTTTTCTCACTAAAACCAACAATGAAAAAACAAAAAAAAATGTGTGTTTTCGATATTCGTTTCAAAACCAAAATGACAAAAACGGATAACGAGTCGTTTTCCGATTCCCTATTTTGCCGTCAAATCTAAAATGGAAAAACCAAAAAACTAGCGCCCACTTTCCATTTTGGTTTTTTCATCGAACGCA
>JAODKM010000034.1:17317345-17343689 GCA_026780845.1 Petrocephalus sullivani
GTGTGCATATGAAAAACTTCACGTGGCCAACTAAATAAAATTAAACTGGCATAATCTTTGGACAGCTCTCCTTGTAAGGATATCAAAATGGGTATAATTAAACAGCTGCAATCTGAAGCTTAAATTATGCCTCCTACGCCAGCTTCACTCATGCTTTCTGAATGCTGCTGTACTGTATATAGTCCTATGGTGGTTGATGGTCCAGCACTTGGATCAGTGTCATCCGGGTCATCCTGAATGCCCTCTCTTTATCCCACAGAATCGGAGGTTGTGTACAGGAACCGGGACGGTGATGTCTTGAAGTTCAACGTGGCCACAAATGAGACAGAGGTTCTTCTGAGAAACAGCACATTTGTAAGTTACTTGTGGTGTACAATCAACCCCCCAGTCAGGATGCTCCAGCCATGACTGCTGTTAACTCCTCGTTGGTAATCCGGTGTGTTTCAGGCAGATAAGTGAATCAACATGTTTTTGGATGTACATTGGACTAATCACTCAAACTCTTTGGGATTTCGCATTGTGATAATCCTGGTCACTTAGACAGAAAGGATTTCCGCTACATTTGTTACATAAGCACACGCGAAACTCTCTGAAATTCATTTCTTAAGTTTTTTTATCTCAGTCAGCACAGATGCATCTTAATTCCGCGTGACATGGTGTTTGAGGGATGAATGACTTTGTAAAAACCACATGGAAAAAGTCTTGCACAGGTCACCTAAAAGCTTGTGCCCCTCAAAAAGCCTTATTGGTATTAAATTCATTTAAATAATGGGGGAGACAAAATGCTCTGAATGGAAGGCACGACCCAAAGGCAGGCTGTGGTGCAGGCCAAAACTCCAGACTGGGGACTTTATTAAACACAGCAGGGGAGCACAGGCACAGACAGGTAACAATGGCAGAACTGGGGAGAAACAGACTGGGAAGCCCTTAAATACAAGACTAACGAAGGGGAAAACGAGAGGCAGCTGTGAATGGTTACCATGAGGGCAGGAACAAGAGGCAAGACAAACGAGCATTGTTTACGAGAAACACAGGGACCGCACACTTTGGGTGGGGCTGGACATGACACAAGAATTTGGTCAATTTTCATTTAAATTACTCATAACATGTCTCAACAGTAAATGGGTCAAAGTTCAGAGTTCAAGGATACTTGAGTAAATCTATGTAAATTTTAGTTAACACAGATAGACTTAAAATCCTAAACATCACCCTAGGACAGATACTGACAGATGCCAGATGAACAATTGACTTTGCCAGAGCGAGTGACAGTTAGTGAGACACAATTTCACTGGAATAGCATATTAATTAACCCAGAGTGAATTTTAAAGACGTTTCCTGCTAGTCACGCTGTACTCTGCTGGGGCCAGTAATATACCACAGCAATATAGAACGCCAAATGTTAAAATTCTGTGTTTCCTGGAGGGGCGAACACAGTCTAGCCATGTGAAAAACTGGTTACGGTAAAATGGGGTGCGTGGAGCTACTTAAAGCTCAGTTACAAGGAGTCAGGAGAGAACAAGGGCGGAAAGAAGGTGAAGACGAGAGTGAGAGAGACCCAGAAAAAGAATTAACGGAAAATGAAGTAAGCAGAGGAGAGGGGAGCTGAGGCGTCCCATCTGGGCGCGGTGGCGATGGAGGTCCTGACTGCAAAATGCGTGCCACAGATGAATTAATCACTTATGGCCGCACATAAGTGGCTCTCAGGTCTCTCAGCAGGTTAAATAAGCATAACCTCCAGGTCTCCCTGTAGTCAGTCCATGTCAGGACTGGCTGCACAGGCTGCTGAACGGGGAAGCACCATTAAGAATTCCATTAGCTACAAATAGCTGTACTGTACTGTATAGTGTTCATTGGCCACAGTCATCATTAATTGGTTTTTGGTGCTAGCAGACAGACATTAATTATGTGTATGATATGAAACCAAGATGCATTATGGTAAAAATCCTCACTTGTCTGTTTACTGGTGGATTCTCCCATTACTACGCTGTGTATCGTAATGTCCTGATGTTTGTAGAGTGATATCACATGTAAGGGATGTTCTTGCACCGGATAGAACATCCCTTCATGTATTTAGATTTACACTCAGTTAAATATCATGCTAAATGTAAATTCGACTAGCTGAGAACATTCTGAAGTGTTTTATTTTCTGTTACCGAAAATCTTTGAAAGATAAATGCTTACAGTCACATAACAGAGTATAAGTGTCTTGTGTCCTTATCTTTCAGGTTGCTTTCAAAGTCGCAAAATACTCAATATCCCCAGACTTGAAGTATGTGCTTTTTGCCTACGACATTAAGCAGGTGAGTTATTTATTTATAGTCAGGTCTGTCTTTCATGCATGAATTTTAGTATTTCATAACACCTATTCATATGGTTTCTTATTTCTAAACCAGAATATTTTAAAATCTAAACTCGATTTAAGCAAGGGGCATTATATTTCTCTGACAGGCATCTTATGTAATTTGCTTTATTTTGTTTACTCTGCTCAGAATAATTCACTTTATTTTGATTCAGTTCCCCTACCAAAATTATTGGCCCAGATTGCTTCACTCACAATGTAAGATAAAAAATAATTCAGAAATAAATATCGATGGCGGTAACTGTATTGCAATGAAACGTAATTCATGCCAGTGAGTTTACTGACACTTCAAAACAGCTGAGGTAATGTTGCACAGTGGGGAGGGGGGGGGGGTCTGCGAGCATAAATGTGTCACGAGGTGGGTTTTGGGCCGGATCTCTCCCTACGGCGTTGTGGGTCACTGAGGGGCAGGCTTGCAGCTGGTGTCTGGGCTGTGGTCGGGCTAGCAATCAGCAGGGGTGGATTTGCCAGGGCAGGGGATGTTGGGGAAGCGGGGAGGTGTTTACTACAAACAGACGTCTGATACATTTCAATGCAGCATCTTGAATGAAAGAATGGGATTGCAGTGGGTAGGCTTGGAATAAAAGGATTTCCTACTGGATGTTTTGCGGAGTGCCGTGTGCAAAAATGACGTGCCCTGAACTGTGCTGTTCTGCTCGCTGCAGAAAATGCATGTGCCAAGGTGAGGTTTTCTGCTCTGAAGTGACCGCGTGTTCTGAAGTGTGCTGTCCTGCTCTTCAGAAAGTGCATGTTCTAGGTCTTGGTCAGTGCTGAGTAATTTCAAGAAGTGTTCTTTTGAGAAGTACCTTTTTGCTCATATAATAATATGTAAATATGAAAACAAAAATAATAATAATAAATGTTTTTGATTTCTCAGAGTAAAATGCATGTGCATTTTCATTGTAGTTCATATTCATGTTTTTTATGCGTTATACATGTTTTATACACAGTGACAAAACCAAAGGGCGAATCTCAAGTTTCTACAATTGAACATTGAAGAATTACATGGAGGCAGGAATATGCAGGCCATGTTGAGTCTGTAAATAAAGATGGATGCTGACATAGAAATAGACAAAGCTAAAGGTTTAGCGTTTGTCCTGTTGTTGTCTCCATAATTATCTGCGTCTCTGAAATTAGCCCTCGAATAGGGAAGCCTCTCTGTTATTCGCAAGGTCAAGCCCTAAGAGTTTCTCCATACTGCCGGTGAGTGGCTGGTTAAAAGAAGAGTGTGCCGGAAGTGCGATTAATGGGCGTCCATGAAGGCTGGATTTCTGTATGCAACGTCATTTATTGGACGCTGTATTATTTATTAGGCAATCTGCTTAGAGGGAGAAAAAAACATGAGGAAAATGTCAAGGTGCTGCTCATCTGTCCTGAATTTATATTCAGCCTCCACAATTTGGTGGTCAATGAATTACAAGATGAGTTTGTTCATGGACGTGGCCTGTGGCTGGGACTCATTAATAAAAGACACGTGGCCAAGCACAGCGGCTCAAATGAACGGGGAGCCCTGATAGGCCAGATCATCAGGGAGGAATGAGAAGAATGGCACCTTCAGATGTGCGATAAGAAAAGGGGAACCGGACCGCAGTCAGGAGGCAGGATTCATCACTGGGTTCCGTGACCTTTGCTATCGTTTGTCCAGCAAATAGAGAATCAGCCCCAGTCAATCTAAGAATAGAGCAGAACACCTGCCTTTTGTGCTCAGTGTCCCCTGAGTGTTTCGGAGAGAAATGCCGTCCTTCTGATGAGATTCTTGATGTTATCATCATTCTGACGACATTTCGGACCGCTGATGCCAAGTAGTGATGGACACGCGTTTAGCACAGTTTAGCCTTGTGCTGGGTTGTAGCCATTCATATTGATTTATGCTTGTCTGTTTGGAGTCATGGATTGATGGAAGGAAAGACTGAAAGACAAGATTTATGTAGAGGACAGGCAGATGTTGAGATGATGCCTGAAAACGCCTCTGCTATTATGCTGAATAATGAGGTGGAGAAGCAGAGGGAGCACTTCCTGAATTTCAGTCAAGACCATACTTTTGAATGGCTGGAATAAGCCTTGTTTGGGCCTTTAATCAGCTTCAGTATTGGATTCAGAGACAGCGCTGTGTTGAGTGCCATATGGAGGTGTGCCACGAAAATCCAGTGGTTAGGGTTTTGGCTTGAGCCAAGTGAGCTGTAATTGTGCAAGTGTTTAGCACTTAGAAAAAAAGGATTTTAATGAGAGTGATTCATATCTATTTATCTGTCTATCTGTCCATCTGTTTGTCCATCCATCCATTGTCATTTTTTATAGTGTAATGAAGAAATGATATCTGACGCACTGCGTTACAGCAAATACCCTGAAATCCCTCGAGGCCATACCATTTTCCTAAACCACTATACTGTACTTTGATGTATACTTTGTTCAGCTGACTGCAGTGAGATAAGGTGAGTTAAAGCTCATTGCTTGAGGTCGGTGGTCTTGATCTGAGCTCTCTGATCTTATTGATTAAGACTGGTATAATTACAGTATACATGTACATGGATTATGAGCTGTTCAAGTCTCACCACATAATCTGACATGAACTTCTCCCACTTATAATTCTTTTTAACTTAATTGGTTATTTATTTTTAGTGTTGTTATGAGAGAAAACCATAAAAGCCTGGACGTATAGCACTTCACTTTCATCCATGACCGAAATGTTCTGTGCCACTTGTGTTGAAGTAATCAAGAGCTAACCAGCAGACCGGGTCAAGGAAAATGCAATTTTTTTAACAAGAAAGTAGTCCAAGAATCTATATTGAGCATTGCAGAGGAACGAGTCCCCAAGGTCCCCATTGTCATTGTCTGTAGTGCCCTTATTTTCATATTAAGGAGACAGGAACTAGCTGTGACTAAAAGGGACGTCGGGGACAGGTCAGATAGGCAGGCGAGACCAGGCAGGATGGATGCTAGCCTTCATGTCCTCTTCCCCGCTGCAGAGGCCTGACAGTATTGGCACCACAGCTCAATGCTTAATCATGTATATCTATCTCTGAGCTTGTATTGGAGGTATCGGGCTAGCCAAGGCAGGCCGGCTCAAGCCACTTTGGTGAAATATCGGCCAGACTTTGTCCCGTGTATCTCCCTCATCCATCGGACCAATTCCGGCCCCTAATCAGATCTGCATGCTTACTCTAAGAAGGTTGAATAAAAGCTCCCGAATCAATTCTCTGCTCTTCGAGAAGGTTGGGGGAAAAAATACAAGCAAATGAACACTTAGTAGCTAAAGAAATAAGTAACACAGAAGGACTGAGAGAACTAAAATTCAACTGGACTGCAAACACTCTCTAAACTTTGTATAAGCAAAAAAATGAGTTCAGTTAATCATCTGTGAGGAAACAACGCAATCTCCGGCCATACCGCTTTAGGAGGGGTAACCACAGCCATCCCCTTGATGGATTTATTAAACATAACGTTCAATTCATGCATGGGCTTAGAAAGAGATTAATTATTAGCTAGGTCAAATAAAGGTGAAACATCGCCTGTGAAAATACCATTTAAGAACGAGCAAATATATCTGCCTGAGTTGAATTAATTGACGCGGACTTCGAAGAAAATGCAAGGCCATGAATCCATCCAAAGCAAGAGTTACGTACCACGGAACAAACAATTAGCATTGCTCTTGTTGTATTTTGTTTTCCCAGCGCTTAATATTTACATTTATGGCATTTAGCTGACACCCTTATCCAGAGTGACTTACAGTACCCCATTACAGGGGTTACAATCTCGATGGAGCAACTTGGGGTTAAGGGCCTTGCTCAAGGACCTTCTGGTGGTGGTAGGGTTAGGGTTAGGATTTACCTTTTGGTTCATAACCCAGGTCTCATACCACTAGGCCACCATCACCATCCCAGGCCTCATACCACTAGGCCACCACCACCATCCCAGTTTTAATTTCTACATGGCTTGCTTGTGCTTGACAGGACAAAGAAAACAGGTTGAAGAACTCTCAGTATAAGAAGCACCTATTAATAGGGATTGTGGTGGGACAGATAAGGGCAATTCGCTCACAGTGCTAAGGAGGGAACAAAAAGACATTGAATCATTTAATTTGAAACATTAGAGGTAAATATCACACTGTGTACTGTTACAAAGCCTTTCATTAGTCTGAGTTTGTTTTCCTTAGGATACAGGATGAAATGAAATGGAGTCAAATTAATCAAATGAAATGAAATAACACTGGATAGAAAGAGAGAGGGAGAAGGAGATGTTATGGACAGAGGTGTTTAAAGCAGGCAGTCAGCTGGATTTACTGTGATAAAATGCTGCTGATTGAGGGGGATCTTCCAGCAGGCAGTATGGCAAGGTGAATCTGGAGACAGGAGACTTCTTCCAGAGCTGAAACGCTGGCGGTAGGGTGATGGTTGGCCAACCTTGAACATAAGGGCTGAGCAGCAGGCATACAGGCATGCCTGTGGTCTTTGAGGAGAAGCCTGTGGAAGGGATGTGCTTGAGAGTGAGGAGATCCTAGAGGGTGGTGCTCGGTCCTGAAAGCTGCTAAGGCTGAACTGAGTCTCACCCACAGAAAAGCAGCCTGTGGTCCAGGATAATGAGGCAGGATCCAGAGCTAACGACTGTACCAGCAACCATGCAGTCTCAGCGAGGGTAGTGGGACAGGACTGTCCCCCTTAAGGGTCTCAATATGAGTGCAAAAAGTCACACACTGCTCACAACTACTCTTTTGGCTTCCTTCTCCATTTTCAAGCCGTTTTAACATTTCTTCGTCTGAACTGTATGTCAAAAGAATTCTGAACATCATCTATTTTCACCCAGACAGCAAATCAGAAGCTTTTAAATTATCGAGGTGTCCTTGTTTGGCAGGCTAGAGAGACTCTAAGCAAGCAAGGCAGAGGGGTCAGGGAAAAGGAAAAGTTCTATAACGAAATCCGTGAAAAGTCCTGAAACTAGATCACTGAACTTTCTGGGATGTGTTTTGGGCTTGCATTTGGCAACAAGGACTGTCATGTCATATTCTGTACAATTAAAACTCAAGCCCCATTGTAAGCAGGGTGAGTCAGAGGAGATGACAGCACTTAAAATGACCAGTGCAGCCCCCAATTCAGGGCCATTTCAGGGCACGCTGAGTCTCTTTCCTACGGACACCAATCTCTAGTCACATCGGCATTCGGATCTGGCTGTGTGTGTTCCGCTTGTTTAGATTGATTACCCTCTATGACCAGAATATGACCCCTGCTGTGTGTGCAGGTATGTGTTGGTAAACTGCTGATTGCCTTTAATGCAGAGAGTAATTTGGCTTTTTTGTCCTGGGAGGGTGAAGGTTGCTTTGCCTGATGAGTGAACGTGCTGTTCCGTTACTGAAACGGCTGTGGTCACACTGATGCGTGCTCTGCATGGGGACAGAGACCCCGCCACATTGTTACATCACTGCGAAAGGTTTTCGAATGTGTGCTTGGAAAGTATCCTGGTAGCAGATGTGCTGCGTTACACTGCTGTTCTCCTGAAAGAAGCCATAAGCGTAGCGTACCGTCTAATTCTACATTCATGCCATCGTATCTTCATAGAAGCCGTGGCCGACGCTCAGGGCTGCACCGCGGGAAATTACACTGCATCCATCTGGTCCTAGACCAGATTCCGCACCTGCTGGACCCCAGCTGCCATTTGTCCATTAATTTGTTTTAAAATCCAGAATTTTCTTTTTTTTCAAATGCTTTCCTGTCCTGCTTTCTTTTAATATGAATTAACAGGTGGCCGCTGCTGTAACTTGGGGGCGAGCGTTAGCAGAAGTCTGACTGCGGTCTCCTGCCGGCCAGTGTATCCCTGGTCATGTGGATCCTGGGCAGAGCTGAACTCCAGCTGCAGTCCTGAGTGCCGAGATGTTTTCAGACTTTGGCTTTTATTGGGTTTTGATTGAATCCACTATGAGGATGGAGGACAAATCAGGAAAGAGAGCAGCCGGGACAGTCTCGTGGTTTGCAGTGACGCGCCTCCTGGGCAGGCCTGGCCGCGGCTGCATTGATAGGCCATCCATCTCACGTTATCAGGGCCTGTAGCCGCCTTCTCCCCAGCTTGGGTCCTAGTTTCCCTGGGCTACACATTATTCAGCACATGGGACTTAGGCCTTTTACACTAAAAAGCTGGTGTGAATCCTGGCCTTCTATCCATCACGCGGTCCCTGTCGGTCTGATGTTGCATTGCAGCCTTGTTAGTGCAAATGCATCACACATTGCACCTGTCACTCCTTCTCTCTGGCGACAGTGTGTCCACACTTTTCCTTTGGAGTGATAAGGTTATGGGCTCCCGTGTAGGCGATTGCCAATATAAATAACCTGCAGACTCTCAGAATGGCTTTGGAATACGCCCGAAACCACAGAAGATCTATCATACTAATGGCTCCATCAAGGCTCTGCTTGGACCACGTGCATCTGTGTTATTCCTCGAGGTCAATGTCATCTGTTCATTTAACTTTCCCACTTGTTTTAACTATTAAATAATTGTAGATCATTATTTTGTGAATAAACAAATATGAATCAATCCATGAGGTAACATACAGGCAATCCCGAGGTTACAAACAAGATCCAATCCCTAAGTCTGTGTTTAAGTCAAATTTTATTCCATTATTCCATTCCTTATTCCATTTGAACTTGTTCACTTATGAACCGTTTGGCCTTTGCTCATTAAAATCTTTCCGTCGCTGATAAACCAGGATGTCCACCATGCAGGGACCCTGCCGGCTCTGTGGTACAGCTTGAAAATATCTGTGGTTCTGCAGGCCGGGTGCTCTGTGGACACCCTCACATCCGCTTGTAACCTGGTGTTCCCTCTTCTGTATTCCCAGGTCTACAGACATTCATTCTCTGCCTCCTATATAATTTACAACATAAACACCAGGTAGGTTTCTCATCCTGAAGCAAATGGAAGTTAAGGATTGTCTTTCTATGCTACTTTTTACTGAAGTGACACAGTCACCTTCAGCACAAGATTGTGGTGTATATGCATACTTATTCAAGGCTTTAAATCAGATTTCACATCTTTCTGTAATCACATTCTGAGTCTCGTAGTAGTTGTCAATAATAAAAAATGGATTATCAGATATTTACCAGCCACCCCATGTGATTTTTATTCCTACATCAAATATTCTTCATGCCCTTTTAGAGAGAGTAGCACTGTATAGCAGTGTGACATCTTCTATGATAAGGTACATGGATTTGCTGATATGTGCACAGTACATTCATATGAAGGACTTAGCATGTGTTCCTTTGCTCTGCTTTTAAAGGGAGGTACTGGAGCTGAATCCTCCGGAGGTACAGAACTCTGTCCTGCATTACGCTGCCTGGGGAACCCAAGGCCAGCAACTGGTAAGACGCTGCCCGGTGTGTCTGCGTAATCGAGGCGTGACGGAGCAGGCTGCTTCACACGCATGCCCAGTGGAATTGGGCAGCGTGAGCTGCAGCCAAATTACACACAGTAATCGTGACTAATGCAAAAGAATAAGACTGGCCTTACCTCAGTAAAGCTGGGCAGCACTATTCTGTGTGATTGGCACACAGAATAACACCGCAGAGGTGCTTCTATTGCAGGAAATAGAGCTGTATGCTGATGGGGCTGCTGGGTAACGGAGTTTTTTTTGTTTGTTTTTTTTTTGTGTGTAATTATTCCTAAACAAGTAAACCCCATTATGCTATTACACAAAGCATTTTTGTTTATTACAGAAAAGACTCTGTATGGTGAGTAATTATGAAAAAAATTATAAACAGAATATAATTGAGCAGAAATGGCAGGAATGATGTGGGCCCCAGATTTCTGTTAATGTTTGTGCTGGGTTATTACCAATGTTTCTCATCTTTCTGGCTTTTTATGGAGCAATGGCGGCTTAATGGGTAGGCAAGTGTGCTTGTGATTAGAAGGTTGCTGGTGTGGTTCCCAGACCGACAATGTACCACTGAGGTATCCTGAGCTAAGCACTGTGCCCTGGGTGCTGAGCTATGGCACAATATTCCATATGGGTTAAATGCCGTGGACACATTTCATTGTCATGTGCTGCAGTGTGTCAACAATGACAATTAATCACCTTCACAATGACCTCTTCAGTTCTTCTTTAAGGTATGTCAATATTTGGTCTGAGTCTCTGCAATTTGGAACCTCCAGTAGGAGGAACCTCTGAGATTCCAGTAGCTTCCAGCAGATTTCGATGGGTTAACGTGTTCCTGAGAAATGCCCAGTAGAGGACTTTTGAGGTGTTCTCCCTTTGGCACAGAGGGCAGCTTATGAATTCATTCTTGGCTTCCATTTCATGCAAACATGCACTCCATGCCCCAAATCCCGCCTGACTTGGCTGTGTCACAGGAACATGGGACATTGGCGTACCTGTGGGGTTGGTGGTGCTCTGAGGCACCTCCAAGGTGCCCTTGGGGTAGCAGGCAGCCCACGGCAAGTAGAACTGCTTCACTCGCTGAATGAAGAATTGCTCAGGCAACGAACCGAATGAGCGTAGTGACCAAAATCATTTCACTATGTTCCGAAAGATATGCTCAGAAGAAATAAAGGAGGCTTCAACCTTAAATATCACCAACAATGTGCAGGATTCCCTGCATTCGATTTAGTTAAATTTAAGTTTATTGTCATTATTGTACACTGAGGAGTCTTGGGACTATTAGTGCTGGTTTGACAAATTTATAATAGAATAATAAAATACAAAAATACAAAAGTTAAATAACAAAAAATAAAAGAATAGAATAAGAAATTGCATTTTAAAAAGTTTTATGTACAACTTTATCTAAAACAGACAATACTGTATATCTTCAAGTGTGAGAGTGCTAGTGCACAAGATCTTCACAGCGCAGTGTGATAGTGAAAGTGGACATGGCCGCCGTAGTTTGAGTATTGCATTGTGCCATGTGGCCAGCTTTAATACTCCCACCTGTAGGGCACTGAGTCTGGGTCATGGATGCCACATTTACATTCACATTTATTCATTTATCTGATGCTTTTATCTGAAGCAGCTTACCGTAGAGGGATGGGTTGCAATTTCTATGTGGCCCCTGGGTCCAGGACATCCAAAGCAGTTAGAGAGCATTCATGTAGTGCAGTTACTTTAGCTGAAATGGCATGCTACCCTGATTTAAAGTGCAGAGAACTTTCATAAATTAAAATACATTAAATGAATGAAAAATAAATGCTGATATGGGAGCATAAAGCCGCTGCGGGCCTGGCTGGGGTTTTATGAAACCGGCGTGCCTGTAATGTACCGTTATTATCCTGCCGATCCTTCCGCAGATGACAGCGGAAATTTAAAAAGCATTTTAAAGCAGCGCAGGATGACAAGCTTTTATTGCTCTTTTTAATGTATTTTATACATGTAAATACATTAGGAAAGGGTATTTTTGGAGGGGTATGGAGGAGAGTCCGTGATTTTGTATACAAGTGCTTCACACGGCTCCGTAAAATATCACATTTAAATATTTTACTCACCCGGGCGTTTCACAAATAAGAGCTGGAAAGCAGAACAGGGACAAAGCCGGGCCAGGTTTTGCCAGATGATTGAGCAGCTTTCTGCAGATGTGCTGTTAATGGCCTGTGTGAATGTTAAAATTATTCATCACTGTGGCAGTGATTAATAAGGAGATTTTTTTGGCCTGACTAGTCAATTAGACATTGCAGGGGATTCTCTGAGTGTCAAGGGTGATGCATCTTATAGCAGACTGTGCGAGACAGCTAAATGCATGGCTTCCATTTAAGCTATGGATTGTAATCCTTTCTGTAGTCTGTTCCTGTTGCTGTTTATTTATTTTGGGTAGAAGCTTTTTGTTGACAATCCAAAGGTTATAGCATCTTGGAAACGGCTGTAAAAATTAGGCATGTTTATTACGGTTTATATTGTCATAAATCATGATCACCCATCAGAAAACAATTACCATTAGGATGCGAGCAGGCATGACAGATGTGGAGATTATTTAGAGAGCACTGAGCTGGAACAATCGCGGCTGCTTCATCCAGGAGGCTGTTGATACCAGGCTCTCTACTCAAGGTCATATCGTCGCTGATTTTTATGATAATTGCTTTTTTACCGTTTGCCAGAATCAGGAAGCGAAACAAAAGCAACTCTGAAAGAGCTAAAAATATAACGTGCCAACAACAAAAAAAAGGATAGCAGAGGTGCTCGGGTTGTCCTGTGCAGAAATTGCCGTGATGAGCGAATGTTAGTCAGCCTTGTGGAATGACTGGTATGCCCACAAACAGGCCTGAAATATGTCGTGATCTGCTGTCCTAATGGTACGAAAACGGAAACTGATCAGACGCACATCTGTATTCCTCCATGTGCCATGTGCTCATCAATCTTTCCTCCTTTCCTCTTATGAAATTACGAAACCTCTGCCTCAGGCTTGCCCTCACAGGCAAATCAGTGGATCAGTCACTCAGAGACTATACTCATATCTTCCATTTCTGAGATTGAAAGGTTTTAGGACGTTGTGCAGGACCTTATAATTGGGACTGTTCAACCAAAAGTAAAAGCCAATTACTTGGTCAGATTGGCGGTCATCTGTGTGTGTGTTTGTGTGTGTGCATGGGCACGTGTGAAAATTTCAGATAAAGACGATAGGTTTGTATCTGTATATGTGTGTGGTCCGGGAGAGCGGGAGACTGTGTTGTGAATAAGAAGAGTAAACAGCGGAGACAGATTGAAAGAGAACAACGGCAAGGGCCTATTTTGTGTCAGAATTGGCCTTATTTCTCATAGATGCCGAGTGAAATTGACCAGGAGCAGCCAGTCTGTGCCTTAGGCACAAAGAGAGGTTCAGCCTGGCAGCGGGATGGTCGTGTGCCTGTGTTTGGCGTCCGTGACCCCAAAATTAGGAATGTCACAAATGCTCTTGTCTGGGGAAAAAGAAAAAAACTAATTCCGGAAGAGTTTCACTGATATTAAATCCCAGTTCCAGTCAAATTGAGCTGAACCATAATATCTGTCAACAGTGATTATGACTCAGCCCGGGGAAGGTAGGAGCTACAAGGTAGGATTTAGGGGAAGGATAAAGACCATAACATTTTTTTTTATATGGGTATTTACATTACTTAGCGGTACAAAGAAATTTGAGTAACACTTTGCTGCCAGCGGCAATGTTTTATAATAATAATATTCAGTATAATTAACAAAGCATTGCATCGTGTTCTATTGACAGTCATAAGACATAAAAGTGTTGATTATTATACTTCATGAGCTCCTATGAGGCTGTCATCTATAACGCACTATAGATACCTTCATAACGCATTATAATGGTCACTCTAAAAATTAAGGATGCTTTGTACAGCATTACGAAAGTATCTATAGTGCATTATAGATGACGGCTTCATAAAGCATTCATAATGCATATTTATGCTGTATTTACACTGTAAACATGGCTATAATGTGTTATGCCTTTTTTATAAATATTTACAGTCAAGTTTATAATGCTTTATCTATGTATTATAATGTGTTATGGATGTGTTAATACATTTTATAGACAGCATTCATAGAAAGTTTTGAAGTTTATATCAGAGCTCTATAAAAACCAAATCATACTTTGTTTAACATTTGGATTTGATTGTGGAGCTTGAAGTGATTGAGAAGCTTGAGGTATATGGTGACCAGTGTGCAGTGAAGCACGGAGCTCATGTAGCCTCAGGGCCAGCGAGCTTCTCCCTCGGTGGAGTATCACTGACAGCTTGCTGATTGAAATTCAGATCTGCCATCAGCTCAGAATGGTGTTGGTGGTGGTGGGGGGGGGGGGGGGTTCAGTGCTTTAAGAGAAGCCAGGGGGGTGTTTGTGATCCACGCATAATTCGGATAATTGTGGGACAGCAGAGGGAAACCCTGGGCGTAGGAGTGCGTGCCGCTCTTTGTAGAAGAAGCACTTGCTCTGTGGCCGGCCCCCAGCCGCCTCCTCTGTAATGTTAAAATATAAAAATGCAATTTATTGGTCCAGCTCCAGTGGATTAATGCCGCCACGGCCCACTGCACTCAGCTGTTGCCAGCGTCGCTGCTCTGCTCTCCACAGATACTGACCTTCACCACATTAATGTGACACTATTCAATTATATGGGAACATTAAATTTAAATGTGTGTCCCAATCTACAGTGATTACAAGTCTGTGCATTATGTGAGAAATTAATGTGGACTCTCCATAGCATTTTCCTCCACGAGTCTCATGTAATGGGGGAATCTTCATTTGTAATCTGGCTAATTGAGTTATACCATCACTGCTTGTGTTGTGAGCCTTGTTACTCCAGCAACTGATGGCGCGGCTTTGTGGTCTTGGTGGTAATATTAGAAACATTTAATGGGAGAACCTCACTGTCCCTCTTGTCACACCCGTGACAGTTTGGAAAGCTCTGAACCATGTGTCTGTATGGAGATGCTGCCTCACCGAAGAGCACAACAGGCAGATGGCATGTGAAGCTGCAAAATGAATGATTAGCTCGTCAATGAGCAGTAACATGCAAACAAAACTGTGCCAGATATGTATGTGTGTAGACCTAATTTTAAGCACAAAACTAACACACCATTTTTAAGTGTATTGTACTTTCAAATTAATGCATAAATATCACATTTGAAGTGATGCCAGTTAATTGTCATTGTTGACACACCGTAACAAAATGTGTCCTCTGCATACTGAATGTGACCGCATCATAGCAGTGGCTGACTAATTCAGAGCCCAGGGAGCAGTATTATGCTTGTGGTACCTTGCTGGTCAGGGGTTCAAACCAGCAATCTTTCAAACACAAGTGTGTTTACCTAACCATTAGGGCACCACTGCCCCATGTGGGTGCTAGAATGATTTAATCATCATGTTTAAATAATAACATCACAACCACGGATTCCCTTCATGTTAAACCTATGTCACTTTGAGAAAGGACAGTTCAGTCTGAATCTAAACTTTTGGTGATGTGTGTATGTTTGTCAGACAGAAATATGTCAGTAATGGCACCTCTGTTAGATCCATGTACCCTGAGAGCAGAACTCATTACATATTGAGAGCTGAAAAAAACAGCTAAAAACCCACTTATGCTGGTAGCTAGCTTTAGCTGGACTTGGTCTTGGATGGTCATGTCCCAGCTCTTGCTGCTCGTTGATGGTTTAGCTGGGTGGGCCGTGCTGGTATGACCAACTAAATCAGCTGATCATCATAAGCTGGTCTGACCAGCTAAATCATCAAACCATCATGTGGAAACATACCTTAAGCTAGGTAACTATCCAAAGTTGGTCTACCAGCTTCTGCAGTGTCTAAATCGAGAAAGCTGTCCCGATTGGCTATTTCATCATGGGCACATTTCAGGGCTCACTGACCAGTGCTGTCCTATTGGAGCTAATCTACCGGGGCTGTCCTGATGGATATTTATTTTTATCTTTCCATCCATCTTCCAACCTCTTATCCTGGGCAGGGTTGCGTCAGGGGATGCAGCCTGTCTCGGGCAGCACAGAACGCGGAGCCGGAGTACATCCCGGACAGGATGCCAGTCCTTATTTCGATCGGTATTGTTGTTGTTTTTATGATTGTCTTCTCTTCCTTCCTTACGTTTGTCAGATCTATATCTTTGAGAACAACATCTACTACCAGTCAGACGTCGCGAGCAATTCTCTGCGACTGACCTCCTCTGGTAAAGAAGGAGCCATCTTTAACGGGATCGCTGACTGGCTCTACGAAGGTGGGTGTCTATTAATCAGGCCGTCTCAGGTGCTGTCGGGGCACATGGTAAATGGACAGTGTGATCGCTTGTTTATTTAGTGCCTGCAGGTTTTGGGTGTATTTCTCAGGTGGACAGGCAGAAACTAGTCTACCAACTATGACATACATTTTTACCTAAAAATACCACTGCTGTTTCACATGGAGGGTCTGCTCTTGTACCTTTAGGCTATATAATTAATCAAAGAACTTGAATGTCTTTTGAAGAACTTCATAGACTTTAGGTCCAATACAGATTTAATGCAGGCTTGTAATTTGGAAGCACATATTAAAGCCCGCAATATTTTCTGAGTTTAAATTACCAGGCCTGATTATCTGCACCAATGGATTCTAATGCAATTTGAACATATCAAGAAATTATTTCATTGTACACTGTAACATTTATTACATTCTGTTTCAAATAAATTCCCCTTTATGAAAAGCATAATTATATCAGAGCAATGGTTTCATGGGTTTGCCCCTTGTAAATAAATGTATTTAGTTTCTGAATTTTCCTTACTGCCTTCCAAATTTCAAAACTATAGAGATGTTTGAACACATTTACAGTGTAAATATTATAGTTTTTAATTCAAGTACTTCGGTTGTCTTTGTATATTGTTAAAGACATTGTTCCCATCAACCTATACCATGAAATAAAATCCCCATATTTCCCAGGATAGACTAATGTACACCATTTGATTTACATTTGAAGCTCAGTCCATAAGCGTGTTTTCTTTTTTTCTTAGTCGGTACAAAATGTCAGATGAATAAAGATCACAAGATCAAATGAGATCTTCCCTCTAGATGTGGTCTCAGCCGTTCATATGATCTCACATGTGACAATGGCTATACTAACGATAAAAGATCGATCTACATGGAAAAGAATACTCCTGTTTCTGTAATGGGTCACCTTGCCCTCTAGGAAGCTGCAAAAAAATGCTAATTACTATAGTTATATTATCTGATTTAGTCAGCATTGTGATAAAGTTGAACCCCACCCTGACTGGTGGATTTGGGCAGCCTAGTTAATTAAATCTAGATGAGGATAATATGTTCTTCTGCGCAGAAGTGAGGACAACACATCATTCATGATGATTTCAAAATGTGACGTCAAGGCAGAGTAGCACATGGCGATTATACTTGCAGAAATTACCACTCCTGTTCAGTCGGCAGTCTTCCGGTGGCTGGTTTATGGGAGGCCCTGTGCTTTTATCCCCTTAGCAGGTAAGGCTCCAGATCAGGCAGGTTTTTTTATTGTCTGACATTGAGGCAACTTATCGCATTCAGGCCCAGCGCTCTGATGGAAGTTAAGTGGGTCCTGTGAAGCAGAGTGACCTCCGTGCGAGGCAGGGAGGCAGGGAGGCAGCGAGCAGCGCAGGAAATCAACACTCCCCTTAACCACATGACCTCATGCATCCTAGGCTGTCCAGACTGTAAAGTCTCAACGCGAACATGCTGGCGGGGAGGACGAATCCACTTAGCTTCATGATGGTGCCTATCTCAGATGTACAGGCCACAGAATGAGGCCTAGATGATGGGGTGATTGCATGATTGTCGAGAAGCGCTTTACTGCTAGTTGTGGGCAGTATGGTGTGTCACGATGCACGTGGCTGCCTGTAATCCCCTGGATAATTCACCACCCCCACATCACCGAATAATGCCTTTAATGATGCATTTAGCACTATAAGTGCAAATAGTACACTAAGACTTGAAAGCTAAAGTGCTAATGCAGGTAATTAGCAAATGCATTTGTCCAAAGTGACTACCATGGCTAACGATTTATGTTTTACCACCTCATATAGCTGAATGTTGCCACTGAAGCTATTTGGGCGAATCACATTGCCTGGGGCTGGAGCATGTCTGTGCCGCTGGTATTTAAAACGACTTCCATTGGCCCAAAGCAACAGACCCTAGGCTGCTGTGTCAGCTTGCTGTCTCTCAGTGTGGCCTTTTTGTACAGCCCTGGTTCATCCCTGTACACTTTCAGCCTGGGAAAAACGTAAAGCGAGAAAAATTTCTCAAGTTCTGCTTGGTCCTCCCTGGTGGTTTTGATACATCAAAGCTCTGCAGGATTCCCGAGAGAACGAGTATTGAGGAGAATGTACCTATTTTACAGCACCAGTAACACCTTCTGAACATCTTCTTTAGTCATTGTGTTATACCGTATAGTAATTCCAGAATTTCTGAAAGGGGTCTTTCTACAGTCCTGTCTGGAATAATGATGTCATTTGCTTTGTTTTCAGAGGAGATTCTGCAGTCTCACAAAGCACACTGGTGGTCCCCAGATGGAGAAAAGCTGGCGTACCTCACGATCAATGACACCTTGGTGCCCAATATGGCCCTTCCCAGACTCACCGGCAACTCCTATCCCAGAGGGACCCAGTACCCGTACCCCAAGGTGTGAAACTGGGAACAGCATGTTCTTTTCCCTCCTGCGAATTAGTGAGGGCAGATAACAGGCTAATGGTTTTTAGATCCTGCATCAGATGGGCTGTGGCCCATGCAGAATCCAGTATCGGGACAAGATGAATCTCTCAGTGGCATGCAAATGATCTTGAAGTAAGTGAAGGGCATTCTTCAGAAAGATTATCTTAAGTGTGTATTCCTGACAAAACTGTTCAAATTGTTTGGGAACCTCTGGAAATCGAAGTAGCTGTCTTCGACCAAATTCTTTAACGCTTTATCCAGAAGACCCAGGTTTATCACTTCAGTAAGGAAATTGGGAGCTTGCTATCTACAGAATTCGTCAATTTAGGGAACTCGACCAAAGTGGCACTTGATGAAAATTCACCAAAAAAGAGTTTAAAACTATTATGTATGTCTTTAAACTCTGCTGTACATATCAAAACCCTCACATTCCAAAGGGGATAAGATTTTGTCTATGTTTCTGAAGCACAGCTCGGTTGGAGCCTGTTCCCTTTCTCGCCGGCTCGCAGTGTTGCTTTGTCAGTGCCGGGAAAGGGGGTCCTTTAAGTCTCCCCTTTAAACTGTTATTGGGAGTTCAGGCATACAGGCCTTTTCTAGCCAAACCTTCTGAAAGCACTGGTATGTTTGCAGTTTTAATTCTGCTTCATCCTCTTTGGTTCCATTCATACACACTGCACGATGCCCTAGATATCGAAGGAAGCTCCCCCTGATTCCAAAGTATGGGATTACCACAACTTTAGTTTTTTTTCTTCGTCCCCTCCTAGATAAAGACTAAGCCAAGAACAATATTCACTTATAAGAGCTCAAAAAGCTTTAATATCAGCAAAAATTGTTTAAAAGCTTAAGTGGTCACGCTATAGCCAATAGCTTGTGTAAGATATCTTCAGCACAAGAATTATATTGGACATCTAATTAAATAAATGTAATGGTGTTTGACTGTTGAGGCTTGCAATAGTTAAAACATAGATTTGACACTTATCTTTGGCCAAATACGTGGTAGTTTTTTAGTGTTTTTTAATGCCCTGCATTTTAATCACTAATTAAAAGAGGCTGGGTTCTTTTCTGCTTTCAGAAAGCCCTAATCCTAGTTCGTTTAACTCTCAGCACCATCCGTCCCCCTGACAGTTCTAGGAGAGATATGTAGCACATAAAATGGGTATTTGAGTTTTTCCCCTCTGACGCCTCCTTTCATTTTCCCCCACACCTCCTGCCCGCCCATCCATGCTCCTCCCTTTCACCTCCTCGTCTGTCCACCTCGACTCCTGCTGACATTCCTGGGCTAATTTATATCCGCCTCTCTTGACGGAGCGGTGCCAAATTGGGTGCCACTGTGGGGCTCCGGCTGACATTTTCCTAATGACAGTCCGATCTCAGTGTGCTGTGAGTGTCCAATGTGTGCCCAGGTGGTGCTTCAGTCGACCACACTATTCTTAAACCCATTTCACCTCTTAGCTGCAGGAAAAAAAAAACGAAATACCTACGTACCTGCCCAGAATGCACGGATATAAATAAACTGACTAATCTTTCATTCAGGCCCTGCAACCTTCTCCGAGGAAATTATGATTCTGTATGCCCCATTTCAACGTCAAATTTGATATTAATGATTGAATATTTGTAGTGCAAACAACATTTCGGAATTAGGGGGTGATCATTAATAGGTATCTCTCAGCAGTTCTTTCTGTGCTTGAGAGACCATGAAGGGCTGGAATCACGCATTCACAGGACATACCATAGACCAAAATAAAATAAACATACACCAGGATATTATTTGTCTACATTAATAGTACAGGGCATGATTATAGGCTCGATGAGTGTCATTCTCCAACCACATGGTTTCATAGCGTTTGACCTCAATGTTCCAACAGGCAGGACAGCCCAACCCCACCGTGAAGCTGTATGTCGTCAACCTCTATGGACCCACACACACCCAAGAGCTCCTGCCCCCAGAGAACTTGAAAGTCAGGTGGGAATGTGTGTTTATCTTGGCCCCATTACCTTATTGTGGGTGATGAAAATGGTCAGTGTGATATGAGATTATCTGAGTGGCACACCTAGGGACCCTGGAAATGTTATGCCTACCTACCAATCTGTGTCAACATTTATCAGGTGGCATGTCACAGCCTGTCAGGGTCACCAGACACGCGGACCAAGTTCACTTTGCGCATGCCGACTGAGAGTTAGCTTAATGCTAAGCAGGTAAAACTGGAGTAGGAATGTTTGTGGACTGGCATGGCTCCTGTCATTTGAAAGATAATGCTTTGTACTAAGGACACAAAGGTCATGGGTTCAAATCCCTAAAATGTAACTGTTCCCGTTACTGTAAGTCACTTTCAATAAAAGTGTGAGTAAATGCATGCAGGAAAATAGCCTTATTAAGTTTAATGCTGCACACTATTTTATGAAAATTAGCATTCCGTTGTGTAAGGCAAAATTCTGCTATTTGCTAGGGTAATCTGTCCCGTTCTCCCTTGCAGGGAGCATTATGTGGTGATGTTCAAGTGGATCAGCAGCACTAAAGCATCTGTGAGGTGGCTGAACCGAGCCCAGAATGTCTCTGTCCTTGCCGTGTGTGACACCACCATTGGAGCCTGTATCAAGGTAAACCAGCCTTATTCTTTAGTTCCGGGGTGGCCTTACCCATAAAGGCCTAGTGTGTATGCAGGTATTTGGGATAGCCTTTAGGCCAGCTGTTCAAATCCAGGTGTGAGGACTCTTCAGCCAGTCGGTCCTCTAATTAGTAATGCAATTAAGGTGTTGCAGTAAGATTGCCCACCCCTGCTTTAGATGACAAGCTTGTGTCATGGATTTAGGTGTTTGTGTCTAGAGTGCTAAGAGCCTCACAGAAGCACACTAAAGTGCAGACTCACGCCATGTACTGTGAGTCAATGCCAACACAAAAGGGCCAACACAGTACTGTGTGGATTTCCTCTTCCAGAGACACGAGGAGACCTCAGACATCTGGCTCTCTAAACAGGTAGCTTATGTTTTCCCTCTCTGTTTTTCGTTATTTGTAATAAATATATATATTTCATAAATGTAATAAATATACTGCAATTGCACAAATAAGCTCAAAAGGTTGCTAATTAAAATCTAGATGTCAGTTTTTAATTGGTACTTATCAGTCAGTGTCATAGCTTCCGTGTTGAATTCATTGTACCCTACGTACAGCGCCGTGCCGCTATGTTGCTATGGTGACTCTATTGCTGCAGAACCAGGAAGCCATCTTTTCGAAGGACGGCAGTAAGTTTTTCCTGATGGTGCCAGTGAAGCAGGGTGGACGAGGAGAGTTCCATCACGTCGCCATGTTTACCACGCAGGTGGGACGGGGGGGGGGGGTTAAAACTAGTTGGGCCTGTGTAGGTTTTTGCAGTTCCAAATCTGGCGACATTGATGTTCCTGGGAAACATTGCATGTATATTCCCTGTTCCTCTGTCCCTCCCTCTGCCAGGCCAGAGCTGAGCAAAACGAGGTTCGACATTTAACGTCCGGCAACTGGGAGGTGACCAGGATCTTGGCGTACGATGAAAACGGCCAGAACGTGTGAGTTCACGCTCTCCATCAGAGCACTGATTGTGAAGTAGATGGGAGTAAGCTTCCGTTAGGCTGCCTCGTGTTTATTCTGTAAGCCGATCATTGCTACAGTGTTTCTGTTAGAATATGAATACTGAGACCTGGAAAAAAGGGAGCCTGTCTACAGGTGTCTGTTTTCGCCCAATTAGATACTTCCTGAGCACTGAGGAGTCCCCGCAAAGCAGACAGCTGTTCAGGTGAGCTAGGAAAGACCTTGTTGAAATGTGCCCTTGTCAAAAATGTTTTGTTTGCCAATTTAATAAACAAGCAGTAATTACTGAGATTAACCATTACATCCGGGTGAACATCAACATTAATTTGCAAATTCATGCATTTTATTTTATGTCTTTCAGAATGTTGTCGACAGTTCATGTCTGAACTGTATGCTGTATATATATACAGAGTGTTATATTTCAGCGTGAATCTCATAAAGAGCTTGTGAAAAGATTTCTCCCTAGAGTGGATGGTCCGTGTAAGCTGTTAATTTTGTATGATGTGTCGTCTGACTTTACAAGTTCAACATATTCATCATTCATTGCACTCAGCTCCATATTTTATCCCTACTCCTCAGCGTCTCGACAGTTGGCCTGTTTCCGCGGCGATGCCTAACCTGCGAGCTGAACAAGGCCGGCTGCACGTACTTCAGTGCAGAGCTGAGTCCAGGCCTTCTGCATGTCAAGCTTCACTGTAAAGGTGAGGTATGGTGGCTCTCCGGAGCTCCAGGGCTGTGCTCCGTCTTACTGCCTGGAACCGGATGCGTTATTTATTACCGTCATTCGTACGTTATTGTCTGCATAGCTGATATCTTTCTCAAGTTAGATTTTTAAATCTTCAGCTATTCAAAATACTGAAAAATGTGTTCAGGACAGGTATAAGACAGCAGATACAAAACTAATTACATCATCAACGGCGCTCTCAAAGTAATTAAATTAGCTTGAACGTAATTGAGTTCCTTTAGACGGCAATTACCCCTTAATGCCATGTTGGTTTGACAGATGTCAGGGCCATACCTTCACAATCCATTATTGTTATGCAGTTAAAAAGGATGGTGTTACATCATAAACAATATACTGTTCATTCCAGCAAACATCCTTACCTGATGTGTCATGGAACATGTGTTCCTGCGGCAGAAGCTGATTGGTTAAATCGCGGTTATTGTTGAACGCCATGATAAATGGTTTTTTGTTTAGTTGAAAAGCTGTTGTTCAAACTCTCACAGTTAAGTCAAGTATATTGTTGGGGGATAAAAAAAAAATCATAAAATTTAGCATCAAGATTAAAAGCGTACACTTCTTTGGTGTATATTGAAGGGGAAGACATTAGTGATTTTCATCCCATAAAATTGCCATTTTCAAACACTTTAAAATGTCATATATTATCAAAATGATCTTTTATTATTTCATGTACACTTCAGGGCATTTACTTATCCTCCAGGAAAGCAGATTAAGTCCATTTTTCATATGTCATATAATACCGTTCATTTTCAGAACCGAGCTGTTGCACGGCACTCTGCCATTTCTGAGATTTCCACACCTAAAATAGAGATAAATAAAATTCTCATTTAATTGATAACTGGTCATTTCCTATCTTAAAACATACCGAATGATGTACACAAAAATAACTGGGTGAGCAGATCTAATTGCCTGTTTGGAGAGATTTGTAAAGACTGAAATATCTCACCACCTTCTATTTGAGTGTCAGTTTAAAGTAGAATGAAGCTCTCTCTGGAAGGTACAGCATAATTTGTCTGTGGTTATTAAACACCCCATTCATTATTTAGCCCGTTCTGAAAGTCTGCCAATGTACTCAGTGCTTTGATCTTGGCTTTGTAGTGTTTTGTGATCTACGCTTCGTGCTGAATGGTGCGTTTCTTTCGGCATCGTCATAAACATACCTTTTGAACAATATGTTGACATGTTTTGATATGAAAAGCGGGAAGATATTACACCTTTTCTCAATGTGATGCTGTGCCCCTTGCTTAAGTTACCCGAATGTGGAATGCTAACAGGGCTTTTCAGTACATGATAATATTCAATAAGTAGGTAGCAAGTTTATTAGGCACACCAGCTCGTTAACAGCAACAGCCTTGCACACAGATAATCGTGTGACTCAATACAGACAACAGATGGGGTCAGGAGGTTCGCTTACCATTCAAATAAGCTTGAGAACGGCCCAGACAACTCGTCTAAGTGATTTCGAGTGGGGTGCGGCTGTTGTTGCCAGACATCATTAGCCCAGTATATCAGAAACAGCTCCCCCTCCTGGGATTTTCACTTAATACAGAATGTAGAGGTTAGATAGAACGGTGTATATAACAAAAACTTCCCAGTCAGTGGCATTCCTGTTGAATTCATGCCTCAAAGAATTCAGGCTGTTCTATAGGCAAAAGGGGATCCAGCTCAGTATTACGCAAGGATGGGAACAAGTCACTCCTTGGCGAGTTTATGTCAAGTCTCGCGCCAAAACATTTCAAGTCCGAGTCAAGTCTCAAGTAATGTGCCCTCGAGTGCAAGTTCAGTCCAAATTTTTCCATCAGTATTTCATCAGTTTTTCCAAGTCACAAGTCATCAAAATTGTCACTTGAGTCCAAGTCAAGTTGCGAGTCAGTGACTCGAGTCCCCACCTTTGGTACTAGACCGGTGTACCTGATAAAATGAAATTGAAATATCTGCAACTAATGATTTACATAAAATGATTTATATGAACTTATCACATACATATTCTTCAGGGAATGACTGTGAGGAAATGTTTCATGCAAAGGAATCACTGCACAATCAATCAATCAGTCAGTCAATCAATCAATCAGTTAATCAATCAATCAATTCAGTCCTCTGTAGTAAATAACTTAACAACAAAAGCAAAATGTCTCCCACTGTCAGAAGCACATCTAAGCTTTAAACATGCAAGTTATTTTTATCAATGATTGCAAGGTAAACGTTCGCAAAAGTTTTAGTTTAGTTTGGCAGTCAGACTCAGCAGTAAAATGCAAGGATTTTTAAAATGGAAAATGTGTGAATAATTAATGCTCATAATCACTCAGTACTCTATTAAAGGGTCTCGACATCTCATACTGTATGACATTAAAGGAGGAAAATGAATCTTCACCGACTACTGCAGCGTGTCAGCATGTCAAAGTTGTGGCCTGTAGATGTAGATGTAATGAATTTGTCATTGTTCACTTTATCGCTCTTTCACTCCATGCAGGTCCTGGGGCACCATCAGTGATCCTGCACACTTTTAATACTAACAGTGAGTTTTCCATGCACTTCTTAAATTTAAGTCTCAGAGCAGAATACAGAATTTTGTTTTTGTTGCAATTTTGATGTCTCAGAATGTTTCAGTTTAAACATAATTGAGTGTAATTATGTTTTTCTGTGTACATATAACAAATGAAGGCAGGACTTAAACTTGAAAAAAGCTATTGCTATTATCTGTTAAGCTATTAAGCTAGTTGTTATTGGATGCAAATTATATTGTGGTAATTACGTTTCTGTCCGACTTGCTTTGTACTGGTCTGTATTGACGTGGGCTGAAGGTGGTTGAGTTTGACCCGATGTTCTGGAACTGTTAGTATTTCTGCAGTCATGCTGCTTTCGTACTGACAGGCTGTGGAAATTATCGCATATGTTTACACTGCAAGATAAATTGATATCCGATTTAAATTTTAACTTTTACTGTGATGTCAAACTTAATTACTGATACACATTTCCTCCTTTTATTGATAGAAGTATCTTCATGAAACTATAAGAATTGATTTTATCTGACTGGCTTTTAAAGACTGGTAGTAGAGGCTTTCATTTCCCATCGACTATCAGCCTGTTCGTTTCACCAAATGTCTCATTTGCTTCTCACAGACTATTTTATTTTGGAGGAGAATACAGTTCTCAAAGCAGCCCTGAGAAGTAAGAAGATTCAGCAGACCCAACTGAGGCTGGTCCATGTGGAACACTTTGGTAAGCAGATGAGATGATGGCTGATGAATGGATGGATGGATGGATAGATGGATGGATGGTTGGATGGATGGATGGAAAGACAGATCATTTCTTTTTTAAAACTCTTTCTGTGAAGTTTATTGTTTCTCTTTTTTTGTGCCCAGAATTATTAATGGCTTTATATGTACTGTTTTATATTTAGAACTGCCGCTGAGAATCTCCTTCCCACCGGATTTCTCCGAGTCTAATCAGTACGGGCTCCTCCTGGTCGTGTGAGTATCTGATGGGCTTTCCTGCAAGACCCCGCCACATGTGGGACATGCCCTAATTCCAGGGTTTAGCGCTAAAAGAAAAAAACGCTTCATTTAGAGCGT
>JAODKM010000034.1:17385475-17414120 GCA_026780845.1 Petrocephalus sullivani
ATGAAAGATGATAACTTTATTTAGCTGTTTTTATTTGATGGTTGGATTTTAATGCTGAGGTTTTTTTTTTTTTTTTAAGGAGGCGGGTCTGAGGTAGTGACGGGCCCCCAGAGATCACGGGCCCCGGTGTGACCGCACCTGCTGAACCTGCTATAGTTACGCCACTGATGGTGCTTCATTCCTCTACAATACAGCCCAAACATTTTTTAAGAGATGGCATCTGTGCCCTAGTCACCACGACTCAAGGCCAACTATGTTCAGAGCACCACCAAACCGTCAATGGCTGTTTCCAGGCGACCTTCGGCAAGCCGAGGCCCATGTGCATAAACAATATTCAAAACAACATGAAATATTCAAGCGCCTTGTGACTCATGAGACGCCACGGTTCTGCACATTCTTCTCTGCTCATTTTTTATTCAATTTCACAACATCCACGTCCACACATACTCATATGTATCTCCTTGTCAGATATCAAACTCAAAACAATGACTAAACATAATCTAAAGATGTTTCTGGCTGGGGGTGGTCAGGAATTAGATGGGGGACAGTGACCTTGCTTTTTATTAAGCATGTTAATCGGTCTTGTAGGAAGAAACAGGCCAAAGTGGTTTTAAGAGTCTGACAACAAAAACACAATACATAGTCTAACCCTGGGAAGTTCGGGGCGGAATTTCGATATTTTTGGGCTGCCAAACTCAGGATCTGCATTATGGGGAGCTTAAAAAAATGCTACCTTCACATTCTGTAAAAACTGTACAACGTATGACCAAGGCTTACTCAATGCCACTGTGAGATTTTTAAATAACATGGTACAAAATATCGCCCAGATGTCATTAATGAAAAATGACAGTATAAAAAGGTGGAGTATGTGAAGACCTTAAACAACAGAAAGTGCTGAGAGACAGCAGGCTGCCGGATAGTCTGTCCTTCTGACTGTCAAAAATAGAATGTTAGTCAGGACTCTGAACGGTTCACGTCGGTGGTACTGACCAGGCCACAGGCAGGCTTCCAGGTACAGACATACAGGGGAGACAATAGGCGTCTGAGTCCTGCAAAGCCGTCAGGTGTGTTCCATACATGAAATAAGGGTGCAGTGGCCAGACCATGTGAATGGTCTTCAGAAAATGACAGAAAAGGAACCCAGAGATGCAGTGTGGGATCTGCACTGCTATAAGCACTGCCCAGAAGAACAGCAGGGAAATGGTTGAGGGGGCAGTTAACAGATGGTGTTTATTAATTCAACTACAGCTTTCTGATTATCAGAGTGGGCAGTTTAGAAACAGCATTTTGCCTAGCTACATGTTCTTAAAGTGCAGGAGGAAATGGGACTAGAGCACAGGGAGGACATGCAAAGTGTGCAAACAGAGACTTTGGCGAGGGATTCAAAGCCCATGCACTCAGGATGGGAGTCTACAGCATTACATGCTATACCAGCCAACAGCATAGCATCCTTTAATAAAAATGTAACTTAATTTTCAAAGGAGGTTGCACTTTTATTCCTAAACACACCCTATTGTGGATGTAGTCAAAATCCGAGCCTCTTTGTAATGGGGAAAGAGTCCTCCCTGCTGGATCCGTCCCTGTTCCTGGCCCTGTTAATGAAGAGCCTTGCAGGCCTGATCTAGGGACCCATCAGAGCCATTCCCACTCTATGATCACTACTAATGAAAGAGGACGGCATCACTGGTGACCCACAGTCAGCGAGCCGCCCGGAAAGGAAGTCGCGAGCGGCTCTTTTAGAGACAGCCTGTCAGCTTATTGATCCTGCTGTCATCTGTAATGCTGGGCCTGTGTAACAGCCACACCAGAGGCCATAATCATGACGAAGCGCCTTTATTCTTACGGCACCCGTGTGAGACCCAAGGCTGCCATCCCGTATCCTCACCTGTATCCATGGCGACACCGTTTCCGCATTACACGACACAAACTCACTCACTCACTCAGCCTGCCTATTTAACGAGCAATGGAATATCTCTACCTATGTTTAAATCAAATTTTGTCGAGCATAGACATAGGTCCATACCTCAACAATGCTAGTGAAAAATGCATCGTAAAACCACCATTATTTGGGCAGGAATCTGTATTCTTATCGAAACGCATCTCCAACCATTCTGTGTTTTCAAACGCCAATTCACAAAATCAACACAAATGTCAATTTAGCCCTAATGGGTGGCCTTTTCAATGCACATAGGAATCAGCCTCCCCACTCCCCCTGCCTCCACACTTTCAGCACTCAGTATAAATAGCGTGTCACCCCATTGGCTAAGGCCTCGCTGATGCCGTTGCTCCCCACCTAGCTGAAAAGCAGCAGACGTACATGATCTTCTACATGAGGACCCGTTACTATCTGATGGGCACAGCTGGAAGTGTTTACCTACATCAGCAAGCATCTTTGATGAAAGCACCTTTTCCTTTAACTGCATCGTTAAGGAGCTGCAATGCTAATCCGGATGTTGATGCTAGCTTCAATGGAAAGGTTAAAAGGGGTTATAAAAACTCCTTATTTTCAGTTTAGGAAACATTTCAATTTCCCGAGTTAGTGGCATCGCCCTCTCCTGCCTCCGTAACAATTTCAGCAACATGTCCTGTCTGTCGCACAGCCATTATGTCATTGGTTTTGAATTAATATTTATATGAATTTGACAGAATAATGACCATTGCACCATTGTGTTATCCCACTGATTATACTGGCCTTT
This sequence comes from Petrocephalus sullivani, assembly GCA_026780845.1. Taxonomy (NCBI): domain Eukaryota; kingdom Metazoa; phylum Chordata; class Actinopteri; order Osteoglossiformes; family Mormyridae; genus Petrocephalus; species Petrocephalus sullivani. The sequence continues at coordinate 17,388,172 of JAODKM010000034.1, forward strand.
AAAATAATCTGCATCTTGTTGTCTAGCCAACACTAGGAGTGATTTGGAAGGAGACGGTCTCTCTATCTCAGCTGGTATTTTATGCATTTTATGAGTGTGAAATACCTTCTGACATTTCAGTGAGTCACATCAGGCCTTGTACTTTAAATGCCTTTTTTGTGCTTAAAGAGAGCTTGCGGGGTACTTGGTCCATATCTGCCTACTGCTGTTAACCAACAGTATTCTGCTTTAACTTGGGTATAGCCTCTAGATCTCGATCTACATTAAAGTATGACTAATTAGCTTAGGTTTGGCTGTCTTCCATGCAGCTAATTTCCTGCAACGGTTTCCCATGTAAATTGAGCAGATCACCCAGCAGCGCTACCACAGCTATAGAGAGAGAATGTCGCCAATCTCATTATGTAGCTCACAGCTCAAAGCAACATTCCAATGCTGAGGCCTAAAGCACAGACTTACAGTTTTTATCTTGTAGCTTCAAGCACGCAGCCGCGCAGTTCGGGGAGATCCCAGTCAACCGTCTAGCCAAAACTTGTTTTTCAGTCAGTCAAACCCAATTGCTTTTCTACCAAACAGACAAAGCTCACTGCAAAAGAGAGTGCATTGCTCTGCAATTGTGTTGTATTGCACTGAATTTTATAATATTTTTACAATTTAAATTCCAGAAGTAGCTACACCGCTTTTAATAAAAAATGATATTTAGTGTAATACAGACCATTTCCACCTTCTGACTGGGTTCTGTTCAGACAGTCAGGTTGTACGTCGAAATGCTTTTAATAGAATAAGATTATTGCTTTTAGGCGTGAAAATGAGCCTGGGATGGTTGTGCTGCCATACAGTACTGTACTTTTTTTTTGGTCGTAAGTTGTTGTAAGTCACACAGATTGCACGTAGTAGACAGAGGAGGACAGATTTCAGGTCCAGAAAATAAAAATCAAGACCAGGATTTTGTTTCAACCAATCAGCTGAGTACTATGTGGCTGTTCAGCTAGTAAGTTGAAACAAAATCCTGGTCTGGATTTTTACTTTCTGGACCTGAAATGTCCAAAGTGCAATGGTCATAGATCTGTAGTGGCGCGTTTAGTTGAGAATTCAGTTTGCAGGTTACCTGCTGTGGGCGTCCTCAGTGGCCATGCCCACTCCCAGGTGGTGTCCGTTTGTGCCCGCCCTCTCCTGCAGTCAATCTGTCACCTGTGCCCTGACATTGTGTGGCTGGTGTCAGTGGCTTAACACTGTTATTTATAGTTAGCCTAAAGGAAATGTTTGAATAATTTATTGCAGTGTTTTACCTTTTAGCATTGCATGTAAGACAATTGCATTTATTTTGTTGAATTTTAAATATAGCTTTGCAGCAGCAACCAATGCACTCAATAAAATTTAATCTACGCTGTTTAGATTCTGTCTGTAAAATGTCAAATACAGCTTTCATATTTCAGACACCCTATCAGGCTCTTAATTGACTTACCTCTCTGCTTATCCTAAAATGGAGTATTTTTGAAAAAGACGGATCAGCCCTTCGCATCTATTCCATCTTAAGCTGGGAATTGCAAACGGGGCTTTGAGTCATAGAGCTGCATTTATTATTAATTATCGTCCATTTAAACCTCCATTGGCGAACGAGCCGGTTTAAATACTGCAGAGCAGTTTAAGCTCCAGCCGTCACCAGGCTGTTTATTGGTGTGCGATAACAAGGATTTTCTGTGATGCCTCAGGGAGCGTCTGCGTCTTAAAAACGAAAGGAGCGATCCGGAAATCTGATGTTTTCTGAGGCAGAGAAACTAAGCATCGCTTTTCACGCCTCCTGACCGTACTGTATGATTCCAATTCCGCCCATTAAGTTTGCCTCCCGTCTCTGCCGCTGCCCGATCTCCGCTGAACCGAACCCCGACTGATAAATGAGAACGACTGAAAAGTGGCACGTTTGATTTGCTCTCTTAATACAATAGCTTGGGGGACTCACAGACGGCTCGAATCATCCTGCCAGGATCCTACCCAAACAGGGAAATCGGATAATATGATGCCCTGCTATCTCAGCAGTGCTTGACAGGCAAGACGTTGCCAATTGAAATTCCATGGCCTTGCCTTTTGTCCCTATTGCATAATTTTAGTTATAAACTATAGTAATAGTGGCATCCCAATCCTACTTCAGATTCGTTACCTACCTGCTCCCGCGGCCAGTTCCATCTCTCACTGCTTGGTCCAGGTCCACCAAAAATCAACATAAATTCATTGTTTCCACATCCATCCAGAAACTGCCATCTGCATCAAGATGTTTGCTTCGTCAAAGTATCCCAGTACTAATCTGCGATTACATTTACTTATTTGCTTAATTTGTTCACATTACAACATGGAGTACCTATTTATTATAATTTGCTAAGTGTACTTTTAAAAGGAGCAGTTTCCATATTTCCATGCCACCACAAGCGATTGGTAATAGAACACTGTCACTGCGATATCAGAATTGTTTATGTCACACAGTCTCTTAGATTGACATCTGCTTAAGTACTAAATATTTATGAATATAAAATATTTCATCAGCAACTAAAAACCATAAATTCATGCATTTCAAAATGAAATGGAATAACTCAGCAGTGCATGTCACTGAATTAAAATATATATATTTTTAAATTAAATCATTGTTGCATACATGATCGATAGATGTCTTTTAGTTGGTATAGTGTACACAGACTGTAATTAAGCTCCAACAAGAGCCCTTTAATCAAATAAGTCTGTCTACTAAACTGATTGATTTGAAACATTGAGAGCCATAGAGCGAATTGTATGATACAGCCAACCCTAAAATAAAGACCCTAGTCATGCATTCAGGGTTACAAAAATCTGTGAAGGAATCCCTCATTCTGAAGAGTCCAGTGAATTCAAGCATGGTACCATCTAGGGGTGTAAATCACAGCTTTCCTCATGATATAATACCAATATCGATTCCTTAAGACAACGATTCGATTTTTTTCGATACCTCAGAAATTCCCATGATACGATACGATATGATTCGGTTCGATACTAGGGTTAGTAGTCGAAGTAATGAAATTTCACACAATCCTTTACATTACAATGAATTATGCGACTATAATTAGCATTTTGTCATATTTTTGGGAACTGAAAACTAAATCTAGTCCACATTGCAAAAGTGTAGTCAAGTATGTCCCATAAAATAAGCAAAATAAAGTGCAATAAGGTTAAAATAAAACTTTGGATGGATGTAGATTAACATGGTGACTAATTTTTATTTTGAATCAAGTCAAACAAATACAAAAGTGTGACAAAAAGTATGTCCGTAAGAAGTAAAATAAAGTGCAATAAATTCACATAAAAAAAAAAAAACATTACATGGATAGATATGTAGAATGAGGAAGATATAATTCTTCTACGGTGAAACAAGTATGTCAGTATAGTCTTTTTTGAGAGTTTTTTTCTACGAAAAATTAACTGGTCGACCTGTTCAGGAGAAAGGACGCTAGGTACTAAACACACGCTCTGAAGGTACGCTACCTAGCACAGGTAAGCCTTAGCTACCTAGCACAGGTAAGTCTTAGCCAGCTCTGCCAAGAGAGGAAACTCTGCCTCACTTTGAGGCTGTCATCTTTGAAAAAATTTTCCGTGATCTTAACTTTTTCTAGTTCTTGTTTTAGTCGCCGGTTATCATCCAACAAAAGGTTAATCTCAGCTCTCCTAATCTGACATAAACCACACTCACAAACACTTTCAGGTTACTGTGCCACCTCGAAGGGATGGACTCCGGTCAGGATGGGTTTCCAGCATTTCCTATCCTGGCTGTTCTGTTTAGGAACAAACACAAGTAGCGAATGTCATACATTCAGCATAACTCACACGCAGAAAGCGAATTCTAGCGGTAGAGGCAGATGTTTAGGGATTACAGGTTTACGTCTGCAAAACGCACTAAATGTCACTCCTGGAGAAATTGGTACAAGACGCTAACGTGGCTACAGCATAAAAAGAATGTAACCTTAGCGTGATATGACGAAGCCGGATCCACTAAAACTGAAATCAAGTCTAATGATCATATCGAAACGGCGCTGCATGATGCACTGTAAGAAAAGTCCGTAAAAATAGGGTCCAATGTACCGTGTTAATATTAAAGAATTCTCATGGGTGTTTTTCACTGGTGTTTTACCCTCTAATTTGAATTTCGCGTTGCATTTTGGGAGCGAGTGCACCCGCTAAATTTAACAAAAAAAGTCCGTAAAAAGAAACCGATAATGTACTGCCAATTTTCTGCAGGACATTATCCGTTTTTTTTTACAGCGTGCCACCTGCAGACGTTATGCTACATACCGCCACCTACAGCGTAAAAGCGCAGGTCATGTGTACGTCGGAGTGGATCATGAAAACAATACTGGAACAGGCGAAAAAACTACAAACGCATGGATCGATATTTATGTGGTCATGTAGATGCATCGGATCGTTTGCCATTGTATCGATACAGATCGATGTACCATTACATCCCTAGTACCATCATAGGATGCCACCTTTGCAATGTCAGTTTGTGATATTTCTTCTTTGAAGATGGAAGATTCCACAGTCCACAGTAAGTAGTGTTATTGCAAAATGGAAGCATTTAGGAGCAACAGGAAGTCAGCAATGAAGTGGCGGACCAGAGCAGGGGTCGCTGAGTGCTGAGGCACGCAGTGCGTAAAATTCGCCAACGCCCTGTTGACTTAATAACTGCAGTACAATACAAACCTCTTCTGGCATTAACCCCAGGACAAAAACTGTGTACTGGGAGCTTCATGGAATGGGCTTCCATGGCTAAGCAGCTGCATGCAAGCCTCACATCACTAAGTGCAATGGCAGGTTTCGGATAGAGGGGTGTAAAGCATGGCGTCACTCGACTCTGGAGCAGTGGAAAGGTGTTCTGTGGCGTGATGAATCACGCTTCTCTGTCTGGCAGCCTGATGGATGAGTCTGGACTTGGCGGATGCCAGGAGAAGGTTACCTGCCTGACTGCATTGTGTCAACTGTAAAGTTTGGTGGAGGAGGGATAATGGTTTGGGGATGTTTTTCAGGAACTAGGCGAGGCCCCTTAGTGCCAGTGAAGGAAACTCTTAATGCTTCAGCAAACCTAGACATTTTTTTGGAGAATTCTGTGCTTCCAGCTTTGTGGGAACAGTTTGGGGAAGACCCTTTTCTGTTTCATCATAACTGTGCCCCAGTGCACAAAACAAGGTCCATATAGACCTGGTTGGGTGAGATTGGTGTGAAATAACCTGATTGGCCCACATAGTCCTGACCTCAACCCCATCAAACACGTTTCGAATGAACTAGAACAGAGGTTGCAAGCCAGGCCTTCATGTCCAAAGCCTGACCTCACAAATGCTCTTCTGGATGAATGGGCAAACTTTCCCACAGACATACTCTGTAATCTTATGGAAAGCTTCCCAGAAGAGGGGCATCTGTTATAGCTGCAAAGGGGGGACTAGCTCCATATTGATGCCTATGAATTTAGAATGGGATGTCATAAAAGTTCCTGTAGGTGTAATGGGCAGGTGTCCCAGTACTTTTCTGCATGTAGTGTATGTCTATGGCAGAATAAGGGGGCTCAGTGTGAAGTTGACATTACCTGTGACTAGCGTCCTCTCCCGACACGCTCACATCATAGAGAGTACGTGTTTTCATTGATACCTCCTAAAGGTTGATATGTCTTTAAAGGTCGTATCTATAACAATGCATACTGCAAGGCTTCCAGAAAGCATCCAAGTTATTATTTTTTATAAGAACAATTTATTTAAATGCATTCAAAACATAATTATGAGGTGCTTTAATAGTAACATTCCTGTACAGGCCATCTGATAACGTCACTCTTAGAGCTGTAATACATTATATACCTGCAAAGCAATTTTGTCATTTTTTCTCCCGCTGTCAGACATGCGGGACTTTGCGATATTATGGAGAATTAGCTATGTGGGTCTTTTATTAGACGTGAAGCTGGGGTCCCTGGTCCAGGAGAGTCGCGTGGCACACGCCGGTTTTCATTTCAGCTGAGCTCTTCATTAATTAGCTTTGGCTGATAAGTTGATTGAATGTGCCGCACCATTGAAAGGAAGTGAAACCGAATGCCTCACTTTTCAGTCCTATTAAGCCAAAATAAAAGTGTAGCAATTACGTTTTGTGCCAGATACGGCCTCCCCTTCATTTCCTGATCTGCGAAACTGCCGCTAAACGGAATAATGAGGAGGTTATTCAGAATAATCAATAAGGATTAATGAATCCTCCACCTCGTCTTTCAAAGGCAAAGAGCAATTAATTAATCATTCATTTTAATAATGAAAATGGGCTAAACAAAAGAGGAGAACCCATTCAGAAACCACATCTACTTACATAACTATTGGTCTAGAGTGATTTCAGCTTAAAACGAGGCCCGTAATGTTTTTTTTTTTCCCAAGCACTTGTAGGGTTATTAGGCTGATGTGCATCCCATGAAAAATGATAGCAAATTGATACTTGTGTCTTTGGGGATCCCATATTGATCCATTCTGCTCTCCGCTGTGCGGGGCTGAAATTTGCAAGAACATGTTTTGATAGCTGGTTGTCAGGGAAACTCATCTCCAAGGAGGAATATGTATCTAGTGTAACGCTCTGCTTTAGTCATTGGCTGGGGGGTTATGCTTGGCTTCGCAGAGGGAGGTGGGTGTCTCAGTAGGTTAAAATATTGGAGTTGGGGTTCAAATCCCAGGGCCCAAAGAAGAGATTTCTCCACCGGGTCCTTGAGTTTCTCTGGGGACTGTCTGACACTCAAAAAAAAAAAAAATCCATGATATTTTAAATAAAAGCATCTGCCAAATAAACAATGTAAAAAAGCAAGCTTGTTAATATGGGTAAATCTGGGAGTTTTTGTTAGCTGTGTGAGCAAAGTTAAAAGCATACTGCTGTCCTGCCGGTCCATGTTTTTATTTAGTTCACTCATTTATAGATTTTATATTTCATCCTTCTTACGTTTATTTCTGTCCTTGTTACTTGCTTCTGTTCTTTGTATCTCATGCAATGCACTCTCACCAAGGTCCAGGAGTCTGACTTTCTGGGTCCAGGAGTCTGTGTGAAGACCATAGATAAAGGCCCTGATTCTCACTTGAGTATCTGGGTGCTGCATTTATCCATAAGAGAGAGGCACAAACATGCTCATGGGAGTTTTACTTACACAAACAAGTTTTGAGGGCAGAATGAAAAATGATTGGTTCATGGAGATAACCAATCAAATCATGTGTCAGATATCAGGTGAGCCAATCAGATGTGTTTGACTCACCTCCTCTACGATCTGATTGGTTATCTCTGCCCTTAGAACATGTTCTGCCCAAACCACAAACGCAACAGCAGAACATTACCATCATTCTGGCCCAATGTGGCATAACACAGTGTGACAGGGGATGTAATATCACGCGAGCAAACACTGCATGTATGTGCTAAAGTATAGAAAAACAGCTAATCTACAATTAAAGTACGTAGTCCATAAAGCAGGTCTGTCTGGGTATGGAGCACTGGTAGATCGATGTTAACAGCTCCACAGAAGGGCAACAGTGGAGGAGGAAGGTCTTTGAAAGCGGCGTCTACCAGCAACTTTATCGCATGAAATGAAGTCTCTGGGGAAAAGCCGTTGCACAGTAACAAACCCTGCTTAAGGACTTCATGCATCTTTTTCTGTTATTAATTATTTGTTTAAATTGTGCACAGGGAAACATTGCCTCATTACCAGTCCTGCCTCGTTCTGTCATGACCAGCCAAACAGACTTATATATTCTCATTGTGGAAGATTTTTTTATATGGGTAATTTGTTTATGGGATTGTTGGTTAATTTATTTTTTCTTTCTTTTAATGATTATTCCAGTAATGGGGCATAATTGAAGATGTGTGGTCCCCCATGGTGACAGCATTAATTAGACACACTAAATTAAGAATTTTATCCATTGATATCACTATATTTCTGTCATGAGCGCAAAAACTGAAAATGGTCTGGGCTAATTTTAGCCCTGTGGTCATTCTTCCATGTGGCTATATTAAATTTCCACAGATATTAATTTAAGTTAAATTTCCCTTCAGAGATAGATTTGGGGGAGTGTCCAGAATCGCCGGTGGCTGAGTTAGATGACGTCACTTGCACAGCCTGGTCCTGCTTTCCCCCAATTAATATGGCTGTGTCTGTCCAGCACACCAACCCTGGGAGCTGTTTTGTTCAACCTCTTGTCACCAAACAGCAGCTTACAGTTTGTCCCCAACAAGTGTTGTGTTCTCACACTTTTGTGTGATTCCTCCCCATAATTAAGCTCTGGGGCTGCTTTCTCTGGTTCTCCGTTTCACGACCAAGATGGGCTGCCCACAAATGGTGATCTAACTGCATTCTTTAATCATGAATGAATTTCCGCCTTGGTTTTGACCTTTGTGTCTCTGAAGAATGTGGTAAGACTCTTTTCTCTCAGCAAATCTTTTATTGTTCCCACACTCCTTGTCATTTTTCCCCAAAAATATGCGCAACAGTCTGCCATCTGCTTTGTTCTTTAATCTTGACATATAAGAACCAGTTTCACACTTATATTTACCATAAAATACAGTGTGCAGGGCAGCGTGAGCTGGTGGTGTTATTACTCTGGTGGCGTTGAGTCAAAATCAATACAAACCTTATATTGACCTTCGACGACCGATGAACACTGGGGATTATAACCTCCAAGTGGACAATAAATAATCATGGCTGTAACTAAATCATCGTCAGTGCCAAATGGACCCGAGAAGGCTGATTGGTTATTTTGACAGAAAGCGCTTCAGTGGAAAGCCAAATGAAGGGGGCCGAGGAAGATGAGTTAGGCATGCGTGTCATTACCTTAGGACACTCAAAAGCAGCTTTCTAACACAGATTTATAGGCCGAAAGCAACACCTTTATGAGACTAAGCAGCCTGGCACAGTCATGTTTTATGCTTAATTGTCAAGAATAGAAGACTTCATTTGTATTCGAAACACATTTATTTAGTCATTTATTTATGTATTTTAACTTTATGTCTATTTTAAGCCCTTTGCTAAGCCCTTGATATTATTTTTGTGCATCATGATACTGTAAGTGAAAATGGATGCACATAATTAATGCTTCTCTTTACCATGTGAGGTGCTTGCTCTGTTTATGTATTTCGGCTATTAGTGACTAAAATGCATGCGAGGCATATGAATAATGTCAAATAATCCCCTAAGCTGGATATTCTAAAATAATTCCTATGAATGTGTTTGTATTGTTTCTCCTTCCTACTATTAAATTTGTATCGCTGCTTGTGGGTTTGCCGATTTGTTTTAAATGAAATTAAGCAGCATCTGTTTTGTTTCTAAGTAAAATAACCTTTTATCTGGTTGCTGGGAAAATGCTGTTAAGCAAAGAAACCATGGTTCCACTGGTGAGTGTATTCAGGACAAAGACTTGCATGGCTGACTGAGTTTGGGGATCTCCGCAGGGGTACAGGATCAGACGCACGTTCCTCATTGCTCATACTGACAACATCCTTACATTGCAAGCTGTTTTTTTTCCTTTACACCAGCGCTGGCCAACACAGTCCTCAGGGACACCCAGACAGTCCACGTTTTTGGGGAGCTGGGAGGGAGCAAACGTGGTCTGTATGGGGGTCCCCGAGGACTGGGTTTGGGACTGCTTTACACTAATTTACATTACTTGTAATGGATAATTGATTTGCATATGAATAAGTAAAGTAGCGTGGGATGCGTGTGGATCATTCTGTTTTAAGGTGCAAAGAAGGGTCCGCCGTACCACAAGCCAGAATCCAGACATGGCAGAAGCTTTGGCTTAACTATGACTGTGGCTGCATTCCCTTCAGAAAGGTCGACGTCCGTGCTGACATACGCTGCTCAGCGCAGAGCAGGTGACTGGTCCCATGCAGCTGCTTTCCCAGTCTGCAAGGAAGACGAGGAAGCACTTTGACACAGCTGGCGAGTTCATAGCATCCTAAAAGCAAGGATTTTGGGAAATCATAGTAAGCATGATCGAAGCACAGCCTTATGGGAAGGGGTCAAACCACAGAGACAAATTGTGGTTTTCAAGCTGAATGCCCCTCTGTTAAACAATACTGCTTTATGAACCTGTGGCCACTGGTGGAAATCTGTTTGTGTAAAAGAGACTGTGACGGTTACAGGGCAAATAGCAGGGCAGCCAATTAGTAAACCTTCAGACCAATGCCATAATCTCTAGAGAGAAAGAGCGAAAAGGAACTGAATCCATTAAAGTTAAATTTTTTCCTGGTGGTTGACTTTTTCTTCTTTAATTCTCAAATAGAAGTGAGCAAATGCATGGCTAACAGGCAGACTATAAAGGTTAATTAAATTTCAGACACTACATATACTTTTTATCACATTGCTCAACTCCAATTTTTGCTCGTTTTGTGAAGTTACATATAAAATATATTGTAAAGGATACACGCTAAGCAAAGACGCTGCAAAATATTTCACAATATTTTAAATGGTTGAGTCCAAGCTTTTCACAGCATCCCCCCCCCCCCCCCATCATCAGATGGTAGTACAGCCCTCCTCCTCATGGATCCAGCTCTTCAAGGCTACTCACAATCCACACTCCAGATCTCAGGACCGCATTACACTTGTTAGACGGCCTCATTTCACTCAATTTAATTTATAAAGTAATTATGTTGGGTCCTTGGGCAAGAGAGGGAGACTCATTTGCAACGAGACCGGTTACAAGTTTTATGGCATTCAGATGGTATAATTCTGGAAGCCCAAATTCCACCCAGAGGCTCGATAAGTGTCTCACTTGAATACTGATGCTTGAGTCTGGGCCAGTAGGAGACGGCTTGGGTTGCTATTTCAACTTTTAGCGGACCACCGCGGATAATTTACAGTTGAAGTGCAACAAGACACATTAGCAACACTTAAACTCCTTCACTGGAAATTCAACCTTTGAAGACCTTGAGAAAATATAGTGATATATCATCTGACTTATAATCAAACTGTAACTGAATATGAAAAAAACAGTTGAATGGTAATTCTGCATTTTGATGATGGCAAGAGATTTCATGGGTATTTTATTAAAATGATGTAACAGTATAAAAATACAACACAAAAACATTCCCATTTACTCTTAAAAACTATGTCCTTGAAAGGATTCCTTTTCAGTGGGGTGTATTGAAAGGGTCCATTACTGTTTGAATAGTTTTTTTTTTAACAACTACAGCTATTCTGGGATGTTTTTTGGGCCGTAGAACAACAGATCAACATGTTCTGACCATCCATGCCATTTGCCTTCCCACATGTCTGGATGGTGCCTGGGGTGGGCACCATCTGAGCTGGAGTCCTGGTCCATGAATGGGGTGACGTCGTGGGTACGGCCTACGACCTACAACATCGTCAGGGCCACCTTCAAGGGCCAGCATGGAGGACTGATTGATTCATTGACGGACTTTATCTTGCTCCCAGTAACAGTCCTCACTCTGAGCGAGCATGCTCAGTCTTTCGTTTTCTGTAATGTTAGCATGCCCAGGGGGGCTGGGCAGCCAGTTGACCTTGGACCCCCAGAGGTTTTTTTTCTCCCTGCTTGGGAGTTTTTGGAACTATCCATGTAAATCCTTCCACTTCTGTCTTCCTGTGCAGGGACGCTAGATACTGCATTTGGACTGGTTTTCCAAACATCACCAGTGCTTATTTCAGATGGGAGCCTCTTGAAACCACATTCCCAGGCGCCTCCACTTATTCGCCCCTTCCCCTGACCACCAGCTCCCCAAACGCCCGCTACTTTCTGCTGCCATACAAAAAGTTGCACAACAAGCTCCATAACTCGTCTGAAAATAAACTTAACATCCCACTTTCTCTCCAGGAGTATCAGAATGATGCTGTGTTTTTTCACCCCCCAACCTCCCTGCAGAGGCTGCCTGCAAGCTGCGTCTTCTGTGCTCGATGTCTGCAGGAGCTGCCAATATCTCATCCAAAATGATCCTCCTAAAGCCTCTGCCACCTTGAGCCATAACACCTCTTTGCCCCGAAGAGCACAATGTGGGCCAGGAGAAGCTGCTCTCGTGGAAGCTTCTGACCCTCTCTGCCCCTTAGCTCATACTGCAGCTCTGCTCCTAAGTCAGTAAGCTTCTCCTCCTCTTTCTGCCTTTCTTATTGGCGGGTCTTTCTGAAAATCTCATTTAGGCTGAGAAGATCCCAGCTTGGACACCACACCACCCGAGCGAACAGAAGAACTGGCTTCACCTGAAGCTGAACCATCAGGATTGGGCTATCATCCTGAGTTGTCCCATCAGGATTGGCCCGTCATCTGCAGCTGACCCATTGGGATTGGGCTATCATCTGGAGCTGATGCGTCGGGATTGGGTCCTCGTCTAGACCTGACCCATCGGGACTAAGCCCTTTCCAAGAGCTGACCCATCGGGATTGGGCTGTAATCGGAGCTGCATTACCAGGAACTGGAAGAATGTTACACAGACCACAAGACCGCTAATTGTACAAGATTTAGGGGCGTAGTCTGGCATTATTACACAGCCACTCAGCTCAATGATCATCAAAATGGGGTTTCTACTTTGTATTTTAGGAGTTGATTATAGGTTGTACCAACAGGACTGTTAACATGGAACCTGGATGGGTGGATTATACATGTTATATCCCGTGTGAGAATACCAGTGTCGACCTCCAGCATCGTGGGTTTGCCTCCCACCCTATAAATTACTGTGTGGTCCAGAAGGGCTCTGCTGTCACATACTTTCCTGTTGAAATCTCAGCTCTTCCCATCTGCTCTTAAAGGGGGCCTGTTACACTGTTACAGCTCTTCCCATCTGCTCGTAGAGGGGGCCTGTTACACTGTTACAGCTCTTCCCATCTGCTCTTAAAGGGGGCCTGTCACACTGTTACAGCTCTTCCCATCTGCTCGTAGAGGGGGCCTGTCACACTGTTACAGCTGGGCCCATCTGCTTTTAAAGGGGGCCTGTTACACTGTTACAGCTCTTCCCATCTGCTCTTAAAGGGGGCCTGTTACACTGTTACAGAGCATTTTAGAGAGAGGGTGAATAGAGTTGTACAATATGAGAAAAATAATTTGTTTTTGGAACACTGAAGTATATAAATCTATTCTAGTAGACCCCAAAATAAAATTATGAAAAGGAAAATGGCTATAATAGGGCTCCTTTAAACTGATGGAGTAATAAAGAGGGCTGACTGAACAAGGAGCATCCGCTGTGTTTCCAGACCCCAAAGCCCTGTGACGTTGGTGTTATTATTTTCATACATCATATGTGCTTTATAAACAGCTCTGTGTTTCATTGTTATTGTCTGTAAATGCCCCAGTGATTGCTCTCCTATGAATAAATCCTGTGGATTCTCACTGGGCCACTAGCTGCCTCGCCCCTCATATGGCCCCTGGATGCCCCTTCCTAAGCATACCAGATCACTCCTGTATCCTAAAGCTTCTCGCCTGCGCCCCCTGGCTGCAGTAATCTAAAATGCGGCGGCGTCTCCTGCAATCGGCGCTCTACAGGCCTCCTGAATATGTCATCAATAACCAGTTGATAAATGACCGGTGGCAAACAGCCTTAATATCTCCGTAACTGTGCCTCTGACTGCACTGAAGGGTTATATAGTGGGTCAATAAAGGTCTCTGCCAGATGTGATCAGATGGAGTAAAGGCAGGCCGGGATTTCAGGCAGTAAACTGGCAAGTACAGTGTGCCAGCTTGTAATGCCACAAGAGTGTCTACTGGCATGCACTTCAGCAGAATACTTCACAGGACAAAGACTGTACTACATAAATTGGAGAGAGTATGTCTCTGTACCTAAGGGTATGTTTAAAAGCAATGCCTTTGTTTACTGTGACACAGGGCAGTTGTGGGAGTATCCGAGGAGCGGTGCAATTGGCTGTACGGCCCCTCTACTTCTGTGGAGTATCCGAGGAGCGGTGCGATTGGCTGTACGGCCCCTCCACTTCTGTGGAGTATCCGAGGAGCGGTGCGATTGGCTGTACGGCCCCTCCACTCCTGTGGAGTATCCGAGGAGTGGTGCGATTCGCTGTACAGGCCCTCCACTTCTGCGGAGTATCTGAGGAGCGGTGCAATTGGCTGTACGGCCCCTCTACTTCTGTGGAGTATCCGAGGAGCTGTGCAATTGGCTGTACGGCCCCCCCACTTCTGTGAAGTATCCGAGGAGTGGTGCGATTGGCTGTATGGCCCCTCCACTTCTTGTAATGAGCTGTATCAAGAGTATCAAAGCATGGTCACCATCTGGCTTAGGGTGTTTTCACACTTGGTCCCTTTCAGCTCTCAAAATGAACTCAGAGTGATTAGTCAGGATTTTTGTCCATATGTGTACACTCTAAATGAACTCAGACTCCTCTGAAACGAGCATATCCAAGTACATGATCCTAGGCAGTAAAGGTCTAAGAGTAGAAGTGAACAGTGTGAACAGAAAGAGGATTCCCAATCGGAGCTGTAGTGAACCAGAAAGAGAACTCAGTCACAATGTGAACCCAAAAGGAACTGAATCACTGAGCTCGGAGCACTGAGTTCAGCTTCTTTGAAAAGGACTTAATGTGAAAGCACCCTTAGATAAGCAGAGTCTGGCTCTTATAGCATTTTGCAGTTTGGTTAGTTAGAGTCAGAGAGTTACATGGTTGTTTAATATCTTGCTGGTTTGCTTACTTGATGGTCCTAACGAAATGGACCCATTGCATCTTCCCTTCTCTCTGTCCTGTGGATTCATTCAATATCAGGAACAATGAGGTTTCACATTATTTTTTCTGATTTCAGGCTAATCTGATTAGATTTAACCTTCCCATCTCCTTTTTTAGGTGGGCACTGTAAATTTGGCTTAACTAGCTTCCAAACCTTGGACTCCACAACGAATTAATTAATGCCAACCTGAAAGAGACATTTTTTGGTCTGGAGAACCGGATTTTGAGAACCGGACTTTAGAAAAACATCGGACATACGAATCCAGAAACCTTTCCAGGCCTCCTCTGAAGTGATACTCCACAAAAGGTAGGAAGATGGATTTCGATACTTATCTCAGTATTTAAACTTTAAGCACATCCATTAACATTTCATCTGGTTTCGCCGAATGGAAACCACTAAAGTGACACAGCTGTTGTTCAACGCCTTTGTTAGTATCACAGTGTGTCGTCGTGTGTTTGGAGTTGGTACCACTTATAAACATAACCCTGTTTCACTCATGGCTCGGCCTTAAACTCAAAAAAGAATGAAAACCACCATCTGTGTGTTTCTGAAACACATTAAAAAGTTTACCATCATTAGCATTTCACATACTTCTACATAAAAGCATAGACTTTCTTTAAGCCTTTGCATGTACAAAGATATTGCTATTTTTTCAAGGGAAATATAATATGAGAAGTTAGGGTTGCTCTGGGGGAGGTGGAGTTTTGTTTGAGTTACAACCGTTTGCTGCATGTGGAGAGAATTCTGTTCTGTGCTATGTTTTATTTCGTGTCAACGGGCAGCACGTGGCTGAGCCTTGCTGCAGCCAGATAGTCACATACCCACAGGCCCCTGACCAAGGACCTTAAACCCCGGCTCCATGGGTGCAGCTGTGGCAGGTGGCTGCCCCTAGACACCAAGCGTGCTCTCACCTGTCTGTATGTCTGGAGAGCAAGATTTTACCCATGGGGATCAATGAAACTGATTATTTAGGGAGAATTATTCACTCATAGCTAAAATGTTAAAGGTTCAATATGCTGGATTGCCACGGCACTTTACATTCTCATAAATACAATTGTCTTAATTAACGCAATCAATTCCACATAAGACCTTACTAACAATAAAGGCTTTCAAACTCCTTGGGATCAGCAGAAGCCTAACACCATTTAGATAAATGAATGTTATTTTCAGCATTAATAAGTGAGAGGTGTCCTGTGCCCATTCAGATGATTCTGGCAGTTTGAACTGGCTCACTTTAAAGTTACAGCCTTTCTCTTTAGAAGCCAAAAAGCAGCAAGCAGATATACAGCAGGGCATTTCATCACTATTACCTAATTAGATGCCGAGATCCCAGAATTCTTAGCGTGCGGCTCCGCACTGTTCTTTACTTATTTGAACATGGATGAATGAAACTGACTCGGGCTGGGTACTGGGTGAACACAAAAAGAGCTGCTCATTATTTTTGTATCGATTGCAGTGGATTGTTCTGATTCAGATGCGTCGCTGCTTTAGGAGCTTTCTGGATGTTTAAAGTACGTAAATGGGCAGCGACTTTGCAGTCCCTTGTTTGGCATAGGGGGAGCGTGGGAGTCGGGCAGTAGATGCAGTATTATGGGGAAAAAGATTTTGTGACATTTATTGTAGCTGTTTTGTGAGCCTCTAATTTATGACCGCTGCTTTGTGACAGAACGTGAAATCCGATGATTTATTTAGTGCTGATAAGCAAGTTATTACTATTAGAATGCTGTGAAATTGATGTTGACTCCTGGCAGCTATATACTGTAGACGGCATTCTTCCAGAACTTTCTGTCTGCGTATGCAGGCTTCATTGTTGTTATGATTGAGTCCATGTACTTCTCTTTTACCATGAGCTTCTTCAAGTTTTTTTGGTCCTTTCCAAAGCAGTGGGGTCTAAGGTCTAAGTTATTCATAACACAGCCAAAATAGGATGCCTTTAATTTGATCATTTGTAATTCAAGTGAAAGTTCAGGCTTATCCGCATCACAAATCCACTTGTTTGTTTTCCTTGCAGACCACAGTATTAAAAGTCTTCACCAGCACCAACATTCAGAGGCACCAAGAGCCCACACTCTGTGAAATGCATGATACCTTTTGAAGATGTTGTCTAGGCCCTCCATGGCTGCTCTACCTAGTGCCAGTCCATTACACATTCCTTAACTTCTGGATCTATTGTTTTTCATGATATTTCAAGGATGCAAAAAACAATCTCTATGTGTTTACCATCAACTTAAAGTTAGCTGCTGATCCTCTGGTCATAACCTGTATGCTTCAGTGCCATTTTTTTTTTCATTCAGTTTTGGGTTTTGCGTGAACTCATTTGGGGGTCTTCACACACTCTCAATGGGGTTGAACCAAATCCTTGGAGCAGGATTGAAAAGACCTACATTACTTGGAGCAAAGAGAAAGAGACTTTAATAAAAAAAATATATATATATTAAAAAAAATATTTAAGAAACGTAAAACACTGAAAAACGAAAAAATGAGAACATTTGCACATTCTGTAAATGAGAGGAAAACAAAGACATGGGAAATGAGATGTGTTTCATCACCTCATGCTGAGGATGGACCATCATTTTTTTGTCAGTCTATCAAGATTCAAAGTTACTTGTCTTCTCCATAGACTACAGAAAATTAACAAGTGCTACAAGATATCTAACAACATAAAATACAACATTTAACACAAACTAGTAAACGAGGTTAACGAGGGGGCGTGACACACAGAAGGATTAGACGGACAGGACGTGACACCCGTAGCCTCAACTACCCTTATTTAATAAAATTGTAAACCCGGAGTAGCCACCCGTCCCATATTTTATGGGATTGTTCCCATATTGAAAAATAAAATACTGTATCCCATTTAAAGCATTTTTAAACATTTATTGTCAGTGACCCCAGGCTGACAAAGTTTATCTTTGTGGACCCGGCCCTCAGTTGAGAAGTTTTATCGTAAACAGCCCCCCCACCACAGCTCACAACTACACCATCATAGAAAATAGTAGGGGCCCCTCTGCCCAGATCCCAGGGGCCTCTGACCATGTTAATGCGCCTCTATGTACAACGTAAAATGCCAATGGATGTGAAGACAAAACATAGCAGTGCAGGACCAAATATGACACTGGGCCCATCTACAGTAGCCACTGGATGCCCAGTCTACATGCTGGCTTAACCTGAAGGCACAGTGAACATATCTCACTCTACAGCACTGTTTGCAGCACCCAGATACAATTAACTGTAGAGATCATGCTAATAAACCCACGAAGCCTCATGAAAGACAGACGCCCAAATCCAGGCAAAGCGTTTGGCAGACCTTGTGTTTTGTTCCGAATTGCTCATCAATTTATATGGACAGGAACTTAATGTGGGGTACTTGGCACGGTACAGACTGCACTGCCGGAAGAGGCAATAAACAGTGGTGGTGTCAACTCATATGGAGACCATATGTGCCTATTTTTATTAATAAAATGAAATGATAGACGGCCAGTGAGAGTTTTTGTTTTAGGATAATCCATGGTGACATACAGAAGACAGCAATGGCATCAGAAATGCATGGATACACTGGTAGATACGGGGGGCCCAGCACTACATAGGGGCCCCAAAATCTACTGTCATGTCCCCCCCACCCCCCCAGCAAACTCAACCGCCAGGACCCTTCTGGCCGGCAAAACCTATCATGGAACCCGTAATTCTTCAGATTGAATGCCTGTACTGTATCACTGTACTATGCGACTGTTTTATAAGATTGTATTATATGGTCGTATTATACGATTGCACTTCATAAAAGGAAATATGAAGCAGGTTGAAAAAAGAAAAGAAGGTGGAAACCCAGGGGGCGGGAGCCAAGGTGACAAGATGCCCAGGAAGACAGAAGGAGGGTGAGAGAAGAACAGGAGTCTAAGGAGAAGCTGAAGATGGAAGATAGAAGTTACTGGTATCAGTAAAACATACCTCCCTACTTGAGCAAGGTTTTTGCCTTTGTGCTTGAAAATGATAAAACTCAGTGTGAGTTAAAGTGGGTGTACATCCATCTATCCATCATTTCATTTTCACTGTCCACTGGTCCGTTTACAGTCGCTGTGTCCTGAACGAGTCGGGGTCGCGTTCAAACCCATTTTTCCTGCTTGGCTGGTTCCACATCTACTCTCATCACTTTTATTCACTCATTCAATTTAAATGATTTAATACTCTGATTAACTGTAATAACGGATAGAGGCAATAACCCATTGACAGAGATAAATATGTAGCATCAGAGAGATTTTGACATGATTTTATATGGCGCAGTTTATGGACAAAGATGAACCAGTTAATTTTGTTACAGAATGTAATCCATGTGGCATTAGTCGATCATTTAACAAGCACAGTTATGTTTTATGGTGTTTTTATATGTCCGTGACAGAGTTGGTTTCCCTATAGTTCTTTGTTAATGTCAAGGCCTGTTCCTGCAGTGCTTTCACAGCTGATGACTTTCATAATTTAGCTACCGTTGGTTATGCTGCCCTAAAAGAACAGAGAGCTGGAATAGGAGCCCCTAAAAATCTCTGACCCCTCCTTCACTAAAGCATTTCTCCACTCACAGCATTAAATGCTTCATGGATGTTAATCTTCAAAGCTGGTTTAAACTTTAGTGGCCCTGATTCTTACAGCGTTAAGCAGCCAGGACCTTGGTGTCCGTAGAGGGATTTAGTCAGCAAGCCATACCACACATAACATGATCAATAGCTTTTAAAAAAATTAAGAATTCAACAGTATTGCACAAATTCATATTATGGCCTTTGTGCTTAAGGTAGTAGGACTCGCTACACAGTAATAAAATCATCTACTATTAATGCACTTGTGTAGATTCCATGAGTATTCACGCACCTGAGCCCAATATTGGTGTCGCCTTCAGCATGCCATAAAGACTGGGGAGTGACGCATCACTTTGTTAAGATTAGCCAGCAGCCTGTGCCATCATCATGATTCAATCAACATCCCCCATGTTACATAACCATCAGTGAAGAACAGTCTTGTCATGTCAGCATTCAGCCTTTAGAAAATTATATTCTATTCAAAAGCTTATGTCGCAGATCCACAATGATGGACTTTGTGGGAGCAATCTGATTTCCATTGCACTCCGTTTCTTACTGGAGACCCAGGATGAACCCAGTGAACAGACTTTCACGATCAAAAGGAGTGTTGTTGTTATTGTAACCCGCAATCGTGGTGGGCTTGGGGATCAAACAGCCACCTTCCTTCTAAATGAAGCAAATAATCCAGAAGGATCACAAAGCATTTTCGTTATTTCCAAGGGGGTGCAGAGAATGTTACTGGTATGTGTAGGCTACACCTCCTGCCTCTTTCAGCAGCACTCCTGGAGTTTCTGGATGGACTAACAGTTTTGTTTGTACACATTTGCTGGCCCACTGTGGAGACTCGTCCTGACCTGATCCTGCCCTAATCTTCAACCCTCAGTCCGACAGACAGAGTCCCCCTGTTTTTTCCACTTTTCTTTCACTGCTTCACAGCTTCTTCTCCAGGGTATAACAATAACAACCACCCAAGCAGCACATGAAGCATGCAAGGCACAAGGGATTCCTGTGACACACTGGAGTCCAACACTCCATGTTCTGTTTTCCATCAGGATTCCATAAATCTGTCCGTTTTCAGTGACTGCTTCTCCAAGACCTGGAGCTGTGCCTCTAATTGGTAGGAAATACGCCAGTCTGGGTACTGCCCCCCTCTCCAGCACAGGCCAGCAAATTCTAGCGTAATCTAGCGTCCTTGAGAGTAGATAAGGGCCCTGCTTCTAATCATATTCACTGCAGTAGTCCCTTTCAGTTATAGCCAACTAGCCAGAAAACGCCTTTCCACATGCTTGATAAGCACAGTTAAGCTATTCAAACATATTTGTTTGCCCCACAGTCTCTCCTGAGGACCTTAATCAGTTCATAGTTTGCCACACCTGAACCTAATTGGACTCATTAAGCACAATTTCAGAGAAGGCTTTGTGGCTTTAGGGGAGGGAAGTCCTTCCAGGGTGTCTCTCACATGGCTTCTTCTAATTCAGTACCCCCCCCCCCCACGGTCCCAGGGAAATGGGGGGGAGCAAAAATGTGGACTTTCTGGAGGTCCCCAAGGACTGGTTTGCAAGACCAATGTGGGAAAATGAAAAGAGAATTAGAACTGTTTCGCAAACCAGTCCCAGAGAGGCCCTGTTTTTGCTCCCTCCTAATTCCCTGAGAGTTGGGAGGGAGCAAAAAACGTGAACCGCTGGGGGCCCCTGAGGACTGGTTTGCGAAACACTGTTCTAATTCTCTTTCCGTGGTTCGACATTGCTGTATTATATCCTTACAATGGCCAATCATGGCAGGCCAGGCTACTAAGGGATTTCCTGTGCCAAGCTGAAACTCGGGTTGATTAATTAGATTTAAGATGAGAGTTTGAAGCCTCCTCACAGGCCTTAAGCTGGTCATTTAGTGGAAACCTTTTTTTGTAATACATTTCTAAATGTGCGTTCCGTTCCATCCATCTTTAGTTTAAGCAGGTGGTATAACAGTCCAAATGGACACTGGTGATTAGAAGAAGAATATGAGGAGATTCATGAGAACACAAAATTGATGGCAGAAAGTGTCTGTGTAGACAGCTTACCCACATGTAAGTCCACACAACAGATATGGGAAAGTCCACAAAATGCCAGCCACTTTCCCTTCACAGGCTCTAATTAATCCACATAATTGGAAGTGCATAGTTACAGGCGGAGAGCTTGACAGCTACCTTTCAGAAGGAGCGAAAATTGGCATTCAATTAAGTGATCGTCTAGCAGCCGGGGGAAGCTGTCTCCTCAGCCGGTGGGAGAGCTGTGAACGTGCCTCAGGAGCACAAGAGCAGCCTGGGACTCCTCATAATGTCTGGCTAAGTCACAACCCCCGTGTGGTCCAGGTTTAAAAATACAGAGTCAATTGTGAGACTAGTGTGTATCTAAGAGGTTTGGGTATGACAGATTTGCTGTCTTGGTGGCTAGCACATGCAAGCTTGGTGACTAGCACTGAAGTTTGCATGTCCTTACCATGTCCAATCAGTTTATTCCAGGTTCTTCTGGTTTCCACTCAAATTGGTGCGTCTAAATTGTGCATTGTGTGTGCAATACTGGGAGATATGACAAAATTACCAGTAATCGACAAAATCGGAAGAGTAACCCATTGATTTGACAGTAACTGACTGGTGATTATCGTCTTTGTTGAGGAAGTAGGCTTAGGCTGTGCACAAAGCAAAATAACTGAGAAAAGTATTATGTGATGTTGAGTTTAATCCTGTAGCTTGCGATTCTAACATTCTCACATTTTTAACTCCTTGTATTGAATAACAAAAGGATCAGTGTAAATGTCAGTTATACTAGCTAGGGTTTATGGAAAGTTTGTGAACCACTGCTTTAAAAAAATTATGATCTATGCCACTAATCACTAATCACTAATCAGTACATGGGCCAACTATTTAATAAATGATATATATGTCATTTGTTTCAAGCTGAAACTTTTTTCTTTTGACAAAAGTAACTATGTCAAATATATATACAGTCTTTACAGTCCTTACATCACCATGGTTTTCAGTCTCAAACTGTCATTTATAAGCAATTAAAAACCAGTGTTAAGGTAATTATCTGGTGGCCATGGTCTTGGATGTTCAGAGCTTAAATGCTGGATAAGTCTATCAATCCAATTGTAAATCCAATTGATTTAAAAATGAACACTGACACATATTTCTGAATTTTGAGTAGTCAGGAGTCTGGAATCATCAGCGGCTATAAATACGCAGGGGTGTCCTATCGATTTAGGACTAGGGTTCGAAAGCATATCATATTCTGCCTTAACCCAGGCCGCTCAGATTCCCTTGGAATCACCCTAATTTCACCCTTTTTAAGATGTCCCTGCAAATAAGTCTTAATGATGTTCTTCTCTTACAATAAGCTTGCTATCTTCTAAGAAGATGGTTTTATGTTAGCAATGGAATGATGTATTAAATATTGGTACACAGTGAATGCTAAAAAAATAAAACTCATCAGGAATTGACCTGTCATCAGGAATCTACCTTCTCTTGTCCTTAAGCCGGTGGGGGTCTAACTTCAGATGACAGGTTCACAATCACCGGAGCTCTGGAAGCCCCTCTTTTAGCTTAGCTGAAGGCTACATGCTGGGAACTGATTAAGAAGATCAAGCGATCAGACCCCCAGCGGGAATTAACTCATCTATTTGACTTTCCCATTACCTGATTTACATCATCAGAAGCCCACTGGGTTGGTGCACATTTGTCTCGGTGTTCGAAACACAACGGTGGTGTCAGCCGAGGGCCCGAGAGCGTCTCACTAAATGAGAAATCAGGAGCTGACCGCTCAATTCAATTCCTTTGTATATAGCGCCCTTCACAACAGAGTAACCTCCGAGGCTTTTGTCATGAATGTGGTGCAGTATATTACTACATCATCTGTACAGAATCATACAAAAACAGAGGGAAAGATGAGACTAAGAAGGAATGTGAAGAGAAAAAAAGCCAGACGCCAACAGAGGAGAGGAACCAAAAACTCCCAAGTGAGGAGAAAAAAAACCTCTGGGGGTCCAAGGTCAGCTGGCTGCTTGGCCCCCTCTGGGCAGGCTGACATTATAGAAGACCGAATCCCCCTCCAATCGCACTGTGCCCCTTCACCTAAATGCTGTAAGTGAGAAATTCGCAGCTTCTCCCGAGTGAACCCAGCCTGGGGGCAAGAGCGCACCTGGAGATGGGGCCAAAAGGTTGCTGTTACAGATCTTTAGTGGCTCCGGCTGTTGTACCTTTCAGTAAAGCTCCTATGCAGAATGACTGAAACTAAAGTTCATGAAGTATAATTTGGGCGATACCTTTTAAACAGAACATAAATAAGTCAAATCGACCTTTGATTCCTGCGATGGGTTGTCGCCCCACCCTGGGTTGTTCTCTGCCTTGTGCCCATAGCCTCTGAGATGGGCTCCAGACCCCCCGTGACCCTGAATAGGACAAAGTGGTTACAGAGAATGGATGGATGGTTGGAACCTGTCATTCATTTCCTGTTGGTGGAGATTGACTCGTTCCTTGCTATTAGTACCATACTGTGGAAAGGTCACGCGCAGAGACCCCCGGCAATCGAGAGTGAAGTCGCTGGCATGGCCGGGGGGAGAGCGGGAGGAGAGCGGGAGGAGAGCGGGGGGAGAGCAGAGGAGAGTAGGAGGAGAGCAGGAGGAGAGCAGAATGGGTGAATGGCATTACCATGCCATTTACAGCCATTAAATTGTCATGACACTAGGAGCTACTAGAGAAAAAGGAGGGAAACATATATACCCAGTGTGCAATAAAATAATAATCCTGCCCTTAATTATTAATATATGGTTGCAAGGCATACGCTTCTCTAGAGCAGTGCTAGCAAATATTTTTATACTGATGACATGTTGATATTACTGGAATGGGTGTCTTCAAGGTATTAACACAGAGTTACAAAATGAACATAGGTGGCAGATACATATGCTGCCAAATGCCACAGAAAGGGTGCTGATGATTCAAGCTGTGTTTATACAGAGCATCTGTTTATACAGGACTCTCAGCTTGGAAACATTTCTCTATTGCAGGTGGTAACACGTGGCCACCTAGTGGCCACATAGAAAGCCTACCAAATTATTAACGTGGCCCAGTCCTTAACTGCTTAGCCAGCTACGGATGCTGTTAACTACGTCTCGCACTCGACATATCAGGGCGAAATCTCGACCAATTAGAGTCAACAACTGATATGAGCTGCGTGTCTCTAGAAGAAAAACCACAGAAGTCAATAACAAAGATCTGAATGATTTATTAAAGGTAATCATTATCATTTAAGCAGTAACGGTCCCGGGCGATGCGGCGTCCTAGACGAGCATCTCTGCCGCCGCCCCTCGTCGGAGACAAATCATATATACACATTTGTGGTGCCCCCTGGATGGATGGCACCCTTAGCATTTGCCTATATTTCCTATACCACGGGCCGGCCCTGCATTTAAGTGTCAGGCTCCGGACCCCTCCCTACCAACCCTGAGTATCTGAGAGTCTACAGGTACAAAGCCAGGAAGAACCCATCACAAGACACACACACACACTATTCACACTGGTGGGCAATTTGGTAACTCCAAATGAACCTCAGCATGGCTTTCGGCTGAGGGAAGAAGCCGGAGTACTCCACACACAGAGTGATAGCAGAGACTCAAACCCTAGTCCCAGAGACAATAGTGCTAATCACTGCACCACTATGCTGCCCCCAAAGAGTGATCCAATAAGGCAGCAAGCGCTAGCTGAGTTATGATAACAGATACATAAACACAATGCCATGGAAACGTAATGCAAATGTTGTAAGTGCTGCAGAGGAGTAAGACCTAGATAACTGGTCAATTATAGTGCAAAAAAACACAAGTGATAGTGACGATCACGGCAGGAGCGTACAACGGCACCCCCCATGATGCGCACCGTAATGAACCATTATTACATGTTTATTACAAGTCTTTAAAATCCATTAATTCAGAATTCCCCCAAAGCTGTTTAATGAATCAGACTGCAGCAAAAATCCAGGTCCTCTTCAGATATGCATCGTTTTCAAAGATTGATAATGTTTTGTTAGATTCAAACGACGGGCCCAAAATGCTAGCGATCCCAGGGATACAGCAGCACTGAGCTGCTGCTCGTGCTTTAATGCGCTGTGTCTAGGGATGAATGCGAAGTTAGCCCACCCGCCTGAGGCGAGTCATTTAGATGAAGGGCGAGTGCTAAAGAACTCTACACTAACCCTCTGGCTAGAACCAAAAAATTCTTAAGTTCTACCCCAGTATACACATAAACATTTCACACAATGCTTGACTCGTCGACCGCCACTTACAGACACACTTAGTGTGTTGCCAGCAGCCAGCATCGACTGATGAGAGAATAATCTCCGTTTTTGTTTCTTGTGCTGGCCTTGGAAATAGTTCCTAGTGTTAACATCAGCACCTTCACACTAACGCGTTGAGTTTGCACATTTTTGATTGGTGTCAATGAAGCTTGTATGAGGTGCGTGTTTATTAAATTATTTATTAAATTCCGTCGGACCGATATGATCCATTACCATTATCCAATAACTTGAGGAGGCCGCGCCTTATGCATCCAACAGCACCTGCTGGCTCACTTCCCTGCAGCCCACCCCAGCCCCCCCCCCCCCCCCCCCCCCCCCCCCCCCCCCCACCCCCCCCGCCCCCCCCCCCCCCCGCCAACTTGGAGCCCGGCCAATTCTTC
>JAODKM010000034.1:17418054-17440974 GCA_026780845.1 Petrocephalus sullivani
CCACAAACACACACACACACACACACACACACACCTGCTGGTCGCGAACCTCAGTGTTTTTCAAACCCTGCCTACGGCCCTGAATATGGACAGTATATTATGAACGTCAGGTTTAAAATTTCTAACAAAACTTTCCCATACAAGTGTCTTTAGCTCCCTCACGTGGCCAGACCCTTACATAACGCATAATATCTATAACAATATTATCGATAACGTCAGTTTTTCCACTTAATTTAATAATCTACGTCAACTGTTTAGCCCCATTGCTATGTTGTTTAGGTTTATTTACACATTTTTTTTATTCACTTTGAGCAAGGTAAAACTTCTTCTCTGTTACTACTTTCAGAAAAAAATATTGGACAAGTGGAATAGGGAATGAATTAATCATTCAGAAATCGAGCACCTTGGAAACTTGGCTTAAAAAGCTTGGCATTTGTCTGAATGATGCAGAGCTATAAGACAAACTGTCGTTCCTTCAGCTCTCACTTTTTCTTCTGGCTGTCTTCTCCTGTTGTGCGGTGTGATGTTTCCTTGCCTGAAGGCATCTAGACTAAAATGGGTAGATGGAAACCTATCTCCCAGTGACCCAAGGTCCAGCTGTGTGAAGATGCATTGCATGAAGCATTTTGAAGCATTACCATTTCCATACATCCATCTTCCAGCTTCTTAACCTGGTCAGGATCACCGGTGGCCTGGAGTCTAGAAGGTACAATGTTGGGGTTGGAAAACCATTTGGTCAGAGGTGGAAATTTCAGGTCCAGAAAGTACAAATCCAAATCCAACAAAAGACTTTGTTTCAACCAAGCAGTTGAGTACTCTGTGACTGTGACTCGTGATACTCAATCGGTCAGTTGAAATAAAATCTTGGTTTGGATTTGTACTTTCTGAACCAAAACTTTTCACCTCCGCATTTCATGGCTGCAACAATCAAAAGTTGTTTGCGTCCTTCATAAAATACTATGTGACCAGCTGCATTCATTTTATTTATTTATAAAGCATCCTTTAAAAAAACGATTGTTGACTAAAGTGCTGTACAACTCTCAAGGAAGTTCTAACAGTACAAGGAACAGAAATCAAATTACAATAAATACATTGAATTACAATCAAACTGAACAATCTACAAAATAGACAGATAACAACATGAAAACATAAATCAAGATAAAAAACAATGTCAAACAGAATGTTTCACTACAATCCAAAGCTAGTCTTAAGAGGAGGGTTTTCACTCTAGATGTCATGAGTGATGGGAGGATCTGAAGTCAAGTGGCAAACTGTTCCAGATAGTGGGTACCCAAACCGAAAAGGCACGGTCACCCCTAGGTTCAGCTCAGTGTACAGTTATATATGTTTCCTTCTGTAGAATTATGACCTCTAATAAGGCCAATTGAGCTTGTAAAATGGCAGCATACAGTTGTAACCATGGACCTGCATGGGCTTGGTGTTGAGGTAATTTTGTCCAGCTAGTTTTGAACCTATCCACCCTTTGTGTTTCCATCCATGATTATCTAATGCAAATTCATGACAAGCCTGGAGACTATCCCAGTAAGGTCAGGCAAAAAAGCAAGGGCCACCCTGGACAGGATAGTTCATTCCGGGGCACATGCAAAATGCACACTTAGAATTTTAGAGTCACTAGGCTCTAAGGAAAAAGGGGAAAAGAAAGAAAGGAAAAAAAAAACAATAGAGTCACTAGACGAGTCACGATCCACCTCTCTTGCTATGGAAGCATTTCCACAGTAGGACTAACTCCACAACCTGCATCAAAATTAACTAGTACAGACACATATTATCCTGACATAGGATGGCTCATTTCTAATAGAATGTGTACTAACTCTCTTAACTTTGGGTGATGTCCATTTGAGACTGTTAGGGAAATTTTTAGCACAACATGGTAAATCACCTCGGGGCATCCATAGCATTCCTCCAGAGTTTCCTCCAGGACGCTGACACTGACACCAGAATCATGTGCATGCGCCAACTTGAGCAGATCTAACTATTTCCCTGATTGTCAAGTTCAGGAGTTATGACATCATGGGTATATGAAGTACATGCCCAGTAATCTTCTGGATGAGCGTCGCCCCAGGTCACTAACTTCATGTAAACCAGGTGCTTTTCCAGGTTAGTCGGTTTTAGCGCGTTTTAGCAAGTCAGTGGTTTCTCAAGGAGAATATGTGAGGGGAGGAGCAAAGAGGCTGGTCAGTATCTCAGTCGGCTTAGTTCTGCCGTGGGAGTTGTTTCTATCCCCAATGTAATGAGTAGTAGGTATAGTGTATGATTAGATGCCGGGCGTTGTGTGCGGGAGATACACTGAAGCAATTATTTGAATTACCGCATGATGGCGCTCGTATTTAATTCCTCACGTTTGCAGAGGTGTTCACTACAGCTTCCTCCAGCTGCCGTAAAGGCTGATTTTACTTCCGCGTCCGCCTTTCCTTGCAGAGCAGTGGCTTCGATGAACGCTTTTTCTCTAAAATCTGCATGGAGTGCTCCTGCAACATTTAATAAAACTCCACCCTGTATTAGCAAGCAGCGCTGTGATACACTTACTCTGGGTTCTCTATGCTTTAGTTGTAAAATCTGTAAAGCAGGCATCACGCATCCAAAAACGGAGGCAGAATGAACGCACGGCGCTAATTACATGCAGTACTTAAAGTAGCCACGAGGTGGGGGTGGCACAACATTGCCTGGAGAGCTGAATAAGTGTGCAAATACAGCATATTAACAAAATACCTGCGAGTGAATGTAATGCTGAAAACTGTACATGTAAACTATAATGTGGATTTTTACCATGTAAATGAAATCATTTGGGAGTCTATTCTACTGCCCAACCACCCATCCATCCATTTCTTGTACCCATCATGGCGCAGAGGTCCGGAGCCGATCCCGGAAGCCACAGTCACGAGGCGGGGTTTGGAGAATTTAGTATGTACCAGGATGGTGCACCAACCCATCGCAGGGAACATTTTACAGCGAAAAAAAAATTATTGTTAAATAATCTTCTCAGCAGAAACACATACCAATAGCGAGAAGTCCATAGCATCTGCAATCAGGTTCTTATGATGTTTTGGGTCTGTTGGTATTTCCAAAACTGTACATATGTTTACTTAAGTTCATTGCCAGTCTGTGTTTCATGTTTAGGAGTCACTGTTCATACGTTTGCAGATCTTGCTTAGAAACTGCCTATGCATTCAGCATCTCGTTTTATCAGTGGTTAAAGGTGAATGATTCCACACTCGTCACCAAGCTGTTCGAATTTTAATGGGCCGATGCTGCCCCTTTGATATGGATATTGTAGGTTTAAATAGCAGGGTGTATACGATTTTCATTTACAGAATGCTCTATATAAATATGGGGTTGTACTATCTGGTGTCTTGGGGACACTTCATCACTACTTTTAAACATGACGCTCCGGCCACTTTCTAAATGTATTTAACGAGCTGCGACTTCGGAATATAAGAAGCCGAGTGATTATGTGACTGTCTGGGGGCCAAAGGCGCTGAATGCGCGTAATGTCTGCCAGCAGAGGCAGGAAGGGCGCGGTGTGCAGCCGAGGTGGGGGGCGCCGCAATCCGCCACGAGCTCCGCGCCCTCATGGGGCGATGCTGCTTTTAAAAATAACATCGGGAAATACGCACAAGTCATTCCCAACAGCATTATCTTATCATGCCCAATTTGCAGAAACTCATTTAAAAGCTGAAATTGAAATAATTGCTTCAAATGGAGAGTTTAACTCTCACTGTCTTTACCCCTGCATCTCTCCTTAAAAACTTATAGACATATAAACATATTACTGCACGACCTTAGTCTTTTTATGAATATGCTGTTAGTGAGGGGGAAAATCCTTTGATCCCCATTCACTTTGTACTCCGCAGGTCTGGAATCAATAGGAAGCTCCATTGCTTATCATACGAATATAGGCAACCTGACCGCACCATGTAACGGGATATTCCTTCTGCATTCAGACATTCCTCGGGGAGCGTAAAACACACAAACTCCAGCGCCCCCTAGTGAGAACAGTGCATCATATCCTCTCTGCTTCGTACCATAAAAAGAGACCGACACCGTTCTATAATCCATTTCTGTGCAATTTGTTTGCCTGCAAAGCAATTTAAAGCTAGACATTGACAGAGTCCCTGAACTGGCTCCTACGTTGGTTTACTACGTGCTGCTGAAAACTCACTGTTCACAAAAGTATTCACGGAACATCGCTTCTATTGATTTATATTATTAGACAGGTGACCGGATAAGTTGTCCATGTCGTGTGCCACCGAATGGTGGTGGTTTGACTCACAGATCAAGGTCTGTGAAGGAAAGCGTTCACTACCTACGTTCTCTGAAGCTCGTTTATGGAGACTTTACTCGGATTAGTCCAGAGTGGCTTTTGGTTTTCCCAAGAAAACTAGCTTTGTTTTACATTAAGTCAAGCTGTCATCTAGCTCCTTTCCTGAAAACCCTGAAGTGAGGTCATCCGTCCCTGTAGCACTGCATGGCTACAGCTGGGATTGGGCTCATCCCAAACACACAGACCCTCAAAAATGTGGTTATTCAAACTGCACATGAGCTTCACAAACAAGACGCCTTTTGTCAACCGTTTTGCTAAGAGTGGGTTCCTGCAGAAACTGATGACAGTAGAACCCTCATTTGGGATTGAGCGCTTTAATTCAGCATGGCCCAATCTGGCTGCACAGGTACACCCCTTTTTTGTTTTTAGAAAGTACAGTTCAAATGTTCATAGATAGCACTATGAAGAAGATACTAATTTTGCAGTTGTGGTATAGTATCTGCTCAGTCAACATAAGGGGCGTTATATTTTAGGTGACACAGACAATAGAGTAACAGTTCCTGACATACAAGAGTATTGTCTGGCTTTTCTCTATTGTGGATTTGCAATCCAACATTTTTTGTGCCTTTGTAAGTAACTTTAATGCAGAGACCAAGGATTCCATAATCTGCCACTCTGCACAAAACAATCAACCCCATCGCTGTCCTCATTTTCTTATACAGCTGAATGTTCAAGTCTTTTTAAAATTAAAAAGCACCTCTTTAATATGTATAATTAGGATGTTCTTTGAAAATGTATTGAGGACAGTCAAGTGAGTGTCTTATATGATGTTACTCACATATGCTCCTGTAATAGTTGGAATGTGTCTTTTTTTATTCAAAGAAAATGTTCTGTGGTCGTAAACCATCCTAGATCACAGTGGGTGATCTTATGGGGGAGGTATCTCTGCCAAGCGATATGGGTGCTGGTCTTTTGCAATGTACTCTGGAATGTGTTTTTCCATGGTTTCCAAATGACCATAATGCTTGAAACATTCATCGGGAAGATGTTCATGCTATCATGTGGAATCTGGTTACTCTCACTATGCACTGGCAGGAAGATTTGGACCTGTATCTGTGACCTCTACCACAAGCCCAAAGTTGGTTTCCGTGCCATCTCCTTAGTATCTAACACTTCTTTCTCCTATACAGGATGATGTAACCATGAACAGTGTACTACGCAGAGATTATGCTAATCGATTATTACTCTGGTACGTGGACCATTCCTTCTGCCCTTCAGAATGACTGTTACCAGCCCCAAGATTGGCAGCTAAATCTGACTTCCTGTACTGGTTTCCAGGTTCTTGAGCATCCTCCTCTTACTGGCTTCAGTTGTTGGGTGTGTAGAGGGCTTACTGGCTTTAGGAAGTTGGCCGGAGTGGTGTAATGTCCTGTCAGTATCACATTTTTTCGCTTTTCTTACCAACACCATGAGGTTTCCAGTGAGAGGAACATATCCAGTGTTCTTTCAAATAGGCTTTGCTTTCTTCAAAAGGTTTAGTCCTGATGCAGCAGCAGATCTTCAGTAGTTGAGGGTTGTGATGAATAGGAAACCCTTTGTCAGGGTCATCAGTCTTCTGTTTTGTATGTTTTATGTGAGGAATAGCATTTGGGTTGAAAAAAAACACACACACCCACATTTGGTCTTGTGAACTCTGACAGTCTGCATTTCACTTGTTCACTCATTTTTCAAAGTGATCACTTCTGGGGGGTCAGTATCCAGTTTATGCAGAACAAAGCTGGAGTTCTTCTTGTCCTTCCCTGCATGCCGAACAAAGCTGGACAGGACGGTGGAAAAGGTGCTCTGCGCTGCAGTGTGTAACTTGAGCCCACAAACATCCACCTTACTCTCAGAGCAAAGGGGTACCCGTGCACTCCGAGAGTGATACCATGTGTGCTCTCCACCGCTGGAGGAGATTAAGAATACACATCTTCCTGTGAGCTACTGAATCACAGTTTCACGTTTTGACAAACATTTATTCCTGAAGTGAATAGGAAGGTCTGCCTGTTTTAGGCAAATATTAGCATTATTTTTACTGCAGTAAAGATTAAATATTTTGGTATCTGGGCTCCATCTGGCTGCACCCCTTTCCAGTTCCACCAGCAGCAGTTCATGTAACGGACAAATGTTGAGTATTCTGAAGTTTTATATGCAGTGAAAGAGTAAAACTTTTACTTTGTTCTTAAGAAAGGTGTTTTTTTTCAGTTTTTACCTTGCTATGAGCTGTCATGATGGGCTTACGGTAAAAAAATAAAAAATCAGTAACTATATGTAACAGAGAATATTTTCGGACGCAATTTATTTATATATAAATTCATACATACTGTATACTTTTATTCAAAACGTTGTATATGTTCAGTTTATTCAGTTATTAGTCACCTAAATAATATCCACCGTAAATGCATGACATTACATTTATAATTAGATAAATTGTTTATCCCTTGAATTCCCCAAAGCTTCACGGCGTCTGTGGATACGTTATAGTAAATTTTACCATACGATCCTCGGGTAATGTAATCTTCGTACCTCTGTTGATAATTAATCTGTCCCAGACCGGAGTTTGGGACAATGGTCGCCCGGTATATCATGCATATGAAATTAATTCCGTCATCTATATCTAGTTGTATAGTTGCCTATGTTCAATGCTTATTTTCTGAGCATATCTTCTAATTATATTTTTAGTATCCGACGAGAGGTGATTCGCGGTCACTGGTTAGGGTGGTTACCTGTATGCTTTTCAAACGGCGATGCTTCAACCACAAAAACGCATTGAGTTGAAATTCAGTTTTTATCAAATTAGATATATTTTATACATTTTTTTAAGCATGTTATATTAAATTCCATTGTTAATTCTAGCTGGAGATGTTTATATGGATTTCAAATGTAATTTATTTAAGCGTAGTGTTGTTTTTTATTATTTAAGTATTTCGATATTTTATCTTTAAAGTATTTATGTAAGAAATAATAGCAGTGCCCTGAAACCCAAGGCTTGGTACTATTGAAATACTCGGTTGTTTGATACTTTTCGGTGACATCATTGTTTGTAAAAACTCCCTTAAATGTGGGAAGACGTTCGGAAAACACACGCAATGCATCTGTCTGAAAATTGGTAAGTAATAGCATATACTTATCGATTTCAGGAAATTCACCCCTGAACGATTTATTATATAGGCATACTTATTTCCCAAATAGTCTATACCTTTTCGGACACAATAGACCTAAATCTTTTTTTTTATAGTTTTCTAAGAGTTTTCAAGCGAGTTAGAGCTTTGTATTGTGAATAATTAAAGTCAGTTAAATTGTACTCATTAATATGTATGACTGGTTGACTGATGAATTAATTACAATTTGATCAACATTATCTGAGTCAAGGTCCGACTAGGACACGTACTGGGAGTTTGAGGAAGTTCTGTTGCAGGTGGGCTCTGGTCTAAAGGGGGGCGTATAGCTTAAAAAGGTCCCTTACGGCCAGTTTAAATTAAAATAATAAATGAAATTAATATGAATATTTAACTTAATATTTTTATTTTAGCGATGGCCCGAAGGACCCAATCTGCTATATCTACAGCAAAAGTCTTGTATGATACTTACACAATAATGGATTTTCTAAATGATACAATGTTTCTCGGTGTGTCAATATAGTGGGTCAAAGGGCGATCTTAGACGATATGACGTAATGATATTATGTGTTATTTATATGAAGCTCGTGTTGCGTCAGAGATTATATGTACTGCAATTTTTACTGTTTAATTACGTGATTTATCCATCTAATGTTGCTGCTTTCCATACTAAGACAGTCATTTTACACGGTCAATGTGGAAAAAGTGAACGTAGTGAGCTATGCATCGTTTTTACCCTTCCATCTATTTTATAATTAATTAACGCTGCGTAGTATTACCTGCGTTTTGTAAAATTAACAAGCACTATAAACTACAATAAACGAGTTTGACTGGAAACAATGTCTCTCTGTATAACTGGAACAAAAAAAAAATACAATAAACAGAAAATCCATTCGCAATGAAATGAAAGCTGAATGCAGAGGACTAGTTCTGTATTTATAAATAACACCTGAAAGTAAAGCGAAAGCGTAATAAATTAACATAAATGATAAATTAAGTAGCAATTATATAATCCCTATTGATAATTCATATTAATAATACCGTTGTTATTATTGTTGTTGTTGTTGTTAACCGCTTTGCACGTATCTTTATATAACAGAATTTCCATTACTAAAAGCGGTCAATTGAACTTCTTTGAGATCGTTGCGGTTTTCTCAGGTCTGAGTCTTGACCTCCTTGTAAAACAGATACATAACGCTCGCTTTTTAACTAAAGAACATTTCAATCCAGCATCGTCATGTTTTAATAGTTTTAACCATCATCTATTATCCGTAATCGGAAGTGTCGATTTTTTTTCCTGTCAAAATCGCAACACGTCAAAAAATTGAGTGGTCTTTATCTGCAATGTTAAAACAACAACAACAACAACAATAATAATATTAATAATAATGATAATAATAATGCAATAAATAAAATCAATAATAACAATAAAGTAAAACGAGCAAAGCAGTTACTATACGAGATGTTAACGTAAAAGACCACAAGATGTCCTCCGAACCTCGCATTCCAGGTATGGCTCATTTCTAAGGGCACCAGGCGCACGGAGGAATTTATACTACACAAATGTTGTTAGAACATAGTTGGTCACAAAATATTGACATGTAGGTGTAGGATCGAAATAAATCGTTAAAAACAAATCTCTTACATGCCATGGTCAGTTTGAAATAAAAAATAATTTATTTACAGAATTTGAATAGTATTCCCGTTTACTCTTAAGCTCCGGTATACCTTGTCAATACCGGAGCTTGAAAGGGCACTAGAAAGCATAGTCAAATTCAGTGAAATTAGTACTCTTTATAAAGAATTAGTACTCCCGTTATTATTACTACTAATACTTTTCAACTCGTCTTTTACTATTTTGATAATATTAATAGTGTTTGCATAATATACTGCCACAACATATAGGAACTAAAGAGGACAAATGCTTTGGTATAACACTGCATACATAAAGCGATGTTCCATAAATGATTCACGCAGATTTACATAACTACAAATCTGTTTTATGTTTATGTGCCACACGTCTGTAAAAGTACCCGCTCTTGCGTTTAACACACGCTACATTGCTTATAATTATTCTACCCAGTGTTAATTAAACTAATTAACCAATGTTTAGCCTGAACAAAACAATATGATTCCCAATTATTTGTGGAATATTTCTTATCCCGTGGAAGGAGTCATCATAATTTACGTGTTCCGAATGTGGTACGAACTTGACTTTGATAGAGTGGCCCACCTCATTGAGCCAATCAAGTTCCCAAAATCGTCCCTGGGATGCAGCAAAAATGAATTACGAAACAGCGTTAAAATTGTAAATAGTAACGTGACCGCTCACTTTTTAAATTGTTTATATTACTCGTGACAGTGAAATCATATTATTGAGAATATACGGCGTTTCTTTAAAAAAAGAATTGTGCTTTATGTAGGGATATGTTTCTGAATTATCACATGCATGTTTTATAAGCTATAGATGAATACAGGATTTCATACGCTTTGTTCGACTATAATATATTGTATGAGGAGAATGAGAAAGCGTATTGTTTATCAGTACCGCAGTTTTTATAAGTAAATACATAAACAACCTAACCAAAATTTACCCACTCGAATTTCCATTACACTGCTTTAAATGCTGTGTAGTCTTAAATGCAAGCGCACACCTAGCCAGGAAACTGTTACAAATTGAATTTTAACACACTTTAGTTTTGAAGACACAGTCTTACTACTCTTAAAAATTATCACTCCATTATTTACTCACCGTGATGTAAGTACAGCAGTCCACGGCCTAATTAAATATAACAGGTCTGCGACGAATGCACCGGTCATTTTATAACAAGCAATTATGAACTCCTAATTTCTGTCTTTCTGCCAAAAAAAAATGCAAAACATGGCCCTGCATTAAGAAAAAAGTTAAATGTACTCTTATTTGAGCGAAACGTGGGAAATGCTGCACTTCGAAAACGATTACAGGTTTACACGCTCGTAATGATGGTTACATAGGAAAGCATCCCTGTGTAATTAAAACAGAAGAGACATGGACATGGCCTTGGTGGGACTCAGAAAGACTGTTTTGTATTCTTTACAAATTCGACTTCATCGCTATACACTAACAACATAAAAATGCAAGTTTTACAGACACCGAAAGCGATGTAGAAGACACATTAGCCTACAGAAATCAATGCACGATAACTTGTCATATGTTTTATTTTTTTATACTTATGTTGGTGTATGGATTCACAGAACAGCGGCAGCAAAACCAACAAACAACAACAACAACAACAACAATAATAATAATAGCTTTCGTTCGTTACTCGGAATGTTGTATCATGCATGCATACATATGTGTCTCAGTGTGCTAGCTTTCGGCTCAAAATACTCATATACTGCCAATTAATATTATGTATTTCAGTAGCACTATAACACAATTAAAATGGTTCCCTTGATTTTTATGGTTTAGGTGTATTCAGGAACTGGAGTGTAGGCTATTATGTCCAATAATAAGAGCTACAGGCCGCGAGTGCATTTATCATCCTATTACTGTTACAAATCCAGACTCCAATACATGAAAGGTAAAATGAATCACCAGCGTTAAGCCGTCAATAAAGTCATTCCTGTAAATGGTGTCTCTGAAGACTGCGGCATTATTCAACACGTTTTATCAGCAGCTTGGAAATTACGTGGCGGTCCTCGCGGCGTCTAATATGGCCGTGTATCCTTTGATTAAGCATCTTGCCAGGGCATAGTGACAGTGCCTTTGACCAGGTTTTATTCACTATCCCGTGATGAACGCCAAGCTGGTCAGGCGGAATGAAGAGTAATTAAAACCTATAAATTATCTTCTGCGGCCCCTCTCTTGGCGTCTCCTGCAGACGAGATAAGACCGAAAGCCCCCATTTACCGCCTTAAAAGGAATACATCTCACAATGGCTACTTGGCTAAAGAGAATATTGATAGTGTCCT
This sequence comes from Petrocephalus sullivani, assembly GCA_026780845.1. Classification (NCBI taxonomy): domain Eukaryota; kingdom Metazoa; phylum Chordata; class Actinopteri; order Osteoglossiformes; family Mormyridae; genus Petrocephalus; species Petrocephalus sullivani. The sequence goes on from JAODKM010000034.1 coordinate 17,429,449, forward strand.
AATTAGAATTTAATTAAGTACCCAAACTAGGTTCGAGGATAAAGATTTCAATTATTGCACTTTAAACGCAGCCTACACTGCACATGAGTGAACACACTCGATGTTTAAGGTTTTTCCTGTAATAATGTTGCCTTACACACACATAAGGAACACGTTTACATGTATGAAGGCAAGCCTTGTTCCCGGTTGTTGACAATTTTATTGTCGGTCCTGTTCGGCACTTTTAGAAGAAATGCCTACACGAATAAATTGATAAAAAAAAAACTAAGAGTTTCAAATGCACCTGTTTAGCGGTGTAATACAAATCGTCGATTTATCGAGATATGGAACGTATGGGCCAGTGAAACCAAGTTAAGATGATACGTGAACGCGACTTTGACATGTAAAAAAATGTAAGAATTCTAGCACACACTTATTCGTAGCCTATTAAATATTTCAGAGAATGAATTTCATTGGAATAATCTTTGGATATTATTTTACTTGTGGGCGGACAATACTTACTGGAATTTTTATACAACTGAAAATCTTTCAACGATATTTTAAAAACTGAAATGAATGTACTATTATCACAGATGTATAACGAAATAGTTAATGTAAACTGAAGTTTATAACTATTTTGAAACAATACACAGGCCTACTTAACACCAGCCCTGACCTGACAGCAGGAAAGGTAAAAACTAAATTATCAAGCATAACTGCTCAACGCGTGAAACAACGTGTGCTTAAAAAAACTTAAAAACTCCTGAATAACCGGCGTACTCTTAGAGGAGTCTTTTTTAGGAATTATAAGTACGTACCACGTAACTTGTTTTTTTCCTATACTGGTACACCGTGTGCTGGTGGTTCTCTATTAAATTATGCAGGGAACTCACAATTTCAAAGGCTATTCTGTCGAGTCTGGTTACACAACACGCAGAGATGAAGATTACACGACGTAGTACTCGGTTTAGTAAAAGAGCAATCTTATATATTTACGGAGCGTCCTGAAATGCGATTGGATAGTCACTTCAGTCGGAAATAGTTTCAGCAGTTTATTGGCTGACTGCACGTGTGAGGGGGATCACGTGTTTCCGGTTGTTATTAAAAAAAAGTGTGCGAGGCTGAGCAATTTTAGGAGAGTTTGCAGGGATCGAGCTGTCATAGATAAAAGGGGGGCAGGCACTCCAAATGAGCTGGCCATGCGATGTCAGACGGACATATTATAGCACTTCGGACTCCGGCTACTACCTGCAAGATGCCGGCATTTTAAGAACATAGCCCTCCAATTTATCAAGCATAACTGTAATTATTTCGATTTAATTGAAAGTGGTTACACTTTGGTTGTAACTGGATACAAATACTGAGCGGCAAGTGGAATTTGGTGCGAGCGGCAGACGCTTTGGCCGATCTGGTCTCAGGCATGGAAGAGCCGAAAGAGCCGAACGGGCGAGATGCGAGCGAAGGGGAAAGCGTCTCCCTTTCCCCGAACCTTCCGTCTCCGCCGGCCGCGCCACACCAAGCGGCGCAGCAAAGTCACAGAACCACCAACTTTTTCATCGATAACATTCTTCGGCCAGATTTCGGTTGCAGAAAGGAGTTGGGGGGCAGGGAGAGAGCGCACACATCGGACAGAGAAAACGTCAACCCATTGATAATCAGGCCAGCCCTCCCCGCCACTTTGTGCCAGGATTCGAACTGCAGCAATGACAGCACTTCGTCGTCTTCCTTGTCGTCCTTGCCGCCCTCCAAGCAGAACTCGTCGACACGAGGGGAAGGGAATGGATCTAATTCTATAAAATGTGGCGAGAACACGGCGTCAGTAATGGTTGTGAACGCGGATAATGGAAGAACTGCCCCCGTTACAGACCCGCAGCCGCTGCTATGGCCTGCCTGGGTTTACTGCACAAGATATTCGGACAGACCGTCATCTGGTAAGGCGGTAGTCTCTTAATACGTATTCCTCCGAATTGCTGTGTGAAGGAAAGGAAAAGGAGAAGGGGGTTCAGAAAGTAAAGGAGCTATTATGGGCTAAATTATTTATGGCCACATATAGATAATATACATTCATAAGGCATACATTTTTATTATGTATTTTATGCATATAACTGTTACAGTTTGAATAAATAAGTATAGAGATTTTTAGTAAGCGCGTGCATGTGCGTAAGTATATATATATATATATTATTGCCTTCAGAAGTATATATATATATATATATATATATATATATACACACGTATATTTGTTTGGCATGTCCAGTGTAATACTAGGTTTCGAGACCTTAGACTATGTGCATTTCGCTTTTCCCCCATCGGCAGTCGATTTACCTTGCCACAATTTGCCACAATTTAACTAAGGGTGCAGTTGATAACATTGGCTTAATTGGGAAAATCAATTGGGCCCAATAAACCTCATTGATGATGATGAGGATGATGATGATTATTATTAGTAGTAGTAGTTATAGTTGTAGTAAGATTATTAGTAGTTGTATTATTAGTATTATTAATATCAATTTTATCCTTACTTATTCATTATAATTCTGACAAAAAGCAAATTATAGCCCATTAACATCTATTAGTAGTGCGCAATCTCCTCAAATAAAGATAAAAAAAACACCCTTTGAAAGGGTTTATTTCATTTTATTATATATCTTATTACATTTTAAAGACAGATTGGGAGGTTTATTATAAGACATATTAATAGCTATAGGCTAAATATCCATGCTGTATATTTCTGTCTGGTTTCTGAAAGTATTACCTGGCGCGCTCTTGGCTTTTATTTATGAAATGAAAATGGGAGGATAAAGCGATTTGTAATGTTTTATGACGCACACTCGACGTGTGTAATGGAATTCAGAAAGTAGCCATTTTACACCGCCTGGAGTACAAGAGCGTGGGATGTTCGCAGTGTAAGAGTGTTTCATTCGCGTTATACAGGTAACCTGCACAGATGATTAGGACCTGACACCCCGATGCCCACTCGAAAATAAATAAATAAATAAATAAATAAATAAATAAACGGGATAGATAAGCATCGATTGACTAAACTTTACTAATGAAGCTATCAATCTAATGTGGCTAATACATCACTGGTTCGATTTCAGCTAAACTTAATAAGTAACGAAAATAATCACACAGGCAAAGTTTTGAATTTCCCATTGTTACCCATTATTTTAATAAACTTTTGTTAATTTATGTCCAACGTTTTCTACAATGCAGTAGCTCATTCCTTTGAAGGCCTTGGTCGATTACTTATAAATCGCACTCACTATTAATTATTCAGAAGTAAAATAAAAAGAGCAAATATTTTGACAATCCCTATTTTAATACAGGAGCTCTGTTAGTCAAAAATGATTACATTTAAATTACTCCGTGTAAGGTGTGCACCTACATTTCAATGTAATTGTCTTTTTTGCTGTGTGTAGATTAGATAAATAGATAGATACATAGATAGATAGATACATAGATAGATTATTACATATAAATATTAATCTTAATATTAACAGTAATTTCGGCAACCTTCCATAGAAATATAATGCTTTTTTTGCCTCCAAAATAATGTAACGTATAATAATAATGTCCGTTGGTATGCAGGTATCTTGGATGAAGATTACACATTGTATATTTAATTCTACATAAAGGTATTATTGCATTTGACATTTGATTAGTATTATTAATAAGGGACCTTTGTCGCTGGAAATGTGCAGTTGGCTAGCTAACTTCTCCTACAAGACCTAACAGCAACACTATTTTGTAGTCAAATGAAAGTTTGTAGCCACGCTTATTGTGTAACTGTTAGTAAAAATGTAACGGTTTAACAAAAACAATGAAGAGATGGGCTGAATATATTGGGGTAAAGGGACCTGCAGAAGCGCCCGTCTTCCATGGGCCGGGAGAGAAACTCATACAAACAATTGTAGCTGAAGTCATCAAAGACTCGCTGAAGACTCCTCTTTTGTCATGCATATGAAATAGCTAGCCTTTGTTTAATTCTATGCCGTTTACACATCACAGACAAAATATTATTCTGGTTATGCAAATGATCATGGATCATAGAATGATGCACACTTTAAAGAAATAGCGGCCTCCAAATGACAGACTTCGGATATCAAACGGAGAAAATGCGTAGGGTTCTGTGCAATATCTCAGAGAATAAGAAGATACGTTTTTCGTAGTGCCACTTTCAAATATTAAATAAAATATAATTTTGGAATTCGAATTTTGCTCTCCTTGGACATAGGAAACATAGTACGCTGTTTTATGTTGTAGAATTTCCTTTCGCTCCCCCTTGAACTTTTCATACATAAGATGATACTTTTGAAACATTAAAAACAGCTAAAGGATGATTTGTAAGACGTCGTCAAAATATCGACAAAATGCGTCAAAATATCGTAGTTAATCTACACATAAAAGCATAAACTGACGGAGTTGGGAAGTAGTGTTATTTTTGCTGATATTGGTAATTAAATCATGTACCGTCGTGCTTAAATACACACGCGCGCACAGACTGCAATACGGCGGGTTTTATATAAAGGTAATCCTGTAGCAAACTGCGTGCTTACGTGTACTTAAGAGCAAAGACACGTGATCCTTGCACATAAATGTGTTTCTCGGAGATGCTGGTGTTTATATCCTCGTGTTATTGTTGTTTGTACTGTAGGCCCAAGGACACGCAAGTTAAAGAAGAAGAAAAGCGCCAAGGAAGACAAGCGACCCAGAACCGCTTTCACGGCGGAACAGCTGCAAAGACTTAAAGCCGAGTTTCAGGCCAATCGCTACATCACAGAGCAAAGGAGACAGTCACTGGCTCAGGAACTGAGCCTTAACGAGTCACAAATCAAAATCTGGTTCCAGAATAAGAGGGCGAAAATTAAAAAGGCCAGCGGTTACAAGAACGGTCTAGCCCTGCAGCTGATGGCGCAAGGCCTGTACAATCATTCCACCACGACCGTCCAGGAAGACAAGGAGGACAGCGAGTGAGCCCCTTCCCAGCGTCCCCATCCGTGTGCCACAGACACATACCGGGAGCATTTTTTTTTCCTTTTTTCCACTTTTGTGAAAAAAGAAGACACGGAAGGAAATGGACAGGTGCTATTTAAAATCTGAAATTTCAGTCTGTCGTATAGCATATGGACAAAACTATATAAATTGCGAACATTAATAAAAAATCTATATATAGCCAAAAATATTTCGTTGTATATTTAATTTCAGGTCAAGACGTATGTGTCAGTATCCACTTGCTGGAGATTTTTTAAAGCATTTAATTTAGTTATGTTAACAACTTCTGCATATTTCTCATTTTCTCTTTCTTATTCTTCTGTCGTCATTATTATTATTATTATTATTATTATTATTATTATTATTATTATTATTATTATTTTCAACTTCTCAGCTAGATCTAAAGTCATAATTACAAACTCCGTTTCTGAGCCACCGCTTTAAACCAAAGGTTTTCATATTTTCGGAAGGTACAGTCCGAAATAAAATTGTAGAATGTACTGCATTCGCTTCTCCTCTATGCCCGCCGGGTCACTTACGCGTTCATTAACCTTAAGATGAGCAGATCTGTCCTGCTGTTAGGAATGTCGGATTGCTATACCTCCGATTTCGTTCGGGCTGAAGTTGAGTGACTGGCGAGCCAGGTCATCAGATGACCTCACCCGGATATCATTTTAAAAAGCAAATGAATCTCTTTACAGTATTCAGGTATTCAGTTATCTCCTTGCCCAGGACTTTCGGAGAAATTGATAGCTTTCATGTCCTAATGTGCTTTTGAGGATAGCTCTGCACCGACAAGTTCATGTTTTGTGTTTTTATATTTCTTAATATGAATTTATATGATATTCGATTATTTATTTAATAAAAACCACGTGCATTTACTTTTCACGGGGAAAGCGCAGCTATCGTTAAAATACATGGCAGGAATGGGTAAAGTTGGCGTAATAATGTTATCATGCGTTCATACCTCCGGCTCTTCCCCTCTGTTATAGGCCGGACGAACAGTGTAATTCGTCGCGCCCACGTCTGAATATGGCGAAACGGATTCACGGGCATATGACAGTAAGATCACGCGCTAACTGCGATCAAACTGGCTCAGACTCATGGAGATATGTCAATGATTTCTATGTGTATTATCGATATTGAAGACAATTTTGTAAAAAAAAAAAAAAATGAAGACATTACAATTTACTGTTTGTTTGTGGAGTCAAACTGTTTCAAGTAAAGCTTTAAATTTACGACCAGAGTTCAGATAAATTATAGACGTAAACGGATAAAAATGGATAAATAATTCTCTCTGAGTGTTTAAGTCACTTTATATTGTTTGAGGATTGTATCACATTCAAGATTCAGAGGTGGCGTTTTTAAACAAAATAACTTGAGCCGATTGTAACAACAACAATAATAATAACAACAATAACAATAACAACAACAATAATAATAATAATAATAATGTAAAACATGTCGTGTGCAAAATACATAATATAAAACATATATTGTTTTACAGATTATATAATCTATGAAGATTAACGTTATTTTAACTATATTTTAACAAATCATGGATTTCCCCTGTTCATTTTAACGTGCTTTTCCTGACTAGTCTGAAACGTGTATCCAGTTTTACCTTACGGTACATTGCTATGTATAGTATAGACAGTGATCCTTACATGGTTTTATGGAACACGTTATTCACATTAGTAAGAAATAAATAAATAGATGAATCATTTAAAAACTGAATGGCAGGGTTACGGCAAAATGTAATATCATGTTAGCCAGTAAGGATTCGTCCCAGTCAGTAAACAACTTTTTGCAGTAACTGAGTAAAAAACTATTTTTACAATACGCTCTCTCAACGCGAAGTCTCATCATTAACATCAACCTGCTTTTGACGGATTATTTGCTTACAACGTGTCCATAGAGTATCTATGACACGTTTTGCCCTCAAAACCTAACCCGTTGACCTAGTCGTGTCTTCCAGCCCTGACACACATTGGCCTCGTTGGTGTGACCGTGCCGAAGATCGCCCGTTAGACAACACGGTCTTTTGTGTCACTATCCCGAAATCAAAGCAGACCTTAAAGGGGTTCTACATTCCGGGTTAAAGGTTAAACGCAGTAGCCAAAGCCGATTACGTATGCCTCCCTCCAAAATTGTATATAATTCGAATGCCAAAGCAACAGAGGACATTTTTTTAGCCTACATTTCTATGTGCAGCGAAAATATGGATTTTTGTAGTCTAAATAGTCTACAATTATAAATACAAATCAGAATAGAACTTCTATAATTTTTAGTCTCATTTTATAATGAAATGTTTTCTGTATGAATCGTTTGTTCACTGATCGTTGCTTTCAATTCTTGTTGTAAATGACCAAATATAAAATAATAAACATAGACATCTTTAATATGGATGTGCAAAGTATGTAACCGGGTTTTGTACACTATAGTAAATATTCGGTAAGCACACTAACTTCGACCCTGAAAAGCAAATAAAAGCAACGTTTAATATACCAAGGTGGGTATTATATCAATGGGAAAAATGGGGCTTGCAGTTCCGCTGGCGCACGAGACTCCCCGCATGAAAACTAAATGAGATTCGAACTTGCAACCCTCTGGTCACGGCTAAGGATCTTAGAAATATATTCCACCGCTTATGGGTCCCCTTTTACTGCTAGATTTCTTTAACGCCTTCAATGCTTTTATGGGCATTAGAATGTAGGTTTGGATTTATGCTTTTCAATATTAGGAAATGGAATATTTTTCTGCCAAACGCAAAATGTACTCATCTCAAACCAACTAACTCTAGGCAAAACACCTGTTCTTTCACACCACGCATGGATACCTCTACTGAAAACTTTTGTTTGGATGTGTGAAAATTGATTTGAACCAATATTAACTTATACAATTATTGTTATTATTTGCAGAAGCAGCAGTCGTAGAATTAAGAGATGTTTATAATAACAAGAGTATTTTTAAATATAGTTCATATAAATAGGAAATGTAGGACGTAGATATGTGGTTTTGTTGAATATACATAAATAAATGTTAAACGCGGTGAAATTTCTATACCAGATTTGCTTGCAAAACACACTAGTAGATTCTGTATCCAGTCCTATAACAAGAGTACTAGAAAAACGCTTCCATAACTACACATAAATACGTCTATAGTGTCAGCAAAATCATTTTTAAATTTGAAAATATTATGAATATATATTTTTTTATACAAACAAAAAACAATAGCAAGTAGCATTACATTATGGCGGCTGAGCCGGCACTGTAGGCTATATGGCCAACATGCGACATTGTAAATAATATTAAAAACAAGTTTAAATATTTGGATGTTTTATCTATCACTGGTTCATACACCATTGTACACTGGTGAAATAGACAGACAAGAATGATCAGAAGAACAAGAAGTTGCTGAGATCTCTGAATATGACGCGTTACGTCAATACCGCGAGAAATACTTTGTGTTAAGATGCACCTGTTGCGACTCCGGTAAAAATCCACATTCTGTTTCTTGCCTTGCTATTTGAAGATTAATCATCTTAAACAGAGTAATAAGCCGGTGTCTTATTTTTAAAGATAACTAAAGACTATACGGTGAATTACGGTTACACTTAGCTTACGTGTTAATGCAATAAAGAGAAAACGGCATTCAGTTCTCTTCTACGAAGTTATAATTAATTAGCTTGTGAAAAATTTAGGTGATTGATGAACACATTATCTTCCTGCATATTTTTACGTAAATAAGCATTTAACAATTTTATTATTGTGTACTGAAGCCTACCATCTAGGCCAATTTCTCTTAATATTTTCAGCACGATTCCGCGATGGATGGCGCTTAAAATGTATATTTTCAAAAGCTGTACAGAAACACATATCATTGCTTAACATTTAATGTGTGACTGTTTTCAAATTCAGACTTTTATATGAATGGTACAAGCGTATTCGAAAAAGTGTTCAAATAATTAAACGTTATCCTTCATGCTTTTCTTTTCCAATAATTAGGCCTATAGTCGTTGTTCTCCTTGCCTCTCGAGTTTTGTTTAAATTAGTTTAATTAAAAAAAAAAAAACAGTCTGAACCAACACTTTTCCCCGTTTCCTGGTGTTTTACGTCCTGGATAAATCTGACACACCGTCTTTGAATCTTTAATTGCTACAATTGCCTTTGTAAGCCAACTGCATACAAGTGGATTGTCAAAATTCCGAGCTCACTGATTGGTTTAATTATCAGTGATTTATATTATTTCAACAAATACTAATGCGTTTTTTAAATTAGATTTATTTTAATTAACTCTGTTGTTCGCCAAGGGAAGCCACGGGCAATGCGTTTTGCCGCGGGATACTAGTTGTTTCTAATTATTTTGCCATGAGTCATTTTGTTCAATTAAATATATTTATTTAATAAACACTATACGCATGAAATATTAATATATAATGACAAATAAAAACACGCGCAAAGGCCCGAAATGTGTAGATCGGTTAAACGACCGAATTAAAGGCTGGGGAGGCCGCCGAGGGAGATAATATCGTCGGTGTCGCCTCTGCTGTTACTCGCTGTCTTTAGCCGGTTAAGGCGCACGCTTATCATAGCGGCTGTCACCCGAGCTCGATTATTCACTCACTTTATTCACTGGCAAACCGTCGAAGACGCTAATAAAATGATAGCTGCACATGAGCAGAGAGACGCGGGGCGCGCGCGGCGGAGATATCGCTCCAGTGCCTGTCCACTGTCCATACGTCGGGATGCACAGAATGTATCTGTCCCCGATTTCATTCGATTCCGGGAACGTTTTGTTTCTCCATCTGACATTTAGTTTCTTTCACCAACTGCCAGCAGAATGCAAACACAACAAGAGACAAGCTCAGACAAAAACTGGTACAAGATTGGTACAGATTAAATGTTACATACCACTCCTTGGCAAACCGCAAAGCTAATGTAACATGAAATATAAACAGCATTATAGGAGGGCGGCGTGCAGCGCTCAAACAGAATGCAATTACACTATTAAGATTAAATGAACACAATACTGGCACAAAGAAAACGTTTATCTTTAGCCATATTTACTTCGTAAATATATGCAAGAACTAGTTGTATTTACCATTCAGACTGTGGTTTGTTTCTTATGATTTTAAAATGTATATTCTCCGCACAGACTCTCTCTCTCTCTCTATCTCTCTCTAACTCAGTGCTATTGCCAATGCAGACACTGATAGAGGCCAAGGGGAAGGACAGCTCTGTCTCTTTAAATATTATCCCTTAAGGCGCAGTATGTTGTATTTTTTTTTATTTTTAAAAACTGTCTATTCTTTATTGTAGATTTTAATGACTTTGTATTTTATGTTTTTATAGTGGGAATATGAATGGCTTCTTATTTGCACTAAGCTAATCAATGTTCACACCAAATAGTACAAATACAGTCTGAGGAGAAGTCGGATGTTTCACTTTGTCCGTTTAGCTAAACGCAATAACCACCACCACCATCATCGCTACCATAACAACAACGAATAATAATACAAATAACAACAACAATATTAAAAAATAATAACCTAGTTTTGCTTTAGTCACACCCCTGTGTTTTTTCTTCTCGAAGACCATGAGGCGTCCGGTAAACAATGAATTAATTAACAATTAACATGGAGCATCAGCGACGGGAGCGAAGCACGCAGTGGCGACGCACGCGGGAAGCTTCCGGCTGATATTTTTGTCCCGGTACAGATGTTGAATATTCTCATACTGTACTAATCTGAGTCGTGCACAGCTGCTCCGTGCTGTCCAGCCACGACACAACCTTCATTTGCATGCAAATGAAAGCAATAATGTCCACTCAGGAAATTACTGCATAATAAAAACAGTGCGTTCAGGTAAATATTGTGAAGCTGGAAGGAAGGTGTGAAGCCATCCGCAGCTTTTTCCAAATGAAGTGTAAGCCCCCCCCCCCATATTCATTGTATTTGAGAAATTTAAATGGGCAGGGGGTCCTGCAGCAGCCTGATTTGGTCGCAGAGAAACGCCTTTTTGCATGTCTTTATGCGGACTGCTGCACACATGCTATGCTGATCAAAGAGGGGAAGATGAATGGCCCGAATGGGGCTGAAGTGTGCTAATCTGGTGGCCAAGGGATTCTTCATCTTGATGGGATACGAAATGGGAAATAACCTGCAGATTGAGCATCAAATTAAAATTCCGCACTGGTTTGTTGTTTTAGAAAGTCACTGAAAATTAGCTGTTCCGGTTATGCTTGATTTGTTTCTGTGGCACAAACACAGTTATACACAGAAAACACACTCACACCCATTTTGTTATATATCTGCATCTGTGTGCAGGCACTCATATAGAGACAGGTACATGTGTGTGCACACTGGGTCACGTGCATGCTAACACATGCAGACACGCACGGTGCACAAACACCAGGACACTACTTCCTGTCCCATGACTGCCCACAGAACTTTTATCTTTTTACGTGCTTCATTGTGTGTGTGTGTGTGTGTGGACATGTTTATATTACGTTGTGGGGACCCAATGTCCCCACAGTGTGATAAAAACCAG
>JAODKM010000034.1:17445225-17455264 GCA_026780845.1 Petrocephalus sullivani
GTAACAGACACATGCACACACAATTAAAATGAGATATTAAGAGGAGGCCAGATTATCTATCTATCTATCTATCTATCTATCTATCTATCTATCCATCTATCTATCTATCTATCTATCTATCTATCTATCTATCTATCAAATAGTATTTCAAGTTACTGTTTTGGGAATTCTCTGTTCCAAACAGCTTTGTGCATGATATTTAAAAGTAAACGAGTTCAACATTATGATCATAAAATTACTACCCATACAAAAACAGGGTTGTATAAATCGATGGGGCGCAGTGTGGCCCGCAGCTCTGCTCCATCTCAATCTTTCTGCAGCTTCTCACCATCTCTATCCGTCACTATTTTTGCCGCACACAGGGACACCTAGAGGAAAACTGCTGAAATGCAGCTCAAGGCGCCTGTTTTCAAACGGCCTTGACGAGCAGTGATCTAATTATATAACTCAAAGTAGAGTGAGAAAGCTACACAGTCATGGCTTAAAAAAGTAGATGCCTTGAGTGGACTTGGCCTGAGTTGTCTCCTTCTGAAAACACAGATGTCTGTTAGTTTTCTCTGAGTGGCTAGAGACATTATAAGCAAACTTCCCAGAGGAACAGGTCAAAATTGCACCAAGCTGGCATGAGAGATCTACTCGAAAAACTTTGTATCTGCATTGTTGACTAAGGTGGAATTATATATTATGTTATTAATGTTGTCCAGCCAGTATTCACTGTGAAATCCACCACAGAAATATTAATGGTAGAACGCAACGATGGTAGAAGACAATGATGGGAAATAAGGTAATGGGAGAGCAGTTCTCCATGTTCACGCAAGGCAGTGAAGGATTTAGGGGATGTGACTTTGCGAACCAGGATTCCAGCTTGTACGATGTTTCAGGAATCAAATTATAGGTGCAGGAAAGGCATTAATAACTGTGCACATATTAATACTAATTACTGCAATGGACTGGCAGCTGCTACTGGGTGTCCTCTGCTTTTTGCTTTGTATTGCCTGAAATCAACTAGTTATATAATGATTAAGCATTATGGATAATGATGATAATAATAGTAATAATAACAACAATGTTTACAATTAATATAAATAAAGATATGATATTTTATACTAGTTTGAGTGTGTCTGAGTTGAACAAGAAGAACAAAGTATTTAAAGTTCTGTGTAATGCTGTTTACTGTCAGAAGTAACTGGAATACTTCTGTAAGCTGTAAGGAGCAGAGAACGTTAATCGTTTGCACATGATGGCCCGATAGCTAAGTCATTTGTTATAATGTCAGACAAATATCTTGGGAAAAGAGAAAGAACAAAGACTGTCCATCTTTGGGCGAGCCGCTCTGGCTGCTGTGGGAGGGGTCAATAGGTTTTCTGGAGCAAGTGTGGGTCCGTGTCCACGATGCAGCAATGCCTTCTGGGATACGAAAACAGCAACAAAAACAACCAAACACTGCTGTACAAATTTAACAGCTGAGAATGTACAAAGATGTCTGCTGATTCATTTTGGTATATCTGGAATATTTTTATACTTAATAAATATGTTCTCTTGAAAAATTAAGACTATATGGCCTGTATATTGTACCCCCATCATGTAAAATTCATATCACTGAATGAGAATAAAAAAATATATATATATATATATATATATATATAGAGAGAGAGAGAGAGAGAGAGAGAGAGAGATGTATTAGAAGCAGAAGGAGAAAAAGAAGAAGTTCATCATCATCATCATCGAAAACAAGACCTGCACCGAATTACCTGTTAAATACCTTCACTCTGAGTACTACAAACTCTGGGCTCTCCAAAGTTAATGCTTATATTATATTACATATATTACATTGCTAAGCTTGACGCAGTGGAATATTTTTGTTTTGTGTGTTTTTGTCCATGTGCTGGGTATGTCCCCTGTGGTCATTTTATGAGCATTAATCTTTCCACAATGCATTCCCACGTACATTTCCATGTGCCGGTCCCAGGGGACCTCAGCTGAAAGGGTACATATTGTTTTGTACGGTCAGACTCTTCACACTAAGGAAACTACAGTCAGCTCAAGCAAACCCAGACCTTCTCTAGAAAGCCAACAGCTTTCTCTGAGAAGGACACTTCAGCTTTTGCTCCATTCATATTATAATCGTAACTTAAAAACTGCACGCAGAAAATAAGTTCTGCGTTTCAGAGAACACACCGGACTGTCGGATGCAACCTTTCAGATTGCCGTATTTGGTTTTAGAAGGAAAGTTGAATATCAACACGATCTTGATAAGAGAACACGCTGTGACACCTGATATCAAGAATGATAAGATAGTTTGGTAACACTTTACTTGAGGGGCCACAAATCATAGTAGTACCTCACTGACTACTGAAGTACTAATCATGAACATGAATTAGTTAATGATTAACTAATTAACTAACTAATGAAGTTCCTGCAAAGAATACACGAATCGTCATCATTAATTAATGATGAAGTAATGCATAGTTAATGGTTAATTAATGCATTTACTAAGCATTATTTGTGGCCCCTCAAGTAAAGTGTTACCGATAGTTTACATGAGGACACAGATACTAAGTAGTAACTCAGTTACTACTGAAGTACATATCAGGAATAAATATATCTAGCTACTACTGATGCATCACGTTTCCTTACTGATGGACAAACATTAGATCAGTAATTGCCTTGTGTTATTCATGACTTGTTCCTTCAGTAGTTTGCAAAGGTTTACAGAATTAACAGATATGGTAACAAATGTAATAACAATTGAGATAAATGATGCATCAGGATTCAATAATGATGATCAAACATGTGATCAGTATGTAACTAACACTTGGTTTCTGGTTAATTAATACTTCAGTATTAATACTGTATTACAAGTTCCCCCCTGAAGTAAAGTGTTACCATCGATAATTTGACACAATCATGCAGGAAAAGCAAGATTGTGGCAGCCACAGATATTCTGAGGTACCTAAAAGGCTTCTAGGATCAGGGCCCGGTGAGATACCCCAGCTAGTATATACCTCTCTCTGTCCATTGGTGAAATGATACCAATTATGATCCATCGTCGGGGATCACCAGGTCACACTGAACAAATGTCAGCTCGGACGTAAGCTGCAGAGTGAGTCATAGCACTCTGTAGCACCCTGGCTAAGCCACTCTGGAAAACACGTCAAACATTGTAATAAAAATGCTTTTCCTGGTGCATCTGTATACATTTAGACTGAACTCTGGTTTTTCATCTGCTACCAAAGCGATTCTCAACAAGTAGTGAAGCAAGTTGAACACAAAATCAGAACTATGCAAGGTCTTGAAGGATCAGGCCTAAGCAGTTGTTTTGTGGAACAGCATGGAAATAATAATTTTTAAATTAAGTGTTGACTGAAAAAATTATGTATTAGCAAAGAGTTTCCCTTTAGGGGTGAGTTAATTTAAAAACTCCTGCACATAATGTTTACTGTACATTCAGAGGGAAATGAACACACTTTAGGAGCAGAATTCATTGCAGGAAATTAAATGAGCTTTCATTTTCCTCCTTTTTTTCTTTCCAGGAAAGAATAAAAAATTGCAAGCATGATAAATCAGGCCAAATGTGCAGCGGCCAGCTAACACCAGGATTCCCCCACACCGAAGCTCGCTGCTATAGTGGCTTCTCTGTGTGACGAAAACATGCAGATGTCCAGCCTGCTGCTTCCAGAAAGGACCACACGCAGAAGGTGTCCAGCTGTCCAAAATGGCAGTACAGCCTCTACCGTTGTTTCTGGCTTTGTCGTTTCTACGAACTCAGTCTCTGAGTATCTCCGTCTCTTTCGCTATTCCTGCATATATGCTACATATGCACCATTTCGTGCCATAATATTGTATAATCTGTATGAGACTCTCACAAAAAATGTTATCTATCTATCTGTTTGGTTGTTTGTTTCTTTGTTTGTTCGTGCATTCACTTTCCAAAATCCTCAGGATGTAAAATTGTTGAAGCAATTACCATTCCTTCTTGCATTTCTGTTATTTGGTGCCAGTTGTTTGTTTGTTTGTTTTTGCATGTGACACTTATTAGCTAACCTTTAGCTTTTTTCCCTATCGTATATCCACAAAAACTCTAATTTTACACTATTTTGATTTTCATTAGACGGACTGAGTGGAGATTTGCTTGTGTCTTGTGGCCACTTGGTGCTGAATAGGCGATGCCCCGAGCCTGCTCCTGCTACGACTGACTAAGCAGGCATTTGGCATTTTTATATCTCAGATATTATTTCAAGTGTTATGATTGTCTTTGACTCCTTTGTAAACATGCCCACAGAAGCTGCTGAAGGTCCCAGGTCTGGCCGGGCTGTGTGACGGCATTTAAATGAACTCCGAGCCTCTGGCGCGGCTTTCCAATCTCACCGGCTCTTTATTTCTGTTTTTAGACGTTACTTTATAGTATCTCTAAATTAATGTTGTCCGTCAGAGACGTTTTCTTCTAGCAGCTGTGAAAGACCTTGAAGGTTTTGACAGAATGAGATTACTATATACACTGATATATAAATTATCTACATGCATATTTCCTGTAGCACACATAAAGTATAAGTACAGCAATTGAGAAAGCGTAACTGGACGCCCGTTTGGCACAACTCAGTGCAGCCTCAATCAGATATCACTGGCAGACATGTCCTGAATGGCAGTTGTTAAAAGAGAGCAGACCTATATTTTGCATATATAAATGATGAATCAAATATATGATCACTTATATATTTATCACTATTGTTTTTGTGATTTCTATCATTAGTAATATTCTTAAGCAGATGAGTTGTGTGGAGTCCTTAGTTTTTATTATTCATGGGAGTAATACGAGGGGGTGATGAGAAGTTTAAATATACAATGAATCCGGTATGATTGTTATGGGTGAAACCCGTACTCTGTGTGTTTATTTTTGTTCTATGTCCCATAAGCTGGGAGACACATTATCAGAGCGCAATGGGAGGCGAGCACCCCCTGGAAGGTTGTTACCGCCATATTGTGGCGGGGGGTGTAATTTAGTCTTTGAGGAACTCAGGAGAACAGACCATGTTTTCCTCACACTGGTCACAGGGAAGTCAGTTTCAAACATGTTACTTTTATGTTTGATTGTAAGTCTTTGCAAGAATGCCCCACATACTGACATACTTATGAACGGACTGCCATAAAGCCTATTATATAAAATACAATGGGTTAAATACAATGGTTTGTAATAACAAATGCAGACACTACCTTGCATCACTCATAACTTTAGCAATTAGTCAGCTCAACATAGAGGACAGTAATGTATTTAATTACTTATATTATTGTTGTATTATTATTGTTAGTATGTTATATTGTTTTCTGACTTACCTGCGCATTTGACTTATAGACAGACTTAGGGATAGATCTCATTGGTAACCAGGGGACTGCCTGTGCCATATGTCAAATTCTGAGCTCATTTCTAATTTACTAATTTAGCGCTTGAGTTTCACAGCATCTGATGGTGGTGATTATTATGAGAGAATAGAGTGATGGATCGACATGGTGTGGTATGGGCCAGATATGGCCGTGCCCACAGTGTGCTAAGCTGCTCCGGAGAGTCACAGAATGATAGAAGCACATGGCTGTTAGAGCACTGGCCATGTCTGGAGGCACACATGTTTGGGATGTTGTGGGTGTGAAGGAATTCCCTGTCAATCAGAGGGAAATCACCCTGCATTAGAAAGTGTCCTCGTCTCTGACATCATCCCATAGACTGAAAGGGACCTTGCTCACGTTTAGGATAAATTCATTATTATTATTATTATTATTATTATTATTATTATTATTATATAATGTGGGTATGAGGGTCTTAGACATTAATAACACAATGAATTGTGGACATTTTTTAATAAATCAATGTCAAGAGCATCAGAAGCAAATCATTTTAAAAATGAAAGATTAAGCAGGGAATTTAGAAGAAGCTGTGTTCTTAAGATCATGACATAATAAAGTGGATACTCGTATTATAAGCCTACCGATTACTGATTCAGCTTTTATTCTATATGCTAATTTGGGGTGCAGTCTATTAAACAGCCTTGTTTGCATTGCGAGACAGAAAGGAAGTGATGGTCACAGGAACGCTTTCTGCCTGTCTCCTTACATGTGTTTTCCTGAAAGCCCTCCTTTGTTGTGTGTGCTTCTCTTTTCGCTAACTGTGAACTGTGAGATGAAAGCACGAGGTGCTTGGAGCAGCCTGTGTGTGTTCCTTGTGTGTGCATCTGTATTAGTTTAACCCAATGGGAGAGCTTCCCAGCAGGTAGCATCTGTCTGGGTTGGTGCTAATCATCCTGACAGCTGGAAGCATGAAATCTCCCCAGCCTGGGACAGATGACCTTCTCTGGAGGCCCATTTTTCGGGCCCACCTCCATTCCTGCTTCAGCTTTGACACGGCAGCATGGCGGCACCATGGCTGAGGCCCTTCAGGTGCTCGTGTGGCCCAGGCCTCCGCCTCCAGGCAGGCTCTTCAGAGACGCACCAGTCTGCCCCTCCTCGGCACCTTTCTCTGCACCTTTATGGGGGGAGAGTGCTGTTTTCGGGCACCAAAAATCAAAAGCAGGCTGTAGGTGATCTGGAGGTAAGACCACTAATGGATGATTGATGAAGACGTTCCGGCATATGAGTATTTCTTGAGTTGACTTGTATCCACTTGTATCCTTGAATGTGTCTATATTTAATTGCTTTGCATTTAAGTTAAGTTTTAAGTTTTTTTTTTTTTTTCGTTTCTACTCAAATAAATATTCCATTAAAGGAATTCAGAGAAGCTGTCTTTCTCCAACCTCCTCCAAGAATTGAGTCTCTACCACTACTTCAGCCAAACTAAATATAAGATTATGTTAATTCAGCCAACACGAGGTTGTATCATTAAGGAAATCGCATCAGCAACATAGCTATTTTCATTAAATGACTACATCAGTAGCCAAGTTCATCTGAGGTCTTGCCATTAATGAGCTCCAGTATAACTCAACAACCAGTAAGTCAACAACTATTAGAAGCAGACAGAGTAGCTAATATTAGCGAGCTATCTGAGCTATGGTGTTTGGAACAGACTGGTATGTCTTGAATTAGACGTGCTTTGGGTGGTTTGTTTACAAGTCTACAAGTGGATAATGAGCATTTTGACCATGACCTTAATTATAATCTACTCGGCGGACTTCTGTAATGAGAGCAGGAGGGACAGAGAAGACCCCTCAGTAGGCTGCACGGTAAGACGATAAGGGAATGACGTGAGTGTAGGACAGGCAATACAAGGGGGCTAGTACAATGAACTCTCTGATGTCTTCATATGTACAGATGTGGAAAGGCTAAAATGTGTTTAAATTTGTGTAAAGTGCACTATAATTACCACAATTAATGTACCATAGTAACCTAATGACCTAACGGTAGAGATTCTGTTCTTACAAAGCTTATAGGCTTAGTTTGGAGTTTTGTTTTCCAGTATATATCCTATATCCTATATATATATATATATATATATATATATATATATAGTAATTTACCATTACTATTCGTAACAATAAATATATTAAAATATGTATTTATAGTAACATAGTATATTATATAGTACAACATATCGTTATAAATGTGTGTATATGTGTATGTATATATTTTATATACATATATGTATGTGTATATATTACGCGTATATAATAAAATACAGGTAGTACTTTTCAATTATCCAGCAAGCTAATAAAATTATTTATAGGAATTAAATGAGTATATTTATTAGGTATCATCTTTCTGCATACAGGACAAATAGGGCCTGATTGCTAGGCAACAGAAAAAGATCTCAGTGGAGATAGCTTACATGAGCCAGGGACATGGCAGAAGGCTATCTGCAAACGCAGCCTGCTAACAGTGACAGTATGTTTATGCGTGTTTATTTTGGTATTTTCATTTATTCGGCAATAACAAACAGCTGACCCATGTCCCATGACGCTAAGTCAGCTTTCTCTCTACTATTTGCCAGCACTCCCAGACACAGCTTATATAAATAAAACGTGTGTTTTGGTGTTAGGTTTAGCTGAGGTGTACCCTCTGATTGTCTAGGATAAGTAGAAATATCTATTTATTAACAACAAACATAAAACCAATGAAAACACAGTTTTTTTGATGGAAGATCATTTACTCCAAAAATCCCAAGCTTTTACAGCCAAAAAAGGAAGGGAATTCAAACAGACGGAGCATTAGACCTCTTAAGCGGACCCCTGAACTGGGCATTTATTGATAATCTAGCATGTACGTTCCCACATACATGCACAAACACTCACGCACACGCACTCCAGCCGCACTCGCGTGTACAAAGACACAGACGTAAACATAAGCCACTGTGGCGCAGCGTTCCGGAATAAACAAACAGTGCTGTGCGGCTGTCTGGCAGGAGGGGCTGATAGCGATCCCGCCGACGGGGTCCCTGTGTGTTCTGCATGTTTTATAGAACGGATTAAAACGGGAAAAAAAGCAATGCTGCTGGCTGACATTTATGAAGAATTACTGAACAGCCCAGTAGATCACAACCAGATGATTCCTGGATCAGAGCCATGAGATAGCAGCACGTCCCACACATATGGGTCCGAACAGCATGCGAGAAGAAGAAGGGAAAAAAAAAGCAGAAGGTGTTAGTGTTTGAGGGTACCTTCCAGACGTGCTGCCCCCGCCAAAGGGAACCGTCATGTCAGAACATGGTCAGTCACATGATCACTCGCCTTCAGCCTGTCTCACACTCATACTCTTACTAAATAAGTCCTTGACATGTTTTATTTCAGTTTTTGCCATGAATACTCATGCCCACATCTTTTGAAATCTCCTAGGTAACAATATTAACATTTCCAGCCTGCACAAGACTGCCACGGCTGACACTGTGGGGTAAATTCCACTTGGCAACCTTTAGCACAAGAGTAAGGGGACATTCTGCTAGCACGGTTTGTGTATCGATAACATGCCTTATGGCCTGAATGATTAGGGCCCGTTTGATTGCATCTGGATCCCTGATGTTTATGTTTGGGAGAAACTTGAAGACTGAAGATGAGCGTTGAAGGAATGAGCTGTTAAAGCGAGCCGTCCCAAGGCCGGCGTCTGCTCCTGATTACTGAGGAGGTTTGATGGATTTAGCCAACCTGTCTCGCCATGGTGGACTCATGGTTTCCTCTCAGATGACGGCCAGGTCAAGAGAAGTGTAGCATAAACCGCTAGTTCTGATGTCGCACATGAAACCTGGCGGCGGTGCTAATTTGGGTGAGGATTGGCCGTTTCTCATGGATTCCCTACCTCACCCAGACGCTCAGTGAGATGTCCTGTAATCCATTTGTGCCTTTTCCATGGTCAGACGCCTGCATTCCCCAGTGGGAACAAATAACTGCGGTCCCATGCAATACTGTCTGCTATAGGAGTGATCAAATATCACACAAAACACACGCACACACACACATACATGCTGAACACGCGGGGAAACTGCAACTTTAAATTATTCTCTGGTCACAAGCTGGAATATGCAGACCAAAGGGGTATAATTTTAGACCATTTTTGGTGACTGAAGGGGCTCGAAGCATGTAGGAACGTACTTACAATGTGCTTGAAAATCTCTGTGAAAAGTCTTGGCATCTAAAAGCTTCGGGTAGCTGCCCAGAGTTGCTGAGTTTCAGGATCTGGAAAGATTTGCTAACTCCGCATCCTGCTTCTTATCATTTAGTGAAATGGCTGCGGCCGTGTGTGCAGCATGCCCCCGCAAGTGCGCTTATTGTTTGCGTAGTTATTTTGTTCCATCGTGTGCCTGCCTGGCACTCATACGTAGCGCCTTGCAGCTTGCATGTTTTCACACTATTCCTATGTTCAGAATGATAATATTGTCTGATCAGATTTGGGTTCAAACCCTGGAACGGCGGCAGAGCACATCCTGGCTTTGCTGCCAGTGACCTTTTGACCCCAATATGGCCCCCCCGCCCCCCCCCCCCCCCCCCTCCCGCCCCCCCGTCCGCCCCGCCCGTCCGCCCGGCTTGGGCTGTTGGCCGGGCCGGGGGTTCCCGTGGCGGGGGCGGCGCGC
>JAODKM010000034.1:17457425-17470532 GCA_026780845.1 Petrocephalus sullivani
CAACCACCAAACAAAAAAAAAAAACCCAAAGGGAACCAAGTCCCTTTTGGCCCTCCCCCTCTGGAAATCAACCCGCCCCCCCCCCCCCCCCCACCCACCCCGGGGTTTCTGACTCTGAAAGGGAGTGTGGCGCGATCTCATTGCCCAATACTACAACATGTTTCTCATTTTTTAGCGTTGATATTTTTCAGTCGTACCACATGCCCGTTTGGTGTTACATTCCCAAGTCGAAAACAGCATGACAAAAATGCATCTTTAGTGCTTTATTAAAAAAGAGAAAAAAAAAACAAATCGGGTCAGTTGTTAGACTCCCATTCCTTCCCAAGACATTCCCTCAAACACTCTCGTCAGTCCTCCACTGAATTGCTCCTCGTCCCAAAATATAAACGCTCGCTTTTGGCAGATGCTCTGCAGAGACTGTCGTGGCCAGAGCGCTAATAAAAATATAATTAGAGTCCCAGCGTGATTGAAGACACACATGAAAAGCTCATAGGCTCGAGGCAGGAAGGATCATGTGACCTGTATCCTTTTCGCAGTAATATGAAGAGATCTCTCGTCACCAGTTAGAGCGTCTCGAGATGTCTGGCAGTTGGCGACTGCTTAGCAGTATTCATGGCTCAGTCCCTTTAACCATGTTTTCGCTTGTCTTCATTTAGTGTGCTTGTGTCACCCACGCCTCCCCCGGGGATAGATTCTGGCCGCCAAGCTATCTGGTGTGCGCTGGAAGCCGCGGGGTGCTGAACAGAAGGCCTCTGCGGACATCCGGCTGCGCCTCCCCCGAGACGGTACTCCGAAATTCACGCTCTGCCGCTTCGTGTCCTGGTTGGCAGGTTTAGCCGCGATTAAAGCTCCGACGAGTCCGTGAGTGGGCGACGGTGCGAGCAGGCGCGTCCATCTCGTTTATCCGCGTCCGCGTGACATTTCGGCTCCCCCTGAGTTCCATGCCTCATTCCATTGCTTATTGGCTGTGGCCCTGGTGCAGGTAGACATAATCTCCCAGTCAATAAAGTCTTTTATCAGGGGCCCTGCTTATCAGAAATCATGATCTGATTTTTAGAGCCCTGTTAAAGCATCACATGACTTGACTTGTGAAAGTGTTAATGATGGCACCAGTAATACTGTCAATTTGTCAATAATGTTATTAACAGCTGTATTGGACAAGACTTGGCTGAGTGATTAATGTTTAATCTGATACAGAATAATCAATTAACGTCAGAAATATAAAGTGTCATGTTTCTTTCTGTGGTATGATACAGGATTCGCACAGGAACAGAAAATGTTCCTGTTCTCAGCCTCTAAAATTGCTGGGTGACTGAATGTCCTTCACATTAGCGTTAGCCACTCTGATGAGAGCCCCATAGTGGATATTCTGGGATGGGCCTCTTTTTAATAACCCATGAAGTCTGATTATCACATCCAGAGCTGAGGACTGTTTCTTTGCTTTCAGAGACATAAGCCTCTAAAGTTAAAGAGAGATATTTCAATCTTATATAAATGTTGATGCCTGGCTCATATAGTACTGGTTCCCTTCTCATCAGCCCATTAAGACAAATAGCTGTACTGTGAGATGTGTATTAAACACAAGCCCCCCCTACATCATTCTGTTTTCCATTTGGCAGTTTCTCATAAATCCTTTGCTGCATGAACAGGAGCATTGTGGGTAATGTGGAAATGTTCACTAGCTATATCAGATAAATTAAAGCTAAGTGAAATTAAAAAAAGTTCTCATCTGGTTACACAATGAAAAAAAACTGTATTTGGTATTAATGCCAACTATAGCGATCCCACGAACAAGACGTACAATTCTCAGATTTTTTTAAATCTACAGATAGCTCCTTTCAGCTATGCTTTCCATGAAATAATTGGCAGGGGGAAATAGAAACATTCTAGCTCACTGAAACCAGTATGAGGCTCTTAAAGGGATTTTCACCATGTATTTCTTTAATTCATCTGCCATTTATTAAAAAAAATTGCTGGAATGAAACTGTTTTTCGACTTCAGCACATATGGTTTACAATCCCTGTGATTCTTTACTGTCGGGCATTCTTTGATGCAGCTGAACACAGAGAGAATTATTAAATCACATCTCCGTCTTGTGTAATATAAAACTGCACTGCCGTTGTTGGTTTATGTGCAATCAATTTTGCGAGTAGCGGGGTACCAATTGGTAGTGCGTGCAATCAGTCCTTCCCTGGCACCAGATACCCATTAGGCGGCTCTGCTGGTGGAACACAAAATGAGCACGAAGTGTAAGGACTGCGTATATTTAGTCTAGCACCCATCGCAGATCAAAAGACAGAAAAAGAAGCCAAAAGCAACAGTTTACCACCCTTTGATCACAGTGGCATTTCTATTTATTGAACTTAGGAGGCAGCTAAAGGTCAGAATCAATTTCAGCACCTCAGCATACCAACTGCAGAATGGCTGTTGAGCGATAAAACACAGGAAGAATGTGTATAAGAAGGCTAGGCCCAAGACTCTGTGATCTAATGTACCATGGCTGCCACTCTCTCATTGGCTGGTAGCATTGCGAGGTCATCAGATTGACGCATGAGGATCAAATACTAAATCAAAATAAGAGTCTGCAGTCGCTAAAGGTGGGTTGGCCTGAGAGTACTGATAAATTTTGCAATAAAATAAAAATATTCCCATAGAATTTACCACAAAAAGGGAACAATGTATTTCTGACAGAAAGTAGAAATGCCCCATGAAGGAATGTTTAAATGACTGACCTTGAGGTTGACCTTGGACAATGTAGAAGGCAAAGAAGATGCATTTCTTTCCGTGTCCTAAGACATGTTGTGAGGTGAACAGGTGGACTTGCACCACACATTATGTTTATCATGTTTTTTACCTGTATGTACTGCAGATTATTCATATTATCTAAGCGTGCTTTGTAATGACTTATAATTCATCAAAAAAGAGTAAATCCAAAAATACAATAACAAATGAAGAAAAATTACACCACAAAATGAGTAAATGACCTGGATTAAGGGTTTTATCGTAAAATGACTCGGACACTTCCGGAACACCTCGATCACCCCCCCACGGCTTTCTCCGACAGCTCTTCACGACTTCCCTGTCTCAGTTTTGTCGAAAGCTACAAGCTTAGGGTTTAATCCAGTACCGTTTCCGCACTGTGGATGATGAAAAACCCAACTTCAAGGGGTTGATCAAAACGGATGAAATCAACATCATTCACTTGAAAAATACATATTTCTCAGATGATTCCCAAGTCTCTTTTTAAAATAACGGACTCTGCGGCGGGAACCTGGACCGGGAATATTAGGACAGGAAAAGAAATCTTATTGAAGCACTGAGTCGTTTTATCACTGGATGTTTTCACAGTATAATTCCGACATTTAGCTCCCAGCATCCTCTCTTTGCGTTATCCATTAGAACTCATGGATGGTTATACTCTTTGAGCGATTCCCTGGATGAGGCAACGCGGGGACATCCCAGGCCCAGACAGACCATAAGTCAGTCTCCCAGTGCAGCTTCGGGGATTAGTGGTGTGCATTACAGCACAGCTGGCCCCCGTCGACACGGGGTGGGCTTCGTCGAGGCCTCCTCCCCAGCCACTAGAGAGGAAGCTGTTACCTGGCAGGATTTCAGACCAGGCTTCTGCGTTTCAAGCCGCAGTGTCATCAGCTCCGGAGCACCACCGAGAACATCAACTGAGATTTTCCCACTAATGTTTCTGAAACCCTGCACCAGGAAAACCACGGAACCCGCTAGAGAAATGCATTTTTTTTTCTGATAAAATGAAAACCTGCCAAGTCTCTTTTGATTAAATAAAGATTAAATAAAGTAGTGTTCCCACTTTCTCAGGGTCCCCACCACTGGCGTGCACAGATAGAGACGAGGTGGTGCTGAAGCACTTGCCCTTTTGCCCTCAGTCCAAAAAAGTGCCATTTTGAAAGACGTGATTTTTTTTTTTTATTTTTAAAAGTGCCCATTTTTCCCCCTGGAGCACTTGCCCCCCAAAATGTCTGTGCACGCCACTGGTCCCCACATGAGGCATGCAAGAGCAGCAAACACATCACTGGCACTTCGAGGGCCTGGGCAATGCTTGGTGCGGTAACATGTGCCAGTAAGCAGCTGTCAGCCACTTGCTGGATGGGTGGCTTTCAGCTGGTCTTCCTTAAACTGGCCATTATCTAAACAACCAGCACCTGGGGTCTTAAACTACAGGCTTGCGAATCTGCAGTTTTAACAAACAAATTAATTTGTTTCACCTTCATTTGACCCGTTCGACGGATGAAACTCAGTAATGTTTATAACTATTGCTGATATATGCCACAGAAAATCTGATTCATGTTTAAACCGGAACGTTATTCTGCATGAATTCAGAGGAGGACTTGAAATGGGTTTGAAAGCTATTATCTGCATTATCTACATCGGTGATTCACCTCCGATTTACCCAACAGGAACCTGCTAAGAGCATCGAGCTCTTGGGATGTCCGTTCACTTCCGAAATGATGACACACCCCCCTGTCATTATGGACATACCTAGGTATTAGTGCATATTAGTGAGCCTTGCCTGAGCAGGGTCAGGAGGAGACCGGGACCTGGGGAGGGATTCCAAGCCTCATCCTTCACTCTTTATCTGAGCATCGCCCTTGGTGTCACATCAGGATGGCTGTCTTCTAGGTGCCACGGTAATGATGGCCCTGCTCTGCTGAGCCCCGGGTTCAGGGTCCTCATATTTCATCGGTGAGCAGAGTCCGCCGATATCGGCGAGTGATACAGACGATCTGCAGGGAGCCCTGAAGCTGTCAGAGAGGTGGCAATTAGAGCAAATAGCAAGGGACGGCTGTGGCGATGCGCACGCCCTATCCCCCGCGCAGGCGGCTGCGGCCTCAGCTTCCGCCCATCTGCAGATGATAACCCTTCCTGTAGGTGCAGTGGCCCATAAATCAGCTGGCTGTCGGGACACAGATGCAATCTAAGCCTCTGCTAGCAGCACACATAATGGCCGGTGCTGGACTAGACTTTTGCCCATATAGGCCCACCACACATACATACTATGGCAATAAAATCAGACCTCACCCCCCGCATTGAATTTTGTAGATTTGGGAGGGGGGGGGTCCCCAAGGCAAATTTTATCGGGTGGGAGGGAGTCCCCCATGATACATTTTTTGAACAGTGGGGGGGCACCCCTGATTTTATTGCAGAGGTATGTCCCCCGCGACAAATCTTACCAGCTCACAACCGCTTTTGGCCCACCAGAAGCTTACAGCAGAAGACATGGCCATCGGCTTACAGCAGAAGACATGGCCATCTTTCACTGGCTTGTGACGCAAGCATATATACGTTGATGGTCACTCTTCATGTAAATACTGGCAGGTAGTCCTTAGTCATCCATGCAATCTAACCAAAGGCAAAATGAAAGGAAAATGAAAATGAGTGTGACGATACTGCAAAGCATCCATCCCTCATGGCTCGGTTCGCTGTGAGGAAGTAGTCGTCGCCATGGAGACGGCTGTCGGCTTGCCTCTGGTCCCACCCGCCGGGCCTATAGAATGTCCCACCTGCTGAGTTCCGGCAAAGGTACCGCGTGAGTTCAGCCGGATGCTGCCATTGGCCACTTGCACAAAGGTAGCCGTTTCATGGTTAAAAAATTAAAGACACATAGAGGTACACTAACAATCATTTACTGGCAAAAAAATGAAATACAAACTCAATCACCAATAGATGTCTCTTTTTTTATGGAGTAAAATTAGTATTTTAAACTGGCAAAATATGCAATGCGTAATAATCCAGGTCACATCTGTGTAATTATGGTGACGGGATGTCGCAATAAATACTCTGTGTTGATGGCAACAGACGACTTGTGCACCTGACACACACCTTAGGACTGGAATTATTAATTACTAGTAGTATCGGGCATCACGATGTATTGATGCATTCCAGATAACTGATTGATCAAAATGCATGGAGATACTGGTAACCTATGTTGATATGCGAGCATTATCTGATGGAAAAATATTGCATTTTGTGAGGTATTGATGCATAACTGAACTCAGAACTTCCAAATTTCCCAAGTCCGACTTGAAAACGTACTGTAGAATGGCTGAATAGAATGGATTTGTACTGCAAATTTACGCAAGCTAATGCTAATTCCACTAAAGGTTGATTGTACCATAACATGGAGATCTTCACAGACGTGAGAATTGGATATTAGCACACAATAGCACATACTACAATGGATATTAGCACACAGTAGCACATACTACAATGTATATTAGCGCATACTAAATCATTATGTACTATATGAACGGTAAAGCAGCATTTCTTGGGCTTTATGTTGCTGTCGCTCTCCAAACTTCTTTACTAAGCTGACCCTTCTGCAGTGGAACTTTGACGTGAGCTGAAACTGCACCGTAACTAGTACAGTACAGGTCGGGTACGGCCTGGTTCCTGTATGCCAGTGGAAAAGCACCACAGAACTATCTTGCTGTATGCTTATTCCTATGACTGGCCACTAATTGATACATAGTACAATAGGGAATCCCGTAAGGATCAGCCCTATTAATATCCTTGCCGTTTCAGCCCGGGAAAATCATTGTTAAGCACAAATTAGCACTAGAGATGGTCAGGAAGAACTAGAGGAACAGATAAAAAAATGTGTGTAGATTGAAAGTTCAGAGGAGTTCAGCACATGTGTCTGAGGTCAGCTAGGATTCAGCAGTAGCTCCTTCCTATATTACAGCTAACCCCCCTGCCCCCCTAGGGCTACACAAAGATACACTCAGAGATACAAACTCATGCTCTACCCCATGCCAAGAAACAGCACCATCAATCTGCAGGCTTTCACATAATGACATACCTGAATGCTGTCAGCTGAGCTCCTCGGCCCAGACTTGCAGTCTACTACCCAATCCAGCGGTGCTGAGGCTCGTTCAGGCCACAGCTTGGAGCCGCTCCCAGAAAATTATACCCTGGCTCGACAGGCAAATTAGAAGCAGCTCCTGAACGCAGAAAAAAAGGTGGAAAACTGATATCAAGTGTCGGCGTCGATATGAAAACCACCTCCCTGCATTGTGATGTGTTTCTCCCAGAGCCTCCCCACAACACTGCCACTGTGCACCCAGGGGCTCTTACGTAGCCCGATCCCCAAAACAACCACTTAGTGACAACCGCTCACTCTTACTACTTCTGAGCCAAATGGTATTATGCATATGGGTTTATTGCATTACTTAGTTTTGCTTAAAAGCCCACTGCTTACAGCAGGCATGCTGAGGTTTTAGTCAGCAGTGACTAAGCAGTGACTGAGACTGTGAGAGTCAGGTCATGAAATCTGCAAGTAAATTACTCAAGACCTTCATCTCTACATTTGATGACACTGATGACATTCAATGACATTCAAAAAAGCAAACTAAGAAAAAAATGAAAACCTAAATAAATACATTAATACCCATCCATGCAATGTCTTTGTCACCTTATTCAGTTCAGGGTTATCGTTGTTATTTATTGTGTATTAAGGCATAGCAGACCTGTGGCTTATGATAAACAAAATATAAAAATGCTCCTGCACCACACATGTAACTGCCCTGATGGTAACTAGGATCTACTGAAATCAATATTCCTGGCAATATTCCCAAGCTTGCTGGCATGCCGCAGTATCTTCGCATATCGTACGAGAAAGGAGACCTTGACGGATGAAAAGCAGCAAGGAATAGGAAGCCAATTTAAGGTAAAACCGAATCCAGCATCGATTATTCTCCGACTTCAAGGGTGGAGGAGAAGTTCTTTCTGGGAGTGACCTAACCCTCAGACATTCCCAAACCGTGCAAAGAAAGGTCACCATTGTTCCCCAGGAGCACGGTGCGCAGCATGGAGAATTTGCTAACGAGTCACATGCATTGTGCCATGACTTAACGGGTGATCTGGGTTTTCAGGTGCATAACTCAAATTTGCCTCCAGGAATTATTACCCTTTGAATGAATAAAATGTGTCTCCCCAAGACGGTAACGGACAACGGTGTGCATGGCCTTCAAAGTGCAGAGAGGCAGGCCAAGTTTCTAACACCAGTACCACTAAAAATTATATATTGGTTGAGGTGTGAGAACTGTGGCTTAAAGGATCCCCACTGGGATCCTTTGCAGGGCGAAGACAAGGGTAAAGTGTCCTGGGAGATTATATAATAAATAACTTCAGGTCCTGGAAGGTATGTAGTTCACTGTCACCCAAAACATGATGGGAGGAAGAATAATGTGCTGGATTTAAAAATATATATTTCTTTATAACTCTCTAAGATATCTACACCCAAAATTGTAACTCATTTTTCAGTCTGTAAATTTTTTTTTGCTTGCATTTCTGAAGAGAGAATAAGATTAATCCTTGACCATCTGATGCTCCTTTGTTCCGTTTCCTTTCTTGTGCCGTTTTTTACAGATACGATTATATCGTGTTTGTCTCGGGGGGGGGGGGGGTCAGGTGTCAGGAGTTTGCGCTACTGATTGGTTCCACCTGTTCCCTCTTACCTGTGGATAGTATATATTTCTGTGCTCATTTCACCACCAGCAACCCCGACCCCCAAACCACACAGCCGCCCTGCAAGCTGTATTTATTTTTTCCACATCCACCAGAAAAGGACCCTTTATTTTCCGTTTTAGGCCCTTCGCCTTGGCCCCTTCCTTCACCCGACACCGGCATTCCAGAAAAAAAAAATCCAGTAAACGTAACCATCCCTGCTCAGTCCCTGCCCTGTATAGTGCTGCCCACTGTGACAAAATCCAGTGTGTCTCAGTACAGTGTCAGGGGATTATAAATCTTAGGGTTAATAGGCAAACCTCTGAAGTAACAAACGCAGAGATTGACTTCCGCTCCTGATAACTGATGACGGACTCTTGCCTTTTGTGAATTTAAGCATGTATCACCACATGTAATGTTTTCTTGCTTCTGTAAATAAAGAAATATTCCTGACTGTGCCCCGTCTCAATGGCTCGGTGAATCTGGCTGTGAACTCTTTTGCCAAACTGCTAACCGTTCTCGGTATTTGTTTTGCTATCTACAGCCACAGTTCTGTGCTCCAAGAAAAACTGCAAATTATCCCTGTTTCTCACCCGCTGCCTCTCGCGGCAGAGCCTGACAATAAAGCATCCGTTGTCCGGGTACAATGGGGGAAATTATCTTTCCGGGAGTCTCCATGTTTCTCCACAATCCCGCGGCACAAAGACACTCGGGGGCCCCTTCCTTTGTTTCGTAGTGCCTGCCTTAAAGCTGAAAGGGGGACACAAAGCCCCCGTACTGCCAGTAACGATTTAGGAAAGGAGTCATCATAATTAATTAGGGAGTTCCTTCAGAGTGACCTTTCCCTCCTTTCTACTTCCCGGTTTGTGTCTGCGACCAGCGAGGCTCGCTCACAAAGCACGTCTGTAATTACAGGATGCAAATGACATGTGTCTGCACGCGCGTGGAGCTTGGCAGCAGACGGCCTGCCTTTATCAACCCCCACACACCTGTATCCCAGGGAGCCCAGGCCGGACAGCCCCCCGTTCCCCCGTCCTGCCTCCCCCAACTGTCTTGCGCACAGGCGGCACACAGAACCAAGCAGCATGCTGGGGCACATCCCTGTGACACGGGTTCCGCGTGCCAGCTGGATGGAACAGGTGCACGGTGAGTCTGCTGTCAAAAGGCAACGTGCTCTTGGCTTTCCACCAAAGCGTGCGAATGGAAAAGCTGTTTTCCAAACAGCTCCGCACCCCGAGTGACTGGCTACCAAGGGGGAGTGAGCTTCAGTGTTATGAGTTAGTGAGGTTTCCGCCGGCACGTCCTGCCTCTCCCATGTGGCTCCGTGTCTCGTCATAGTTCCGCTGCTCTGCCACTAGAAACTAAGCTGAGCTAATCACAGCTTTCCAGCACTCCGCTGAGGAATGCTGGTGTGCGGTACTAAGTGTGCCATACAGGCTGCCTCTGAGCCCCACTAATGTGCTGTACTAAGTGTGCCATGCAGGCTGCCTCTGTGCCCCACTAATGTGAGTACTAAGTGTGCCATGCAGGCTGCCTCTGAGCCCCACTAATGTGAGTACTAAGTGTGCCATGCAGGCTGCCTCTGAGCCTCACTAATGTGGAGTACTAAGTGTGCCATGCAGGATGCCTCTGAGCCCCACTAATGTGAGTACTAAGTGTGCCATGCAGGCTACCTCTGAGCCCCACTAATTTGGGGTACTAAATATGTCATCTAGGCTTATTCTGGGTCCCACTAGTGTGCGGTAATAAGTGTGTCATGTGCGCTTTCTTTCAGTCCTGCTGATGTGGGGAACCATGTGTTTCATGCAAGCTTCCATTGAGTCTTGCTGGTATGTGGTACTAAATGTGTCATGCAGGCTTCCTCTAAGCGAAGCTGGTGTGCTGTACTAAGCATGCCATGCAGGCTTCCTGTGGTCCCAGCTGGTACGTGATAGTAAGCATGTTATGTAGCCTTCCTCTGAGTGCTTCTGGTGTGCAGTGCAAAATTTGTCATGTAGGCTTCCTTTGAGTCCTCCTGGTGTGCAGTACTAAGTGTATTAAGTAGACTTTGGGTGCTGCTAAATAGAAATCCACCAGTATTCAGTCTCTAGCACTGTATGGGTTAACAGTGCCTGGATATTTTGGCCATATCGCCTCACCAGCCCGTCTGTTCTTGCCAGGTTTTAAAAATAAACAAAAACATGTTTTATTAATTAATTTATGTGACGAATATGCGTGAAGTAGTAGCGATTAAATATTTTAAGCTGCTTCTCCAGTGTCTGGGGGAAATATCTCAGCTGGATGCCCTGCAGACACGGACCTGCGGACTTGTTCCTTCCCTGTTGAAGGAAGTGACCAGGTGGACTCTGTCATTCAGCTGGAATGGTGAAAAAGAGCTGCAGTATCAGCAGCAGCTCCAGAGCCACATACTGAGGACCAGAGAAACATGGAAGTTAGGAAGCAGTCCTGACCTGAGTCCATAGCCCCCTGGGCTCCGGCACTGTGAATAGGACTTCCTGAGACATTAAGCAATGTTTATAAAGACTATAGCAGGGCACAGAAATACAGTTTCAGCCTCTTCATGTCTCGGGGGTCACCGGCGAATAAAAGTGTCTTCAGCATATGTGATTATTCAACGTGGGAAACTCACATTCCTGTCATTAAGCTCCTTGTGCTCAGGCCTGAGCGTCTAGGACAGGAAGTGACACTCCTGACATCCAGCAAACACTCTGCCGAGGGGACGGACCTCAAGGCTGCTTTCTGTGTCAGATGTGCGCCTTTGGGCTGATGGATCCAGCCTGAGATGTATCTTCAATAATTAGGACCATTATTGTAATTCTCTGATCGGCTCTTTGAACCATATTAGAGGAGAAAGATACATGTTCCTATTGTCGATCCTGCTTGTCCGGCTAATTCCCCCAAAACAGTGAAAGGCCCGCTGATGAGCCGTGCAAATAATTATAATGCCCGGCTTTTGCCAGATCATTGACTCCCTGGAGAAAGCAGAGAAATCGCCTGCACAAATAATTTGATTGTGTTTATTGGGCAGAGACAGCAAACGGCACCTAGATAGGACAGGAAGAGCCATTGTGCTAAAGAGCTAATATCCATTAGCAGGGCCCAAGCGGAGGAGGTGAACAGAGACTGGGGAGGGGTGTCGGGCCTGTGGTCATTCATTTGTCGATAATGATTTTGGAACATGGTCACTAATAGAGCGTCGTCAACCCCTCTGGCTCCCCTGACAGGCGATTTATGCCCATTGAGAGGACAACAGCACCAAGGGGCCTGATAAAAGCAGGCTGCTATTGGAGTAAACAGGATGATGAATGGGCTAAAGGCTCGCTAACTCATCTCATTACTGACTCTTGCTCTGCCTATTTAGCTAATGTTGCGAGTCATTGTGCGCCCAGGGACTATTTTGCAGGTGGGAAATTAATGACCCCCCAAGTATAGGATGTGGAGACTGGGGTCTGCGAACGCCCCTCTACGAGGTTAACCCCACGTGTCAGGCACTAATGTCTGAACCTTTTTTGAGTCAGAAGGGAGCTGTAAAATAATACACAAATAAAATACACTGGATGTACTATTCCCGTGGTGCTGGTTATGGACTGGAGACCAGCGATGCTCATATTCGTTCTCAGGCAGCGAACAGTGAGCTGGACTGGCGGTGAAACAGGGGAAGGTCCTCGGAGTGGAAATACCGCTCTTCCATGAAACAAGGATCTTTAGTGAACGTCCACCTGTGTCAGCATTAACGAGTCTCAGCGGGTGGAGCTGGATGTGCTGAGAATAAGTGTACATGAGAAGGAAAAGTGCAGGGGCATGGGCAATAAATGTGTGCTTTGACAAAAAGCGGCGAGGATCGCGACAGGGCCGTAATCTGTCTTCACTGTCGAGACGCGGAAGCGGGGACGCCCTCTTTCTAGGAGTAGGGAAGGAGGCTCTCCAGAGATCAGAGCAGATTGAAGCTCTTTAAATCTGTGCTGTGCTGCTGATGCTGGAGATGAGAGTGTCAGCCTGCCAGGCAGGGGGTTGGACAGAGAAGAAGGTCCTCTCATACTCTCATACCAGCCTGCGTCCCCATGCCGTTACCTCCTGCACTAATCTCCCTAATCCAGCTTTCAGGCATCTGAGAATTTGTCCAAGGTCCGCTCACTGGAAAGGAGAATCCTCTTCCTTTGTCATCTTAATAAAGGGCCGTGCCAGAAGAAGCTACCGTGTCCGTTGAGCGGGCTAATTCTCGGATTAAAACAAACGTGCGCTTTTGCTCAACCTCCTGCCTCTCTGTGCTTTAATGATGCGCTGTTCATTAAAATGGGATTTCGGCACATGGATGGTAAGATCGGCCTGCTAGCCGGTTTGCTGTGGATCCCCTGCCTGTGCCTGTGCTTATAGACACTGCCGGGCACCTAGGGGACGGGGATGGTCACCACTGTTTATTTCAGTGACCGGCAGCAGCCACTCCTCTCAATGAAAGGTAATTACATCCAGTAGTAACAAGCTAATTGGATGCTAATTAGATCAATCAGCACTTTAAGTGCCTCATATCGCATGATGGATGGGTGATGGTGGTCACATGACCTGAAAGTATAAGGGGGGCAATGGGGGGTGGTTATGGGTAGCAGGCAGGGGTCTGGGGAGACTTTGGGG
>JAODKM010000034.1:17477737-17490353 GCA_026780845.1 Petrocephalus sullivani
TGTCGCCGACCAACACATAAAAACAGAAGGCCCTGTTTTTTTGCGTCTCCGTCCCCCCCCCCCCCCGGGGCAACGAACCCCCCCCCCCCCCCCCCCCGTGACCCAACCATCTGTGCAGATATTTCTGTGCAGAATGTGCACTTAAATACTTACTAGTGGTTAGGTCACCAGGATTCCAGGCAACCATTTTTTCGCGTGGTATGATATATTTAACATATACCTATACCTATAATGCGCTTTCCTTCCCTTACCCATCCAAGCTAATTGAGCACAAGGTCTGGATCTCACCCATTCACACGGTGACAGGAACATATGACACACATGTAGACATATAGACACACATGCAGAGCGGGATTTGGCATCACGACCGCAGCCCCGGAGGTGTGAAATCAGAGGGTCACCAACACGAGCCGCCTTTTTCAGTCTCCAACCTTCAGCTGTCTCCTGCCTCAGAAATAAAACGTCGAGGCGCAAGAAGGCCACTCTCAGCTCCTCTCGAGATTGACAGCTGTTAACAAGCGGTAATGAAGACCTCAGTGCGTGGCCTCACCGTGGGCCACATTGCCAGGGCAGTCAGAAGCAAAATTACGAGCCTGCGCACCACTTTATGGAACACATTAATTTTTTTTCATATTCATATTCGACGGTGTTGTGAAAGCATAATTAGGGTTGTAAATCATGCTGTGGACAAGGTGTTTAATTAGGTGCTCTTTAAAGACCCGCGGTACATATGCGGCCTGAGACTTAAAGTGTCCCGAAGCATCAGTACCATAACAGCAGCGGTCTTCGATAGCTCGTAGCATCTTTCCGACGATCGACAGGTTCCGTTTGACGGATGAGCCAATCGTATTCTCCTCACTTCATACATGTGCTTCCGATTAGACGGCAAAATAGAGCTAATGGCATCAAGACGACATCATAACTACGGCATGGTGCGCAGAGAAACAGGAAAAACACAAAACAGATCTGGGCAGTCAGCTCTGCCATCAAGATGAATGTGTTCTGCATACGGTAATGTGAAGTGAGCTGCGATATCTCTGTGAACTCCCAGGAATAGCCCAGCAGCTGGGCGAAATGCTCTAAAACAAACCCTGACAATACTGCTGTATTTTCCCATCAAAATAATGGAAGCTGAGTACTCATAGCGGGAGATGTTCAAAAAAGCCTGGGTTTTAGGAGTGTGCCATGCTCCCATCAAAGGTTACAGCCCGGCTGGACTGACCCCGTGCCACAGTTCCTCTTCAATTTATTCAGCTTTATTTTTTATTATCTTCACCACATGCACTATTAAAATGCACAGTAAGGGACATTAGCACAAGTCAATGGCCATTATTCATCGCAGCCCGCACCGAGGGATTCTGGGAAACTGGCATGCCGGGATTCATGTTTCAACCGCACTCCCAGAAACCCGCCGGATGAAAGGCCGTCCCGATGAGAGTCTCCTTGGCTCTCACTTCCTGTTTTCACCATTCATTCAGATACTGTGCCGTACGAGCCACTTAGAAAAAAAGCCTCCTACCACACAGGATTGACAGTCCGGCCACCCGGAGTATGGCTGGGGGAATTTCACGGGAAAAGATGTGGGGTAATTCTAGACACAAACTGTGCCTGCATTCTGCAGCTGTACAATCCCCCACTGACATTCTCATCTGTCTGGATTTGGATGTGTGAAAGAGAACGAATCAGAGAGAATGATTTTAATTGACGCTGCCACAGCTGAAATATATGAGAAGTATCAAAAGTTGACTGGAAATGAGAGCAGTGCTGCTATTTTCAGCAGCAAGGAAGATGTCCGGGCCTAGGTCCGCATAGAGGCCTCGCCCGTCCTGCTTATGAGGCCCTCTGGGAACGCCGTCTAATCCAACGGCCGAAGTGTCCTCCGTTATCAGTCCATTGTCAGCGCAACTCCTTTGACGCAACCAGGATCACAAGAGCTGGATGAAAATCACTGTGAATTTCACTGAAAACACGGCAAGGCTTAGGCTGCAGCTTTCCCTAATATTGTAGAATTAATTATAAGCTTTGTCAGCTGTTGGTGGATATAGTTCTACTTATATAGGTTTTACATGGGCGGCTTTCTGCAGAGCAATTTAAAGTTTGCTTATTTAAATAACAAGATATTTCTACTGTAGTTCTCCAGGTTAAGCACTTTGCTCAGTGCTATAACAACAGGCCATTAATTTTATCCCGTCTGATGGTCACAAAGAGAGATCTGCACAGCACAAACCTCAGCCCTGCCCTCATTTCTCAAGCTTAAATCTACCTCAGACGGTTCAGCCCCATGCTGCAACAATACACTTTCATTAGTTTACTCACTATCTATTCTTGCTGAAGTCCATCTTTGTGACTATTCATATATGCAGTTTGAGACTGCTGGAGTGTCCCGCATGGAGAAAAATCCCTCTTTTAAAAACTGTGTGAGATCAGTGGGCTAAGCCTCTGTCCCTCCGATCAGAAAGTCCCGGTTGAAGCCCTCAGAATGTCTGTGGGTCCTTGACCCCTATCTCCCTGGGTGTCACAAGAGGTGGCCGCCCTTCACAGCCAAGCTTGCTGTCATGGAGAGCAGTACTGGAGGAGGTGAGAATTGACTGTGCCCATGTGATACAAACCTGTTATTTTGATGTTGTGAAGATCAGCATTTCAGTCCACGAATGGGGACGTGAAACTTTATAATAATCTGTGACTGCAATCAAAAAATGAAAAATGCCAGGTGTCTGGTATTTTGTTTGGTGACTTATGGTTAAGGTTAGGACTGGGTAGGGGTTAAGTTTGGCATAACTGGGATTAGGGTTCTTCCAATACAAATGGACGGAGAGTCCCCACAAAAGATAGGCACACAAACCTGCATGTGTGTGTACGCGTGTGTATGTGTGTGTGTGTTTGTGTGTGTGTGTGTGTGTGTGAGAGAGAGAGAGAGCATGTGCCATCCACTTCACACTGTACACCATCTGAGTGCCTGCAAGACACATATATCGTCAGGTCTGAGCTGGTCGTGCTCAGAGCTTCATACACGCTAATCACAGGAAAGAATGAAGAGAACTATGAACACGAAGATGCATATTTAATGCCCAGAAATGTGCGGCAGATGTTAAGGGAAAATCTGTGCAGATGGTTCATAACAACATGAAGAGTAGTAGCTCAAAAATTTTTTTTGTATTTATTTTTATGTTCCATCCCAACAGATTTCTCCTTAACTCTGGGTCTCAGATCTGTAAATTTCAGGTAAATGCAGAAACACCTTAAATCACTGCGTCATAACTGTCATTGATCAGTCTGACAAGCAGATGAGATACGGGATGTATATTCATGCTACTGGTGCTTGTCCAACCTCTCTGAAAGTGTTTATTTGAACTTGTATACATTTATATGTGTGGTTCTCTGTCTTTTCTCAGGTCTGTAGATTCAGATACACGCTTACTGTATTTATGCGGTCCGAATGCACACAGACACACAAACATATACACACAGCACATCCATGCATATTGTGCATGCCAGGTATTGGCTTTCCAGCTATCGTTCTGCTAAATAGAGTGTTACATTGTAGTCTTAGCATGCTAGCTAATGTGATCTGCTTGTTTTGGTTCAGAACTCAGCAGTGGCACGTATTACACAGAAAGTGACCAACTTGATTGCTGGTCTGCCACCATCAGTGGGTAGAAATTAGGCCCCAGAATGATGTGGCCCTTTGACTGTTGCTGAGGAACTATTGACTGTTGCCAGGGAAACATTGAAGGAACCAGAAGGGAACGTGATGATGGAAGAATATGTAATCCAAGTGAGAGGGCGCTAAAGCTCCATGGAGGCCTGCTAACAGGTGTCAGTTCATTATGACTTTGCCGGAAGACCCCTCTGAAAGGTACTTAGAAAGAAGAGGAGACGTCTGAGCTGGTGTGACTGAGTTTGTACTGGAAGATCTTGGCCACAGTGTATAGAGCCAAACCTCTCTTGTGCTTTATCATCACTAGAGACTGGATCAGGAGGAGGAAACCTCCATGATCAGGGCCAGCTTTAGGTAAATGCAGAATAGTTAATTGCCTAGGGCCCCAGAATTACGCTTGTGGGAGTTTTACTTACACAAACATGTTCTGCGAGATAACCAATAATATTACAGAGGAGGTGGATTCAAACTACAGGAAGACATCTGATTGGTTGGTCTGACATCTGATGCAAGATTTGATCGGTTATCGCTCTGAGCTAATCATCTTTCGTTCTGCCCTCAGAACATTTTTATGTAAGTAAAATTGAGCCCTAATTACCTGTGTTGCGGAAGTGAAATAATTATTAGTTTTCTTGCTAGGAAGGCCTCCCAAGTAAAGCTTTGCCTGTGGCCCCTGTCTGAACTAACCCAGTCTGTGGTTATTACTAGAGACTGCAAGCAGTCAGGTAAAGGAGAACACACAGGGGGCAATATGCCCAGTAAAATGTGTGGTTATAGCAGCCAAAACTAGTCAAGATGCAGATGTAGGGGAGAAGATCGCTCTCCCTAAGGGGCATCTGCAGTGCCTTTCCAGCAGAGACAGACAAGACCTGAAGCTAACTGGTGTGATGACTCAATCATTCCTGCAAGCAAGACCCTTATTAATACCATGAGGATGCTGAGCGTGGTCCTGCCAGCAGCAGCCACTGCCAATGAAAGTTTAACAAGCTTGTCGCGGTCAGGCCCATCTGCCCGCGATGCAAACGACGGCAGAGGCAGCCACTCGCCACATGTGGTTTGCGCGAAACTGGCTACGGTTTGTGATCGCAGTGGGGATTGGGCGGCGACTTAATGACACGTCAGACAGCGAGGCCCCCTAGTTGACATAGACCGCGCCCCTATATGCGTTGAGATGGCTGAGGGCATGTTCGGCCAGTTCTTAAGCAAGGATCTGCTGTGAAACTACTTAAATACCATAGAAGAAAGTCTCCACAAGGACTGACTCGTCATTGTCTGTTTTCCTATGTAATACGTTTCAGTTTTGACTGTTAATACTGTCCGTATGTCTATTTAATTGAAACAAACATTCAGTCTGACTTAATGGTCAGTGTAAACAGCATGTGTGGGATTTTTCTTGAGTTCGGATGAGGGAGAAGGTTCTTATTAGTGAGGTTTTCTTTTGAGTGAGGTTTATCAGTTCTGTGACATCTCTCCAAACAGCTAAGCGTCTCGTTAATGTTGCTGTCATGCTGTCTTTTCTGCTGTCAGTCTCAGATCAGCAGACGTACTGAGCCACTGAGTCACTCTCCAGCGCAAGCTCATGCTGTGGACCAAGCCGGACCTGAGGCTGAGATACAATACTATACACAGTCTAAGCGGCACAACAGCATATTTTATGAGAATATTTATTTTTCTATTTTATTTAAATTGTGGTCAGTGAAATTGGGTCTCTCTGGCTCTCTGTTTTTATTTTGAGACAAAATATCTTCATATGTATATATATATATATATATATATATACACACACACACATATATATTCAAATATTCTCAGTTTTGAAGAAAATAGAGAGTGAAAGTTACTGTAAACTGCAAAATTCACACTAAAACTAAGGCAAAACACCATGCTTTATCAGGTTCAGGGTCAGTGTAATTTCTTTGTTTTGCTGCTACTGGTCAGTAGAGGGTTGATGGCTGAACAGAGAGGCGACTTAGAGACTTAGAGTCTGGCAGAGGATAGCACCATAAGCACGCACTATTTTCTGACCTGTATAACATCAGCAAACCCAGAGGAGCTGGGCAATTGACCTTGGACCCAGGTTTTCTGTCCCGTATTGAACTACGTGATTTAGTCTCCATTCCTCTGTTGTCTTATGGCTTTTATCCAGCATTTATTGTTACCCTGAACTGTGGAATGACAGTAAACGACACCAGTATTTGATTCTTTATAAAGTGCTTTGGGGAAACCATATTGGAAAGGCGCTATATCAGCATAAAGGGAATTGAAATGAAGGATAGTCCAGGACAACAGTTTATCCATGATATTGTAGCTGGATTCATTAGCATAGAAGACATATTCACACAAAGAATCCCCAGGCATCAGACCCTGAAATGATGAACTGCACATCATATAAAAGGCTTGTTAATTCCAGATTCAGGACGTACTGCATGACTACAATAGCAATCCTCTTTGGAACCCCATGTAATCAGTAATTGTGCGCTTTTTAAACTTTAATTTGTGGTCTTAGACAGAGTATGAGATTAAATTTCTCAGGGAACTGCGAGGATTCTGCCGTGTGGATCAGACGTCACTGCGAGAGAGCACCGCAGGACACATAGGCACTGTGGAGAGCCGGGTGTTTGCTTCTCTGTGTTTGACCAGCAGGGTTGCAGTGGCTAATGATCCCAGCTCCTGTCCCAAGGGGCCCAGGTGCAGAACCTGAGCCAACCGTAGTTCCAGAAAAATACCAAACCCTGTAAGCACGTAATACTGAATGAACCCACCCGCTAAAAATTATGACAATTAAATCAAGCAAGTTGAAGCATAAACTAGTGCTTACGCTTATACACGTTATTAATTTAGCTAAAATAAATAGCACTCCAATCACTGTAATTGGCTCTGCTGGCTTGTTTGGTAATAATTTGCTCCAACACCCTCTTTCTGTGAGCCCACTAATGGCGCTTTTCCACTGGCATACAGGAACCAGGCCATACCCGACCTGTACTGCGAAGAGTTACAGCATGGCTGCTTCAGTTTTCCATTGAGGAAGGGTCACTTTAGTAAAAGCATTTGGAGAGTGACAGTGATGTAAAGAGATGTTTGTTTACCGTTCACACAGTGTATATAATGATTTAACATGTGCTAATATCCGTTAGCATGTCCGTGAGAATCCCCATGTTGTGTTAGCATCAAACGTTAGCAGAATTAGCATTAGCTTGCATAATTTTTCAGAATGAATTCATTCCATCCAGCCATTCACAGTACATCTTCGAGTAGGAGATTGAAGATTTTTTTTCCGATAATCCTTGCATATCAATGCAAAACGCCAGTATCTCTTTGCATTTTGACCAATCGCATTAAAGTACAAAACCTCCGCCATTTATTCATGCTTTTGGCCTTGCTAGTAATCTAGTGAGCAGGGTCATGTCAGTGTGGGTAAGACTCAGGGACAGCATGCATAATCCTCCTCTTTTCGGGACGGCTTGGGTACAGCTCGGTTCTCGGTGGCAGGGGAAAAGTGCCAGCCTCTTCCCTCGCAGTCATTCCGCTCAGTGGCTCCTCCGTCTTCTCTGTGAAAAGATGCCCAAAGCAAACCCAGAAGAACACTGCCTTACACTGCACTACACTGCACTACAGTCACGCCTCGCTTAATGGCGCTTAATGGTAATACATTCTGAGAAACACGTTAGCCAATTTTGTCAGTGTACGGACACCACAGAGTGCATTTACACAAATGTATAACCTACAGCACACCCTGGTTACAGTAACCTTTTTTATAAACGGAATGAATACATGATAAAATTGATAAAAAAATTATAAAAATTACAGTATAGTAAATACATTAACAGTAATATGGACGATTATTATCATTATGAAGAATTATATACTGTACATAATTTTGTGTGCTGTATTTTTACACTGACTAGCAGCTCAGTAGGCTGATTTACTCAAGTATCACCACAAACACGTGAGCTATGATATAGCAATGGTTATGATGTCACTAGATGACCGGAAGTTATGCATATAAAATATACTCAAAGTATTACATAGTTTATTGACTGCAACCCTCACCAGAGGACATGGTTTGAAGATGAATAGATGGATTACATACAACGCTATTTATCCACTTTCTTAGTGGGGGGTGGGCCATATCCCAGGCAGCGCAGGGCTTGGCTACGCCGTAGATGGGATGCCCGTCTGTTACATTTCACTGTACATTACACCTATCAGATTCACAGAGGTAGGTTTTTCATGCAGATTCCATGCCTGGAGTCTATCCAAGGAAAGGAGGTGATCACTGATTCTATAAGATGCCAAATAAATAGCAGATTTTGGGATGGTGGGAGGAAATGCACACACATATGGGGAGATCATGGGAGAGCCGGGGGGGGGCATCAAACCCACACAGGTGTGAGGTCACCTGGCCGCCACAATCTCCCTGTCCAGAAATTAGTCGCATATTACAAGATGTTTGCGGCCACACCTGCAGTTATGGAATGTCAACGCTATGTAGAGACACTGGGAAGTCGCATTAAACTCACAGCACAAACCCCAAAATGAAATTATACCCTCCCGTCTCTATAACAGGCAGGAGGTGCAAATATTAGACTTTGAGCCTGTTGTGTCTCCGGCTGCTTCATTAGAGGTGATTAAGTGAATTATCCGCTGGGGGACAGTGCTATCGCCTGGCTGGGCGGTCCTTAGCTCTAGGAAAATTGAAAATTGAAGTTGACAAAGGGAGGGCAGGTCTTGGTCCGCTGGTGGGGCAGGATGAGCCTGATAGGTGGGCCCTGATTAGAAAGTTTCCCCCGCTGAGTTTATTCTGTGGGGCTCGCTGCAGAAAAGCCGTCCCGGGAGAGAAAGCATGTTTGACATTATTAATTGCCTTTTCTTATAAGGAGTCTGACGCATGAAAAGGTTTATCAAGCTGAAATAATTCATTTTGCCCAAAATTGCTGACAGTTCAGTTCTTCTTCAGAAAAAAAAAATTAGTTTAATCTTTCTACCTATTTTTTCTTCTTCATTCTTGCTAAAAGCTCTCTGACTGGTGCCATAATGGTGGCAAAATTTCCGGTTTTGTTAAAAAGAATATAATTAAAATGGAAGTTAATTAACTTTAACTTGCAGGGAGAAAAAGGGGTCTATTTTATCTAGTTTCTATACAATGGGGAAAGACGAGAGCTTGGTACTATTTGGCTAATGTGGATTGTATTTTATCCTAATTAATTCAAAATTAAGGGAGAAATGATATATTTAAATATCATGAACCCTTAGAGTTATCTCTTAAATCACGCATGACATCAATTGCTTATTTGGTTCCATAATTGCCATAATTAATGCTTTTATGAAATGGCCATTCGTTAAGATGTGAAAATCCTAATCCGCTCTGGTGTCGACCCGCGGGGGGCGGAGTTTGGACTGCAGAAGAATAGCTGTTTTGTCAGGGTTCATTGACTGAGCCTGCCACTCTCTCGCCAAGAAGCCTCCGTGTACATCGTGTTACTTAATACTGCTTTTGCTCCCATCCTGCTGTACGCTGACAAATAAAATGTTCATAAAATTGATTTCAGTTTCTCTCTCGGCAGTTA
This sequence comes from Petrocephalus sullivani, assembly GCA_026780845.1. NCBI lineage: Eukaryota > Metazoa > Chordata > Actinopteri > Osteoglossiformes > Mormyridae > Petrocephalus > Petrocephalus sullivani. The sequence goes on from JAODKM010000034.1 coordinate 17,486,963, forward strand.
GTCTGTGAAGGGCGCTTTGGAAAGCACATGAACAGTGGGGCCACGCCAACTTGAAATATTTACATGACAGAGATTATTTACAAGCTTATACAATCCATACACATTCTGTAACCATATGCCTATTCAAGGTCATGGTGGGTCCAGAGCCTAAGTCGGGGAACAACCCAGGTTTGCGTGCCAACCCATTGCAGGGCACACTCACACGAGGACAACGACAGGCAGGTAACTCCAATTAACCCGTGGGGGGAAGCCTGAGAGCCCAGAGGAAATGCCACAATGACACGGGGAGAACATACAAACTCCACACACGGAGCCATGGTGGAGAACTCTGGTTCCCCTGGTGGGAGGAAACAGTGCTAACCATTGCACCACCCCCAATGATGTGACCTACTGAAGCATTAATCAGGAACCTGTCTGCCAGATTTTTCCCAGGTTCATTCCTATATATATTCTATTTAGTTTATTATAATTTGATGTGTGACTTGGTTGGTCCACTTTCTTAACTGGGCATTGAACATCCTCACACTTTCAAATGAAATGCTATAGAGACAGGCTGAAAATGGTACAGGACCATGTCATCTTAGAGGGGAAAGCTTTAATTAATGATCTGTCATGCTAACAGCTTATGTTTTCATTGGCTGATGAGAAAAGGTGTTTTTTTGTCCGATACCTCATGCTTTGCCTTTGAACAAAGAGCAGAAGCTACATATTACACCTATAGCTAGAGCTGGCCATGAGTATCACATGTTATTTTTATCACTTTGCCCGGGCTCCCTTGTGCTGATGGGGCAGTAAGCTGCTGCCTAGCCTGCCTGTGCTTGGATCCAGCTCTGTGTAGGAACCAGGGTTGGGGGGCGGAGGGGGGGTGAGAGCCCTCCAAATTTAATTTGGGCTTTATTCACCCGCCCCCCAATAAATAGACTTTTGTATTCAAATTATTAAGTTTCAACCCCTCAGTACCAAACTCTCTCCTACGCTGCTGGAACAAATTTCCCAGAGGAAACTGTTCAATCTCTGCTGAGTCAGAGTTCTTCACTTACACCAGCGAAACAAAAATCAGGGAAGGATCTCAGGTGCTTCATCTCCGACTGTGCATCACTCATATCGTAGGGCTGTAAAACATCTATTGGTGCCTGATGTTTTTTTTTTTTAACTTCACATCAAATCATCAGGATGACAAAGACACTTTAGTGAGTCACAAATCACAGTTTGAGGCTTTCCACCCCCAACAACACATTCAGAAATAAACGTTTCCTGAGAGTGGCCCTGGGGCTCAGGGGGATGTTCATGGACACAGCCAGAGTCCCTTGGCTGGCCTCCCGGGGGGGTCCTCTTCGACCGCTCACACACGTTCATCATGGCCGGTCTCTGGGGACAGGCTCCACTCTCATTTAAAGCCACTAATTAATTTGAACGGGTCATTTCCAGCAGCAGAAAAGGCAGCCACGACAGCCTGGCCTTTGATTCGTCCCATCTGCAACTTTCAATTGCTGATGCAGCCTAGCATGGCCTTTTAATGTGCTGACATTTATTACACAGCTGAGAGTGGGACAGCCAGACGTGCTCTGCCTCTGATTGGGCGTATGTGTTTGATTGCATGCACAGAAACATGTGATGGGACATTTATCCGCACTGATCGAGTTTGCTATTCATGTCGAAACTAGGACTTACAGACTAATTCAGAAACAGTATAAATGTATTTTAGTGTGTTGGTGTAACACTGAATTTCCTCTGATTTTGGACACCGATCTAAGTGATTTTCAACATGCTGTGATCTCAGAAACAGCCACCCTCCTGGCACTCTCAAACACTACAGTTTCTATAGTTTACAGAAAATGGCGAGGTAAACATCATTCTCTCAATGACATTTTGATGGCAGAAAGCATACAACTAGAGAGAGGAATGGGCCAACTCTGAAACTAGCTGGAGTTAAGGTACTAGCTAGTGACCACTGATGTGTCCTTAACTGCCTGACTGTCTTCCTCATAAGCATTCCCAGTCTCCTTTACATTTAAAGTCCCAACATGCCGTAAGTAAACAAGTAAACACCATGCCGACCCATTCCTCTCCGGCAAAGAGGAAGAGCAGAGATCCTAACAGCCCACCTACATCCTGATCCTGCCATAAAAATGGGATAAACTAAATAGAACGCTAGAAATAAACAGCACGAAAAGCAAAGCAACGTAATGATGGCTCATCTGTCCAATTCCCATTATCCTAAGCAGAGTCGCGGGAAATGATGTTTCAATATGAAGAAATCCTCAACACTTGGGGACCATATGAATGATCAATATCTATATGAGATGAGCATAATTAGTCTGTGTGGATTCATTAGATGGAATAATTAGTTCAATTATAGAGCATGAGTGAGCTCTGTGCTAGAGAATGAGCTGGCCCAAACAGACAGTGATAATTCATCTGCACAAGAGGTTCGCCTTGTTTCCCTGTCTGTCCGTCATGACCAGAGCCCCTCCTACCTATAACTCACGGGTGGATGCCCTTTCTGTCAGTCACTGAACTGGGCCACACCCCTTGTCTGGTTTCCATAGACAGAGGCTCATCCTGCTTGTCAGTCAGGGATATACATGCCATTTTTATAGCGTGACAAGTGGGGACTATGCCAAACGGGACTGCATGCCAGCAGGGGTGACTGTAGGGTGACTGCAGGCCAACATGTTAAGAGATGTATGGTTTCTATAACACCGCTGTGTGCATTTTATGGGGAAAAAGCATGATGTCATTCAGAACACAGAGAAATATCCACCAGCTTCTTAATGACCAGACATCAGGCAGCATGAGATGTGAGTGGAATGGTTCTTCTCATAGGCGACTCCAATACGTGCATTATCTGTGAATATAGACGTGCCTACAGAAATATAAAAACTCATAACAGGACGCGACAGCAGGCAACAGCCTTTAGGAAGACCGCTAAGTCGTTCTACTGCCAATCTAAATAAAAAGTGAACCAAAACCTCAATCACCTTCTGTATTTCTTCAGATTGGTAGCAGGCAGGACCGGCTGCTTTTCTGCCCCGGTCTGGTGTCCCGGACAGGGCCCCCCCCCCCCCCCCCGACTGTGCAGGCCATGATGGTATCCACAGCTTAACTGAAGATATGCAGGGAATATTCATATATATTATATTAGAATCAGAGTCGGAGAGAAAGGTGGTGCAGAAGAAGAGCAGCCAGGGAGGGAAGGTGAGCAGCTTTCTGGAAAACTGGGCTCGTCGTTTTAGTAACAGTAAGACTCGCCGGCAGGAACCTGCACTCACACAGAAACATAGAACCATAGAAAGAAAGTGTGTGCGAGGTAACTTACTGTTTACAGTCATTCTGAGCGTGTTCAGAAAGTGCTTTCCACTTTTAATGACAAACTGTACCAGTACCTCCT
>JAODKM010000034.1:17490453-17536953 GCA_026780845.1 Petrocephalus sullivani
CTTACTGTTTACAGTCATTCTGAGCGTGTTCAGAAAGTGCTTTCCACTTTTAATGACAAACTGTACCAGTACCTCCTTGACACATATGCACCAAATCACGAGAAATGAATTATTTCTTTGTTCATTGTTGAATGAAGAGGGAAAATCTGCATCAGAAAAACCACAAAAATGCTTTTAAATCATGAAATAATGACTACATCAGCTCATAACAAAGAGGAACAGTTCATTCCGTGATTACATAAACACGATTTATTTCCCTGACCCGCAGACACACGCTTCCTGCTCACAGACAGTTATAATTTTTTTTTTTATAAAAGTTTCTGCCTGTTAACCTCGCTTTTTAAAGTGAGACCGGAGCCCTGAATCAGCTCTGTAAAACCCGGTGCTCCGTCTTCTGACAGTCATATAGGGCTATCTCTCATGTCAGGTGACTAAGATCGACTTCCAAAACTGCACCGGTGACTGGAGTAAGCCAGCTGTGTGCCGCTTCAACCTGCAGCTGCTGGTGGACCCCATCCATCACAGCTCAACAGGTCCTGCCTGTGTGACCCCCCCCCCAACCGCTCCAAGATCAGCCCCCATACCGGCTCGCCACATGGATGGACGGACGTGCTGGTGTCACGCTGTAAATGGCTGAACAAACAGCCCCCCCCCACCACCTTACCCCTGGCAGGCTGAAGCACGCTGACCTGCAGAGACACTCCTCACCTGCGCACCCCGAGTCTCTTACACAGGACCATCTAATAAATCCACACAGACATTAATGTAAGGAGGAGTGTGGAACACCGAGGTGCACCAGCGTCTCCAGGTGAAAAACCAGCCCGAAACACAGAAAGAGCATGCGGCACATTTGATCAGCTGGAGAATGCCGCAGGAACCAACCAATAACATTTCATCTTGCAGAAGCATGGAATGAGCCCCCGGGCATGTGAATTTATCAAGAGGGGAAGTGTGGCGTTCATAAAAGGTGATTAAACCCCATTGCTGTTAAATGCCTCTGCTGTTAAATAGGGATTACTTCATTAAAATGTGCCTGTGACATTATTAAATTGCTGTGAGTGATACAATAAAAAAAGCAATTTTTCTTTTTCAGCGAAGACTTGATTAGCAGCTAAAGTGTCATTCTTTCATCAGAAATCAAGAACTGAATTGGATTAAGATATACTGTAGGGTTTTTTTTTTTGCTTTGTTTTTTTTTTTTATTTTGTAATAGCGGCTGACTGTGGGAAATCAGAAACACTAGCATCTACTAAACCACAGCAGCCGTGAAAACGAGCGACGTCTGTCACACCAGCAGCTCGGGAGCAGCGTAAGCCACGCACTGCGCGAGCAGCTCGCAGAGTCACCAGAGAAACCACTCGGTCGTGCACCAAAGATCTGTAGGGACCTGGGAGGGAGCTGGGACACAGGCCGCCCATGGGTCCCAGAGGACTGGGCTGGGAAACACTGATTTTGAATAATAATTTTTCAGTGGACAAAAATAGGTTGTCTGTGGTGCAGATATTTCGTAATGGAGTATAAAGGCGTCTGGCAGATCTAATCTGAGTGCAGGATGTTTCCTGGTCGGTTTCAGAGCCATGCCTCCTCCATTTGAATGGTTCCCTACTTCCCCCCTGGCTAAAAGCAGCCACTTCCTGTTCCGGGTGGCGACCCTTCCCTGTCCTGTGCCTCTGAATGGTGCTGCCATTATAACCGTGCCATTCAGGGGGCTCCGCCCTGGCGACCATCTGTCACTGTCCGCCATCTCTCCTGCCAGGCGTGCGACGACGCGTCAGACCCCAGACTGGCAGCATGACAAAGACCCGGGTTCAGGGAGGGGTGTAGTGGTGACATAGCAGCTTCACAGACCGGTACCGCTGGGCCCAGCCGCCCGCTCCCTCCCGCCTTACCTCCTGCTACATGGCCTGGGCAAGGAGAAGGCAGCACCTCCCTGGAGAATGGCAGAAACCCCCCAGGGGTATGACACAAGTTTCAGTTTGGGTCTTGCTTTACGTGACTGTTCTGGGATCAGTGTCGTGTCTGAGAGGGCAAGAGTGTAAGAATGATAGTAATGCCCCCAATGCAGCTCAAATTTACACAATTTGCAACGTAGAAGCCACATGCTATGTGGGATGTTTTTTTAATCATTTAGGAAAGTAGAGATTTTTCTTGTCCCTTTCAATATGTTCATCATATCAAATTGCTTTATAGTTCACGAGCTCTGAGCTTGCATCGGTTAAAACAACAGAAAAGAAATACGTAAAAATAAAAAGCGGGTGGCTTTTGTAGTGCCGACCTGCCATCGACAGGGGTGCGCTGAAATGAAGGCTTGCTGGTGACATTTGGGGACGCGGGTAACAAAGGCCAGCTGGAAGGTGCTGGGAGAGGGGTGGCCCGCTTCACAAAGCCACCAGCGAGGACGAAGGCACAATACCCAATCTCAGCCCCATGCATCATCCCGGGGCGACACCAGGGCTCGGGGGACGCTGACCCTGCAGAGGACATATACTCCTGTGTGACGTCTCCTTTAACATGCTAACACGTCGCTTTTGTCCCACCGGCTTCCTGACGCCGTTACCTCCCTCCTTTTCAGAACCTTCTGCACCTCAGCTTAGTCACCCTGCCTCGCACCGTAAAATCATCAAAGCTGCACCGTGGACCTGCAGGGCTGTGAGCACCACCCACCTCCTCCAGTGCACGCTGCTGGCCTCCGGAAACTGCTGCTTCCTTCTCAGATACCTGATACCTGGAGACGGGTGTCTCAGCTTTCATTCCTCCCTCTCTGCCTCCATGACTCTATCCCTCCCTCCCCAGTCCCTGTTCCTCAGCTTTCATTCCTCCCTCTCTGCCTCCATGACTCTATCCCTCCCTCCCCAGTCCCTGTTCCGCAGTTTTCATTCCTCCCTCTCTGCCTCCGTGACTCTATCTCTCCGTCCCTCAGAGTCCCTGTTCCTCAGCTTTCATTCCTCCCTCTCTGCCTCCATGACTCTATCCCTCCATCCCTCAGAGTCCCAGTTCCTCACCTTTCATTCCTCCCTCTCTGCCTCCATGACTCTATCCCTCCATGCCTCAGAGTCCCAGTTCCTCACCTTTCATTCCTCCCTCTCTGCTTCCGTGACTCTAAGCCTCCCTCCCTCAGAGTCCCTGTTCCTCAGCTTTCATTCCTCCCTCTCTGCCTCCGTGACTCTATCCCTCCATGCCTCAGAGTCCCTGTTCCTCTGTTTTCACTTCTCCCGCCATCTGCCTCTATGCCTCCATGCCTCAGAATCCTTCTTCATCTGTGAATCTTCTTTATTTTCATTCCTTTCTATACTACAAATAAGAAAAACTACACAATTCGGAATATAAACTTCAATAGCATTATAATAGTTGGATTATTCCTTTTGTGGGCTGATGTTTATACTTGGTTGGGTGTAACATGCTCTTCACAGACTGAGAGACTGGAAAGTGAGTGACCTGCTCTGTTAGCACAGCGCTGCGGCCACCCGCTCACTCACCCGAGGGCCAAACGGCCACGTGTGCATTTCATTGTTCCACTCTACATTCTGACAGTGGAAAAAAAGCAGAACACTCGCGGTAACTGTCTTTTTGTAGACCGTGATGGAGCAGATCAAGGAAGATCCTCACTGGGAGGTACAGTGCAAGTCCTTCTCTTCCCACGCATTCATTGGAGGAGGTCTGGGCCCCCTTCATTCCCAGAGGGGTTGAGGAAGCAGTGATGTCAGCCCGAACCGGGCCGCTGCTCCTGGGGGCCTCAGAAGCTCAGGGATCAGGCCATGTGGGTGTTGGGGCTGGAGCGGCAGGGGCGCGGAGGGTGGTGTGAGGGGGCGGGGCTGGGAATGTGTGCAGATATGATGGATACAGCAGATGAAAACACAGGCAGGAATGGCAGACAGCCAGGCCCCTCTGAGCCCTGTGGGCATTCAGTAAGCTGGAGGGGGGGGATGGGGTCACCAGAACCCAGAATACACCACAACTCCCCCAACCGTGTCCTACGAGTTTTCCCTCCACAAGCTAATGCCCTCCCCCCCCAACCCAACCACCAAGTCCTGCTCCAGACACTCCTTTCATAGCCCACCATCCTCCTCACTCTCTGCAGGGGGGAGCCAATGGTCCGATTTGCTGATGGACCCCCCTGTACATAGTGTTTCATGCCATGCTTGGCCTTGCTCTTCCTGACAGGGATGAAGAATGCATTATTATAACCATCACCCTCATAATCGTCCACTGTAATCACAGCAGTAACTGCCATTACTATTATACCTGCTTATTTAAGCATATAGGTAAAAGCAGTGCCGATCTCACCCATTGTTCTGGGATATATACTGAAAACTCTCTCGTCTCTGCAGATGCGGTGTTGACCATAATATTTTCACCACGATGCTTGTCTTGGAGTAGTGCCGGCCATCTCAGCAGAAAGGCCCCACTCTGATCCAGTTGGACTTCCCTGCCTTTTTGCGGGTTATGGAATCACCCTGAAAAGGCCTGGCTAAATCGCTAAGACTGATCTCTACCCATTAACTGTCTTCTGCCTATGGTCTGAACCCTGTTGTACCGGGTTAGAGTGAATCACATATCGATGGAAGCGTTGACACAGAGACACGGTCCAAACTGGGTTTTAAATGGGTTTAATATGCACCTGCCTACACATCAACATTACAGCTTTATATCTGTCCGGAAATAAAAGTCTACAAAATGACTTTACAAAGTGCACCATTCATTGTGAACAGAATTAAATAATTCATGAATTTGACAGATGATTATGATCCGTCTGGTGAATTAAAAGCATTCTATGTTGTTGTATTATTTTGCTCCATAAATAGTATCTTGGTTAGGATTCATTTTCAATACTGTTCCTAACTAACCTCTCAGTGATTTATTGAGACAGAGCTGGTCTTCCTTCGCCGTTCGGCAGTAAATAGCCGCATCACGTCGGAAGCCCTCGGAAGATACTAGATGTGAAGGATGGCTATGTGACAAGGGATCTTTCAGCTCCCGAACCCGTAGCCAGCAGCTTCCAGACCCGTTTCCTGACACCGGTACGGCTTGCTTACCGGTGCCAGTGTCCCTTGCCTAAACGGAGCCACCCCCCCACTATAATAAGTTCATATTCTCCCCATGGTGCTGCAGGCCTTCATTTCCACAATATGAGGAGGTGAAAATTCAAATCTTCCCAAATGCAGCTCTGCAATAAAACAGCCTTATAAATAATTAAGAAATATGCAGGACGCCGTTGAATTAATGACACGCTGTACTTTTAATAAACATGTTTGCCTTCGGTCGAATCGAAAGATTCATCAGGAGGATTACTGCTGCTGTTGTTCAGTGTGTCTCGTTAAATTAAAATGCCAGCTGTTGGCCCTAAACTCCAGAACGAGCTGTAAATATTATTCTGGGCTTCGAAACGTTCAAAGGAAAATGTAATTAATAGCAAAAAGGCAGATAAAGCACACGCTTGTAAAGTAAAATGGCAGAGTAGTGAGTTGCACGTCTGCTTACTCTTTCCGTGCATCCGCTTTCCCCCGTGATCTCTCCCTCATATTTTATAACTCACAATCTCAGAAAAAATGTTTTTCTCAGCAACTCCGGCCTGACACTCAGATTCATCTCCGCACATGGGCTCAGACGCGGTTTCCCTGCACGGCTGGACACGCGCATCCACACTTGGCACAATGCATCACTGTTAAATGAGGTGCTTAACAAAAATCACAGAAATGAAATCTGTGGCATTTATTACTACTATTACTATTACTACTTTACTTTACTACAAAAAAAAGCTGAGAGTTTCAGCGAGACCAGAATGCTTTGCGGTTCCCATGTTACGGCAGAGTCTGTTGCCTGTACTTCTGGCACAGAGCTGAGGGCCCTTCGGATCCCTCCAAGTGGGGGCTGTGTTACACACGTGTGCCCGAACCGAGTCTCATTAACCTATACCAGGTAACCTGCTTATCACCAGTAATGGGTTAGGTCGAAGGACAGGTAGCCATGGAAACAGCATTTAGCTATGCCAGAGAAAAAGCAGTGAAACAATAATTAGTGCAATTAATCAGCCCAATCAGCCTGACGAACAGAGAGAAAAACACCCAGGGGTGGAAAGAAAAACACATCAAATATTAATATGAGATGGTGCAATATGCATACATTTTAAAGCACACCTTGCAGAATTTATATTTATATAGGTTTTTGTGAACATTTAAATATTTTAAATCGTTTTCTTTGTTGTTTGACCACTCTGATGACTCATTTGTCCAACAGGCATGGAGTTCGCTCCTTCGGGGGGGGGGGGGGTTATCCATCCACCCAATTTCCATAACCACTTACCCAATGCAGAGTCACACATGCTAAGGATGATTTAGACACCAATTCACCTAAATTACACATTACTGGACTGTGGGAGGAAACCAGGGTAGGCCACTCACAGAACAAACATGATTGTACTTGCTTGACTAGAACAAAAAGCAGTTTGCACTGGTAATATTATTATTGGAAATGCAAATACATTAAAATGACCAATTGTCAATAAGATATTGATAAGAAAAAATGACATGATGGCTTGCAGTCTATGTTCAAGCAGAGAGAAAGTCTCATTCCAGAGAAAGTAATTGTGTAAATTGAAACTGCTTTATTACAGTCTGGCTTTAATATATCCAGATAGTATTATTGTACGGCTTAGTTTTCTATATAGGAAAGTGGGGGGAGGCACTTTTGTTAAGGGATTTTCAGATAGAGTAAAAAGGTAAAATCATTTCCTGTGTGATAGAGAGAAAATAATACCAGCAAAAAAGGCTGGCAGCCAGATAGCGCACAGCCTTTGTTAGGTTGATAACAATTTGTTCATTTCCTGACAACAACAAAAATATATAGAAATCTCTTCAGAAATGAAATGGGATGCCGTTTTATTTTGGCTGAGGCGGTACTTCGCGCTGCCGGCAGCAGTAATCGCAGCATCAGTTATTACTGTAGTATCGGTGTTGTGCTTCGGTGTGCATGGGCAAATTCACTCACTTTTGTGCGACTTGATTTTCTCCGCGGGGGACATTTGCATTTTAATGGAGGAGTTTATAGAGCTCGCCGTCGCTTTTGGGTCGCCACAAGTGGCAGCGCTAAGGGGCTAAGCTGGATTAGCGCTGATGGTGAGGGGAGATCTCTCACAACCGCGGGCGCGTCGTCGCGATCGGATTAGGGGAAAGCCGTCCGTCGGCGAGCTCTCGACCGCAACAGGGCTTCACCGCCGGGATACTGAAGGTTCTTCGGACCCTGTTGATCTAAAAGGGGATTTTTCAGCCGTGCACGCACAGCCGGGCACCCGCGCTATGTGTGCGTTTGCCCTCATGGTTTGCGTCATATGCATGCTTATAAATAAACTCTTAATCGCAAAGTAATAACTGCAACCGACCACTTTACTAGAACAGCAACGGAAAAGTATATTCTCTTTTTACGACGGCTTAGACATTGTAATATAATCATAAAGCTGTCAGCGTCACGTACAGTATCTTGGACAGGCACAAATTTTCATAATAGATTTCCTGTAAAATTATGCAGTTACGCTTTAACTTGAAACAGCCTTTGATTAGTAAACTATGTTATATAAGATGCCACTAATTAATTAAACGACAAGAGAGACCAGATAGAACGCTTTTATGAGGCTTGTAAATTGTTATATTCCAAAAAGGGTATGCTTTGTATTTAATTATATGACAAAGTGTATAATCTATTGGGATAACATTATGGTTATTGCCAAATAATTACAAATAATAATAAAAATAAAGATGAAAAATCCTTTGGCATATATGTTCAAATAAAAAATTTCAAGGCAGTCGCCATTTAAACAGAAGTATATGGGAAGAGCATGGTTGTTGTCATTTGCCATGACAGTCTGCATGGAGATTCCTTCTGAAATCCTCCGGAAGCCTGATCCGGGACATGCCTTTGGGTGCTCCTCTGGGTTGAGATGTTGCGAATGGAAATGGTTGGATTCCAGGCTTTACTGGGAAGAGCGAGAGATTCCGGATTCCCCAGCCTGGAGCACATATTGATGTAGACGGGGGCGTCTCTATGTCATTAGGAGGTATAGGCAAGAAAGACAAATCTACTTCTCTGAATGTATGGACGTTTCAGAGCTGCTTCAGGGGCTGATTTGATCTTTGCTGAGCTTTTCATTCCCAGTAAATCCTGATGTTTCTTTATACATTTTTATTCAGTTTTAAGCTCTTCAATGGAAACCATCCACCATTAAAGCCCAGATGTAGCAGTACCTTTCTAAGCATGGCCTTAAAGTCCTGGTTCTGGCTGGAGGACAGTGGTGTCCTCAGCGCACTTCCCTCTCTCTGCCATCCCCACTTTCCCCCCACGTTGCCCGAGCATGTCTGTTCACTTCTCTTGGATAATTAAGGCCTCCCCGTGTCTCCAGCTTCGAGGGGAGCCTCCAAATGTCACCGATTTCGATTTATAGCCTGCAGCGGAGGTTAGCAGGCGTATTCCTGAGCAGGTACGCTAAATGACAATGGATAGACGAGCACGTTTCCCGAGGACGTCCAGCTGGAGTGTCAGCGTAGGAGCGGGAGCGGCACTCAAGCGCCCCGAGACGGATTGCTCCCACTTTTCGGAAACTCCACGGGACATAGCTAACGTTTACTTATCTATCAGGTGTTACTGCCTCTCCGCGGGAAAACACAGCGGGTCCGGCTAACGTGAAAAATAAATTAAAATCAATATAATAACGTTCTCCTCAATGCTTGATTAATGGCCAGGTGAAGAGTAATAAATCAGATTTGAAAGCTTGCGTGCTATTCCCTTCCCCGACAGATTCATAATCCATGGCCGTTTCCCATTAAGCTAATACGGGTAGGTGTCCCCTCTCTGTCCAAACTGTATATCCCATTAATGGCCATTTTCTGTTAGAGTGCACAAATCCATTCAGAGAAAAACAGCCATAATTTAGGATTAATGCACAAACTAAAATCTGCAGCCAATAGCCCCGCGTCTGATTGCTCGTCTCTCGCATTAAATGCGGCGGTGCCGGCCGCCTGCTCGTAATTGCTTTCAGCCACGTATATATTGATAGGAGGTACAAGGCTGCGGTGAGAGCTGTCTGTGGCCTTGTCTGGAAAAAGGCAGATAAAGACTGACACCGCTGAGGGCCGGATGCTGTAGCCCTATGGGAGAGGAAGCTCCACTGGCATCAGGGCTGTGTTTAGCCAGACGGGAAGGCTGGGGGGGTATTATAACTGATAGGCTGATAACCCTGCAGCTCCTTCTCATTAAGCCTTATCTGTCTGCCGCGTTCATCAGGTTTATCTTTTTAATTATGTCGCTACTCACCTTTAAAGAGGCTCCCTGAGCCCCTACATTTAAAGGCTTGTCTCCCTCACACGCGAGTGACCCGCTCGCTATTGAAAAGCCTCCACCCTCCCTGGCACATGGGCTCTGTGTCTTGGGTCGGTGCTTCTGGGAGGGTGTGTGTGTGTGTGTGTGTGGGTGTGTGTGTGTGTCAGGGGGCGGGTTGACCACAGGGCCCCCAGACGACATTCTTCTTACTCCTGAAGCCATGTTTTCGTGTGCTTTTGCTGGGTGTCCATGCAGAGCCACACTGAACCTGGACATCGTGTCTTCAGGTTGAGCAATGAAACCCGGATGAAACGGAGAGCAGATCCAAGTTGCGCAGCAACGCCCCAGTCCTACAGCTTACTCTAGACGAACATGAACGGGGTGCTAAGGAACATGGACGGGGTGCTAAGGAACACGCACTTTTCTGCCACTGACTTTGAAAACGATATTGGAATAATCTGACATCTACAGGAAATACAGCATTAAGCGGCATGTTTAATTTTTTTTATCAGACGCTGCATGCTACCTGGGATTTGAGCCCACAATCTTTGCACAGTCAGTATATCATGCGTCAGGTGTAGCTGGACACCAGCCTTGCAGTGTTGAGCTGTAGAGCATTACAGCGTTAATCAGCAAAACAGCACGGTGTTCCCGTAATGGGCCGCGGCCCTGCGTGCTGAAAGATGCCAGTATAGTGCATGAAGACCTGCAGCATCAGTAGCAAGCTGCTTCCACTGGGGGCAGCATGCAGGAGATACAGACGAACGTGGTCGCATTCGCCGTAGCGGCTGGGGCTGGGGGGGGCTGGGGGGTGCGGGCGGATTTAACCTGGGCCACTGCGCAATGACTCGGTATCCATGACACAGCGAGCCCCGCACAGACAATATAACCCTTTAATGAAACTAATCTCCAGCATCACAGCATCTTCAAGGCAGAAAATGAATGAGGAGAAGTTAAATGACCCCTTTTCATGTGTTAAAATGTGTTTTTTCAAGGGATTAAGGGATTAGTGCGGAGATTACTGCTTAAAGTGCTCCAAATACCTTAATATTCATTAGGGCAGACACAATAGGAGAAGCCATCCAATAAAACCCTACTGGTCTCATAATCGTTTCTGCCATGCAGCTCCTGATCTTACAAGCCAGCGGTCATCCTCCAGCCTTCCTCACTTTCATTACTGCGGCCCCATTTGCATTAGAGAAGACCTGGAAAACACGACGGGAGGCTCTGAATTTATAAAAATATTTGTTTGCATGGCAGACATCCCCCAGGGCGAAGCCGGCCGGCACCCCCGCAAGCTGCGTCACATTCAGCGCAGACAATGCCCCCCTCCTTCGCTATCTCCCCCGCAGAAGGGCACAAGCTCCCGCTGCCAAAATTTCAGGAGAGGGTCTGTTTCTCCAAGATTGTTTTAGAGTAAATAATAGAGCAATGTGAGAGGTTTGGCCGTCCCCACACGTGCGGAGGGGGATCCAGCCCACCGGTGCATTCATTAGCGTCAGCTGTGACACCGTGCCCGAATCTGCAGAGGGCCAGCCACAAACCTGCGAGATACTCCTCTGTGGTATAACTATGCTAAATGCTACACTAGCAGCTTTTCACTAAAACTGTTTGCTAAGCAACAAAAAACAACAAGGATCCATGAAAAGGAAAGCCTCTCCCGAGCAGTGTCGCTTTGCAGGGGGAGTCTTTGCTAAGGATAGCTAACCGTTCCCGCCCACTACAATGTTTTGCAACATTCAGGAATATCAGGGACGAGGGTGGCATGGCCTAACGCGGTGTGAACAAAGGGGGGGTCTCTACTTTAGGCCAAGTAAGGCTCTCTAGCATTGATCTTATGATCAGTCCAGTCCAATGATAACATTCTGAAACATTTCAGATGTTTGCTTTGGAATTTTTGGCTCATCACCCATCATGCACCTTAACCAATCAAAAGGGAAGGATCGAATTGGGAGGAGTTTCAGCATTTTTATTGCATTTATAGTGACCTTTATTAATAAGAGTATTACTAATTTTACATGAATAATTATATCTACAGTGATATTAATGTTAACAGTAACATGATTTCATTGCTTTTTATGCAACGTGATTTATATCCTAAGTCTTTGGTAAAGCCGTTCAGGACGTTGCACTTGAGCGTCACACGCCGACTATCCGGAGCCAGGGTATTACGAAGGGGCTCGCTCTGAACAGGCAGCCTTCAAGTTAGGACGGTGCATCTCTGTACCAAAGATGTGGGATGTGGGTGGCCCTGAGCGAACACAGCTGACTCCCACTCCATAAAAACCCACGTGTCTGGTGTGATCCGCAAGTTAAAAAGGCAATATTATACCACCGAACCCGGTATTACGCACACGCTCTCCGGGAGAAGAATTAATATACCTCCAAATGTTTTTTTTTTCCAATTTTTCAGTTATATAAATGAGTTTGTGCATATAATAATGATGCAATACACAGAGTAATTACTGCACGATTTCATTTATGACATAGCTAATGAATTTTGCATGTACTTGTATTAATAACGCTTTGTTTGTTTTTGTGGCATTGTTTCCCATAATAATACAAATGAAAATTGCGCCGTTGTTCATTCACATGCTGCTGCAGGGTAAAATGCAGATGTACCGTACCCATACACAGCCGTGCATAATGCAGGGTGGAAAATGGGTGAAGCTGCACGTGCTGCCCCTGTTATTAGTTACTATATTAATTGCGCGCGTGAGCCGCAGTGGAGACTCGGCAGGCTGCACTCAGACGCAAACACAGCCAGATCTGCTCATCCTCCTGCAGCCACTGCCAGAGGAAAGGGGTCATGCCCCATAATGACTGTCTCCTCCGTGTGCCGAGCGATGCTCCCTCTTTGCCCTCCGTGTTTCAGTCGCCTTGGGTTCCATTAATCCGGTAATGAAGCGCTTTAACACGGCGTCAGCTGACAGCGTGTAGGTTCATCTGGAGGAGGCCCTTGTTTCATGGGACAGTCCCGGAATTAACGGTAAATTAGGGTTACTGATGCACTGCCTCCTTATTCATGCCGCTAATGGGAATTTGGGCAGAAAGATACATATTCTCACACTGATGGACCCACAGGGTTCCGTAAAAGGGCGTCCCCTGTGTGCAGCGCCTTCACGCCAGCCGCCCGTCCGGTGTCCTTCTGTTTTCTGGTGGTTCACTTCACATTCCTGTGCCTTTTGTTACGGTCTGGTCCGAAATGGATTTAAACCCGCAGAGACGTGCAGCTGAAAATATAACCTCCGATGCTTATGCAACTTTTAGCGGTGGGTGGCACAAATAAGTAATGGTTCCTTTCACAGTTAATTTTAATAGTCTCGTCAATACATTAAAAAACAGACAAAACAGCCTACAACTTTCCCACGCAAATAATAGCGCAGGCAAATACTACTGCTTACTACTACTTATAATAATAATAATAATAATAATAATGCATCATATGAGCCATTAAAACCATAATAGTGAATTTATTAAATGGTGCATATTGGTCAACTTGCAAAAATTAAATTTTTTGCAGTAGCACTATAACATTTTCTGCCAAAAAGCTGTGTATTTATCTGTATTAGGTATTAGTATCATATCACCCGACACAAATTAATTTAGCCAAGGCCTAGACTTAACATGAACTTTTAATTGGCCCATTTAACGTTTGGCATACGGCTGATACTCTTTGTACTCGATGTTCGATATTAATTGTTTTTGTATTGCTGCTAATTCCGGTGGTGCTGAATGGGAAGGCCCCTAATGCGCAAGCGAATGCAAAGTATTCCTGTTATTGCTGGCTGCGGTCTGGTGTCTGCTGGGAGTGGCGGGGTGACCCTGCCACGGTGCATGACCGGGCCATTGTTCAGCCTAAACAAAGTCCTCAGTCTGCTGCAGCGAGGTGCAGAATCCAGCCGTCCTCCGCCTCTGCGGTGGCTTTCTGCATCTTCGCTGGTACCTGGGGTACGCTCCATCTAGCGCCTTCGCAGCATCAGGACGGGGCACTTTTAATTTACCGGGGCTAGATATTTAAATAAATGCAGCTGTTGATATCACAGTAAAATTTTAACAGGAAAAAAATATATAACCCGTATATAATTTCAATTAACCCATTTATATATATATATATATATATATATATATATGAACGGGTTAATTAAAATAGGTCATGAAGGATCCTTGTCCAGAAAATACTGTGATGGTTATTAGGTGACCACACGCAGGCACTCACACACGGGTACCGCCTTGTAATGAAAGCCACGTTGGAGTGTAAAATATCGCTGCATTATGCGTGATATTACCCGTGTGGGGTTTACTGAAAGTTTACTTAAAGGATTGGATGGTTCCAGCAGATGTTGCAGACAGCCCTTTGCCTTTGATCTGCTGCTTCTCCTTGTTCCCGTTCCCCCATACAGGAATTCTGTATCCCTTGCGTACACTGCAGTCCGGGTTTCGTTCGAGTTGCGGGTCCGTTCTGGCCGCACCGCTGTGTTCCTGTCGGTGCCATAATGACCCCGCTTAATCCCATTACCCGGCGATGGCCCCGTCGCTGTGACGACACCGTGATTCCCGCCCGTCGGAGGCTTTGATTGGCAGGCGAGTTCCGTCCGCCGAAAACGGCACAAAAGCCGACAAAGAAAAGCCGATGTCTGACAGAGCTCCAGTGATGCTGTTACTTAACCTCCCCGGGAAGATTAGCCCAGGCACGCAGACCTCATATCCCTCCGTCATCCTGCGTTTGTTCCCTGTATTTCCTCTTGGGTACCGGGTAAACCGGGGACGGGCTCCCTGGATTTCAGTACACAGGCTCTATACGGTCTCTGTGTGCTCGCCTCATCTCCTTAATGTGCAGTCATTTTCAGAATTCAGAGGTACATTACACAGAGTAGAAAGAGAGAACAAAAATGTTAAAATGTCAACAAAATTTGGAAACAAACAACACAGATCAGGTAAACATATGTAGGTGAGCAGATTATATTTATATAGTATTATTTATTCATATTTTTGTTATTTATTTTAGCATTATTAGAAGAGCTACAAATACCTTTACACTAGAGATTCGCATGTTTTATGATCAGTGTAAATTATATACATGACAGACATTATATCGGGTCAAACTAATTTTATGGTCTTCTAACCAAACATGTTATATCTTTGGTAATTTGGTAATGTCTTTGGTAATCTAGATGAAGAGATGTAGGTCATTTCACCATTTGGGGTAAATATCAGCTATTCACAAGACCGCGATTCACCGTTATCTGTGCTTAATTAGGGCGATTCAGCGCTGTTTCAAAATGATCACCTTACTGCGGTAATGTAGTTTCGGTTCATTTAAACGGATCCTGGAGTTGTGATGTTTTTTTCCTATAATATTTATCCTGGGAAGTCTCAGGGTGCGCACCGGCGTTTCTCGTCATGCCCGCCGGCTCCCGGGCTCTCCGAGTCCCCCCGCACACGCACATCAGCACCGATGAATCTGCCAGGTCATTTCTTCATATTTCAGGAGCTCTGCGCCACCTTCTGGGCACTTTCTTATAACGTTAGTACGCCGCCTCTCTCACGGACAGAAAACAGGTGTAACAATGACTTTCTATTTTGTATGTATTTATTTTTTTTATTTTACTTTATCAAACTTATAATAAAAACGCAAAAGTTGCTCATCTGCATACGTCATATTATTTAGTTATGCCCTATAGCTCAGTGACCCTGTCAGCTGGATTACAGTGCTGAATGTAACCCCAGTCTGTGAGTTAAAATCGGTTTCTTCTCAAGAGTTTCCTCTTGGTCCTTCGGTCCTCCCACAATACTGATTACACATTCACACTCATCCTTTTTTTGCAGATCATTCTCATTTGTAACATTCCTCTCTGATGGGTATCTGTCGAAAATTTCTGAAGCAGTGTTGACCTGAAACTGGTCCAGGTTGTTGTGTGTCAGTGTGCTACTATCTGGCTGTTCCTGGGCTTGGCTATGAAACTGGTCTTTTCTATATACGTGTTATGGGCAGTACTGCCCTTCTCTGGATTCCAGACATAAATGAATATCAACCCAGATTACGACGTGTATTTCCCTATGGGTGCAATTCTCTTGCAGAAGTGCTCACCTGGAAGACACGGGTAAGACTTGCTACGTGTGAAAAATTTATCCAAAGTGACTTTCACAGCTCTCCACATTCTGGTACTACTTAAATACCTAAATATTCTTACTGTAGCAATACAGGTTAAGTAATTTGTTATATAGCTGCAACATCAGGGCTGATAAGTCTTAGTCTGGCACCTTATTTGTCAGAAGTTAAACAGCGTATACATTAGGTTACCTACTGGCTAAATCCAACAACGAACAGAGATGATAACTTATCAATCACAGAGCACATCTGTAAATTAGACCTTCAGACGGACCATGCACAATATGACCCAGAGAGGGGGTTCCCTCTCTCTCCTATTAAGGCCCATGTACAGTAGCAGAGCTTGGGAAGACACTCGCGGAATTGGAAGCTGATGTTGATTGATGGTCCCCCATTAGATCCTTTCCATCTTCTCTCTGGAAAGGCAGAGCGGGCACTGAGTTGTAACGCTACAGATTACCTGGGCGTCCAGTCCCCCAGAGGATGCTTAAATAAAATATACACCCTTTTAGCCACATCCTTATTTTTCGGAGCCGTGCATGCAGATGATCTCATCCCAGCCCCTTCAGTACACATGTCTCAGTGCTCCCTCAGACACTTAGCCAGGGAGCTCTGCACACTTCGCCGAAGTGACACACAATTAAACATATGTATTTTCACCCTGAAATACTACGAAATACGGCCTACTGTTGTGAGCTTTAAATATAACTTAAGAAATTACTGACACGCAGCTCAGGCAGATGAAAATAGCACGGTGACACTGACCAGAATAAGTAATTAGAAGGTGGCTAGATCTTTTCATCAGTTAAAAGACCGAGGATGGCTTTGGCTGAAAATTAATATCCAAGCGATAGTATTTTATATACTGCTGACTTGGATTAACTTAGAGAGGGGGTCACAAACCCCAAGCATGCTTTCTTTCTTTTCCTCTTCACTAAGGGCCCCCACTACTTTCAATTTGTGGGCTCTCTTTCTTGAATAAGCGATAGCACAGTAGCAGGATGGGCTGCCCGTGTCCGTTCCCCTCGGGTATTTGGATCATGTCCCGAATCGCTTGCCTGCGCTGAAGACCAAATAGATTTAGAGCTTGTGAAGCCCGGCCTTGTTTGGCAGCCTGGGATGATTCCTATGGCTCTTATCTGAGCTTGCAGGAAGCTGCGGCTCCATTTCTAAGTCAGGCAGCTGGAGTCTGGCCTCACAATGACTCGCACGGACTTCTGCTCAGTTCTAAAGTTCTGCACACATACATCCGTACCCCCTCGCCGCTGCCTTTCACTGCTCCACTGGACTGTAATTAATTAAAAAATGGAGGGATCTCCATGAATGTGCAAAGCTTTCTTAAAAACCCGTTATCTTCCAGGCCCTGTGCAGTACCTGCGCTGTCCTAATTCATGCAAGAATTGCCCTCGCATTAATCTGTGTTGAATTCCATTTGCATCGTGCCTCCCCACTTCATAATTTTATCTGTTTTCTTATAACCGGTCCGCTGCGCAATTTTGCGTTGTCTGCAGATTTGACTAGCTTATTAAGGGTGGCAGACGGTTTATTAAAGGTGTCGAAATGTAGTTTATATCAATTAGGAAGAGTAATGACCCACACGGAGAACAATGAGGTTTGGTGCGCTCTGCTCATTAGCCTTCCGATATAATGACACATTGTTTGCCGTTTCCTGGAATCCCGTGTACACTACCTGCAAGTCCAGCTGGCAGTACTCATACGTTGAAATTTGTTAAATCATTATTGGGTTCAAATGAATTGTGAATCTTTCCTGCTATCTTGGGCTATAGTCACCTGCTCAGAGAAATCTAATAAGGGTAATGCCAGCCTTTACTACATTCATGCTGACTGTCACTTAAAATATTAATATTCAACAGTTACCTACTGCATACTGTGTCCTTTGTAATGTATTTAAGGCTGATCTGTAAGTAGGTAGCAGAACTTATTATTAATATTATAATTTTTTTTTATTTTTTTGGGAAATTACATCAGCTCTTTAATTTCTAGCTATGAATTTTATTCATAACTTTAAGAAATTTTTCCAATAAACTAGCTAAAAGACTAAAAAGGATAATTTTTTTCTTTGTGTTTTTTAAAACAGCTAAACATAAAATGCATAGGGCAATTGTTGTTTAGAATTAGGCTAGGAGAAAATGTAGTAATTTGACTTAATATTAAAATGGCACATCTTGGTGTTATAGAAGATGAACAGACATAGACTTGAAGTTATTTAATCTGTTCTCTGTACTGGCCTCAAGTCCCTTTGGCCATCTTGTCTGCTGATATCAACGGTTATTTACTCAGTCTTTACCAGATAAAAGCATCAAGCAACCTTAAACTGCGAGGACGGGGTCGCCCTAAAATCAAGGACAAACATGCCTGTTGGTTCTGTGAACTTTGGAGAACCGGGCTTCATCTACTTCTGAGCAATCCATTATGACAAAGCCCATAGCAAACACAAGTGTGAGAGCCAAGTCTGACGGGAAGTCCGGCTGGGGTCTGAAGACATGCGTGTAATCAAGATGGCTGAGATCTGTCAGCAAACATCATGGATGAGATGGGATGCAGCAATGCACTGTAAGATCTCTTTAGCTCGCATTGACAGGTAGAGCCACACAATATTAAATTCATGACCGGATAGTTTAGGATGTTCAATCTAGCCCATCCAAACTCTTCTGCAAGGGTAAGGTTGCCACACCCACTGTGCTCCTGCTAAAGATGACTGGAACAGACCCAGATCACCTTTCCTGAAATACAGCATTGATGGTTTAATGACCAGGTGCCATCAGTAGACGCTAGCTGTGTCAACAATACATTTTACGTCTACCATGTTGGACCACAACTAGAGCGACCAGGTCTCGTCTGGACAATCTGGTTGTCCCATCGTCTGTCCCGACTGCTGTCTCTTAGCTACCTTGTCCCTACAGGCCAATCTACCGGTACACTTTTCAATTCCCTTTTCATCAGAGAGTTTTGTAAGTTAGATCAAGAAGACTACCAGACAGAGGCTGTGGGAAGCATCTCAGGATGGCTGTGGATTAAACAGATAAATTAATGAATGTTTAATTTATATAGCACTTGTCAGGACACCTAAAGTGCTTCACAGAAGCAATGGGGAGCCAATTCAACCACCAGAACTGTGTAGCCCCCACCAGGATGATGCGATGGCAGCCATTCTGCACCAGTACGGCCAGCATACAGTAAGGTGGTGAAGGGGCAGGAGAGAATTCACCAATAAGGGATGATTAGGGGGGCAGATTTGACAGGGCCCCAATGGGATGTTTTAGCCAGGACATCAGGGTACCACCTGCCCAGGGATCTTTTAGATGCCCAGGGATCTTTTATGACCTCAGACAGTCAAGACCTCAGTTTTACATTTCATCCATTTTTACAGCAGAGTGTCTCCCTCACTGCACTGGGGCATTGGGATCCACACAGACCACAGGATGGGCTAACCTACTGGCCACACAGACCACAGGATGGGCTATCCTACTGGCCACACAGACCTCTGGATGGGCTATCCTATTGGCCACACAGACCACAGGATGGGCTATCCTACTGGCCACACAGACCACAGGATGGGCTATCCTACTGGCCACACAGACCACAGGATGGGCTATCCTATTGGCCACACAGACCACAGGATGGGCTATCCTACTGGCCACACAGACCTCTGGATGGGCTATCCTACTGGCCACACAGACCTCTGGATGGGCTATCCTGCTGGCCACACAGACCTCTGGATGGGCTATCCTGCTGGCCACACAATCCTCTGGATGGGCTATCCTACTGGCCACACAGACCTCTGGATGGGCTATCCTGCTGGCCACACAATCCTCTGGATGGGCTATCCTACTGGTCACACAGACCACAGGATGGGCTATCCTACTGGCCACACAGACCTCTGGATGGGCTGACCTGTTCTCCACACCAACACCTCTTCCAGCAGCAATCCGACTTTCCTAGTTGGACTCTCATCTATGTACTGGCCAGGCCAAACCCTGCTTAGCTTCAGATGGATTGCCTACTTGTACATCTGCTGAGTTACAGGCAAACAGAGCTGTGACCTGTGTGACACTCTGATACCTGGGCAGAAGCTGGGGCTAGATAAACATCCACCATTTTTCCCCTTTCCTTAAATAGGATAGAATTCCAAAAGACCATTTAGCAGGTGTGAAGGGGCAAGACCACCTTCCATTCTGGGAGGATGAGTCAGATAAATTCATGGGTACACACAACGTTTCACCACCTGCTACTCATTTTCCATGGGTACACGCATGAATGCTGGTCCTGTTTCGAGGGGTGTTTTGTCTAGCGTTTTTGTGTTATATACTTCACCCCCCCCCCCACATTCCTTCTCCCAAAAAAAGAGGGAAAACTGGAAATGATATTTGCATTTGTGTTCCCAGCTTCCCAAGCTGTGCCACATGGCGCTGTCTGTGAGCCAAGCTGGCCTTCTCACAGCAGGAAGTTCATGAAGAGCACCCCCGGACGAACGCGGCCACGAGGTGCAACCCAAGACAAGCCGAGCAGAAGCTGCCTGTGTATTTCGCTTCAGGTTATTAACGTTTCCGGGAGGAAAGCACCTGCCATAATTAGCTTGTCTTTCAGGCAGTTTTATAGCACTAATGCACCTCAGTACAGTGACAGTACAGCTCACTGCCTGTGATAAATAAGAGACTTTGGGATATCAGCACTGCTCCAGCTCATGGATAAGATTAAGAATGCGCAATTCCATCTCCGTACTCCGAGAAAAATGCTCTACAATCATGCAGCGCTTGTTTTCATTCTATTACAGGTAGAGCTGTGTAACACTCATCTTGAATCTAATGAGTAATTATGATCACATTCTTCAGTACAGTATTTAGCCATCTGTGGATGCATGTCTTGTGTGGGAGGGATGTGTGGATTGGAAATGAGCGCAGGGCGTCTGACAGAATCCTCACAGGAAGAAGGAATGCAGGAATGGGAATATGACCCTGGGAATAATGCTTTTTGGAGATTTTATCAGCAACATATTAACCATCCCTAGATTATTATTATCTGCTACCAACGTAATTCCTGAAGTCAGGTCAATATATATATATATAAATGATAAATAATCTGGCTCCAAAGACATAAATAAAACTAACAATGAAATGTGAAAAAGGTTCATTTGTAAATGGCCGGTGTGTTCAGCTTAAAGAGAGAAATGCCATTTAAGCACAAATCCAGTGTTGGAAGCTGACACAGGAGCAGATCAGGCCTGTCTGTGACTGCCCCTAGTGACTGGTGTCTTTCCACAATAAGCCCCTATCTCGTCTGAGCTGGAGGCTATGAAGGGTAATATGCACTTACAGCAAGATACTACGATCATGTGACTCTCTCCTGTGAGATCGTCCCCAGCAGGCAGCGGGCAAATGCTGCAGTTTAATATAAACATGCCTAACGGAGGCTACTGAGATATTACCATCCTCACCCTGAAATGAGAATCACTGAGTCAGGAGTATAATGTGAATACTTATTAAACAGAGCTAAACACTGACAAACAGCAGCAAGAGTAACCTGCTCTTGCAAAGGAGAATGCGCAGATAAGTGGCAGAGAGTGGGGAGCAGTCCGCAAAAACACGGCGTCGTGATTTTCAGCCGCTATGGCTGCAGGCAGTCGTGCACGTCGCTGAAAGACACTGCCAAGCAACCCCGGAGCAGCAGACGCACAGAGCAGGGAGCGGCAGTCAAAACCCCAAGCTTCAAGGTTAAAGGTGTTTAGACACGTAAGGCCAAACATGACCGAAAACAATTTGGCATCATTTCATTTGAAGCCTAAAATGAAGTTTTTGGGAGAACCACCATAAGATTAATCTGATCACGCAGTGACAGTGAGAAGGCAGGACATCCAAGAAGACCACGTTTGGCGGAATGAGGCCGTAGCAGGTACGCCTCATTTCCTGCCTGTGGGAGGTCCGGCCTGGACACATGCGATGACATTCCACACGCAAGTGCTCTACAACTGTGACAGGCCTTCACAAGCTACACAACTTGGCATTCAGCGTAACATTCCTATTACGCTTAGTCCTCTGGGTGGTATTAAAAGCTTCAAATGGTCCCGCCTGAGGGGTGGCACGGTGGCTCAGTGCCTCACACCTCCAGGGCTGCAGGGTTCAAATGTCCCAGTTTGTGTGTGTCTGTCTGTGTGTGTGTGTGTGTGTGTCCGGAGTGTGCATGATCTCCCCAAGTTGTGTGGGTTTACCCTTGTATCATTTTTATCCCACTAACCTAAGACATGCAGTCAGGCAAATTGGTATTTCTAAAATGTCCCTAATATGGGACTGTGTGAGTTTGTCCATATTTTACAATGTACTGGCACCCTGTCTGTGGTGTTCCCCTGCCTGGCGCCCTCTGCTGCTCTCTGGCCCCCCGGTGATGTAATACTAGTGGATGGATGGATAGTAACAGTATGATCGTTACTCCTTTAGCAGTTGTTGAGTTCAGTGATAACGGTGTTGAAGCTCACACCAGCCAATCACGTTGCGCTTTGCACAGACGGCCAAAAACTCCCAGCAGGCCTAGCACCAGGCCAAAAACGATCTGGGAAAATGCATCATATGGCAACTGTAGCAGCGTGTCTTGAAAGCTGTCACCAAAAATCCACCATAGAAAATACAGCGGTAGAGAAATCCTGGGTCCAAATTTATGGCTGTAACAATATCGTTACATGTGACAGTGAGCAAGCCAACTTTAGAAAGCGAGGACAGAGTGGCCAGACAGAGGCGGGAGGGTGGAAGGGTTAGGGGTCCGATGTGGACATGGACTTCAGCTGTTCTGGGCAGACAGGTGCACGTTTTTGGAACGTTTGTGACAGCTTAGGACTCCCAGCCGGCCTGCAGTGGAACAAACCGCTTAGTCTCTGAAGATCCGAGGACGAGGCCCTCACTTGATGTTGGCAGTGAGAAATGCAAACACTTGCAGTGCTGATTACCAGAGCCGTTCCTGCACAGGGCTGCGACCCCATGCTGAAACCCCCCGGGGAATGCGAGGAATCCCCAGCGGGAACAGAGGGC
Organism: Petrocephalus sullivani; assembly: GCA_026780845.1. Classification (NCBI taxonomy): domain Eukaryota; kingdom Metazoa; phylum Chordata; class Actinopteri; order Osteoglossiformes; family Mormyridae; genus Petrocephalus; species Petrocephalus sullivani. Next base: position 17,512,909 of record JAODKM010000034.1, read on the forward strand.
ACTTATTGGGGGGAGCGCCACGGCAATGGGCCGGGCCACCCAGGAGCACGCGGCAGCAGTGCTGCAGCCCTGCAGTACCTAACAGCCCGGCGTCCAAAAGAACCATGCTGGTTTCGAAAAGTCATGCAGAGCACATGAAGGAGGCAAGTGTCCTGCAGTTGCGTCCCCTCGTGCATTAAAACGAGAAATAAAAATAAGAACATGCAGGACACTGTGCAGGCTCCCACATCTCTGTTGGCTTCACTCATCAGATGTAGAGAGCTCTGACTAAGAGTGTATAAGGTGCGAATTAGGAGGAAGAAGGCCCTTCTCACGGGAACGTTTTCTCGTATCTCCTCCAGAAGCACAGAATCCATTCGAGATGAGGACCCTGATTTCCTGAGTAAAGCTTACTAAGGGAAGGATGAAATTAATAATTAATCAACGCCGAACAGTTTCACTCAGTCATTCACAGAATGACTTTTTAAGATAAAGTTGGGTAAAACAGCATTATGTTAAATTCAATACTGAGTAAATACAGAAAAAAATCAAACCCAAGATAATTCCAGATAATGAATGCTAAGATGACTTTTTAATGAATGACATTTCCTCTCCAGTGGAATCCCCAATATGCCCATTCCCCGGCAGTGAAATAATTGCTCTGCTCATAAAAACAACCTGTTCGCTGCCCCCCCCCCCCCCCCCCATAAACTGGTCTAACAGGATGAAATGCACGTTTTGGGCCACCCCTGGTCTGCTGATTTGCATGCTTTTTAAAGCTGGCATCTCCACGCTTTCCGCTGAATCGCAGTCCGAAGTGCGCCAAAGCTGCTGCCAGAGACACGGTTTTGGCAAAGGCGGCTGTTGCATGGTTGTTTTGCAGCATGCGGTGTACATTAGTGCAGAACCGTCCTGGAACGGGCCTCGGGTTCTCCCTTTTGTACTGTGATACTGTCTCACCACTGAGTTACAAAGCAGGAAAGTGAGGCGTTTGAGGCCTAAGTCCCGCAGGTGCGCCGTGAGCTGCCTGCTTCACTGGGAACGGCATCACCAAATGCTGGGAAATCATGGCACGTGCAAAACACTCTGTAAGAGGGCACCGAGATAGGCCATCGAAACACTGAGAATAACGTGCAGCACATACAAAGCATACATGCACAAGCCTGCTAGTTTTGTGCATGTGTGTTTGCACGACTATGAAATGTGTTTCTATAGAAATATATGAGCTATAATATTTCTTCTTACAACCGCTACCCCAGCACAGGGTTGCAGGAGCCTGGAGCTGATCCCAGGAACATAAGGCAGAAGACCCAGGGAGACACACAAACGCACACACACACACACACACACACACACACACACACGTTTGTATTTATATCTTTGTGGGGACTGTCATTACTATAGGAAAATCCCTAATCCTAATCGCAACACCCTTAACCCCCACCCAGCAGTAATCTTACCCTACTTAACAAAACACAAGAATTTTTAGTTTTTTTGATTGCATTCAGACACTTTTATAAGTATCCCTACAATGTCAAATAAACAGCTCTTTATTACATTGCCCCCACAATGATATATATACATACCCCCCCCCTCCCCACACACACACACACACACACACACACTTGTAAACATAACACTTTTCATGTATTCATCATTTAATGAACTATATAATATGTGGCGGGATAAAAGCCCTGTTTATACAGACGGTTATATGTTCTAGCTCTGTGTACAGTATTTACTCCACCTTATGATTTCCTCATCATTCTGTTTTGCTTAAAACTTCTTAAAAGTACTAAATAGCATTTGAAAATGGAAGAAGGAAAAGACAAAGATAATGAGTCATGGAAGTCATGCTTTATTAAATCTAAATTAAAAGCTGAACAAGCCACACTCTAGTTGCCCCTGTCTGAGTATTAGAAATGTCTCTCCTGATTTCAGACTGTAACCGTGACTGATTTCACTGTCTCTGCCAGTCTCTGCTTTATGAAAGAGAAGGTGGATCAGCCCCCCTGCACCAGGCATTCCTTTAAAGCAAACCCTCGTGCATGCAGGACGCTTCTGGGTGATTCTAGGGTGAAGGCAAAGGCGTCAGATAGCGACTGAGATGTGGGTGAGTATGTGACAGACAGCAGCATCCAGACCATTACTAGAAAACCATTACTAAAATATAAGAAAGGTATCGTTTACTGGAAAAGCGGTCAGCAGGGGGCGCCATAAAGGCGGGGGCAGTTAGGGCCAGGGGCCCCTAGAGCAGCTCGGGCCCTAAATCATAAAATGATTGGCCTGGCTTGGGGGCCCAATATTATTTGCTTTTATGGGGCCCAAAATCACTAATGACACCCCTGGTGGTCAGACATGGGAAGTTAGATGGTCTCGGGATCCCCTTATGTGAGCAATCTTCAAGCACTTGATGTTAATCTTATGAAGGGGAAAACTGAGAAAGCAAAACTAATTAAACCAATTAAGACTGATAAAAGAAATCAAATTAAAGATGGATTAAAAGAATGAACAAGTGAGAATGTTCTTTTATTAAGGATATAATCCGAAGCAGAGGCTTTGTCACCCTGTCGGTGCGGACTTTGGGATCGTTTATCCCTATGTTTACGTGGGGTATCTTCTTCCCGTGGCCCGTAAACAAGGCCAGCGTGGGTGTCCATGGGTGGGTGCGTATGGCTGTGGGCGAGGGGGGGGGGGCGAGCACTAACCAGGACAGGGATTTCTTAATCCACCTCGGCTCTCCCAGCTCAGGAACATAAGCCTATTAGGTCCGGATATGGAGCAAATCAGAGATGTTCAGCGAGTGGATGTTAAGTCGAGAGCGGGTGAGATAGTAAATAAATTGGGGGAAGGATATGGAGGGGAGCAATTACTGATGCTGGGGTCTGCAGAGCGAGACAAGGGAGCCGGGCAGGAGAGCAGGCTGCTAACAGCACGGCTGGATCGATACGGGCCTGACTCTCCAGCTGAAACCGTCTCCGGCTGGCTCTGACACTGCCGCCGCACTGCTCCGGGGGGCGCCGTGACGACTCCGGGGGGGAGGGGCCAGGGCTCGGGCAGAGCTTGCAAATGGCTGACTGAACGGCTACACAACTGGATCAGAACCGGAAATCAAATTGCAGGGCCACAAATAATGCAGTAATACATGCTCAGTAAATGCATTAATTAACCATTAACGATGCGTTACTTCATCATTAATCAATTATAACGACTCATGTATTCTTTGCAGGAACTTCATTAGTTAGTTCATTAGTTAATCATTAACTAATTCATGTTCATGATTAGTACTTCAGTAGTCAATGAGTTGCTACTATTATTTGTGGCCCCTCAACTAAAGTGTTACCGATATAATAAATATAGTAACTACTTGAGATAAAAGATGAGTCATGATTCATTAATGATGAATGAACATCAGATTATTATGTAACGGAGATTTACTTTGTGGTTAATTAACACATTAGTAAAAGCATAATGCTACATTATTTGTGCCCCTTTCAGTAAAGTGTCACTAATTAACTTGGCATGTTAACATGAAGAGCTAGTAGGATTGGCTAATGCTAATGCTAAGTGGCTCAGCTAGCAGCAGAAGCCACCATCCTGCCTAGGGTGCGTGAGTGGGGGGGGGTGGGGGAGGTGGTCTTGAGGCTGGGTGTCAGCGGCACTTTTTGTCCCCGTGACGTCTGCCCTGTACAAATTCAGTGTCACAGGCCCTTGTTCAAGGGCCACCCTTTGCCCCCCTCCACCCATGTCGCAGTCCCAACATGGCTGCCCCCCGTTCTGTTCTGCTGGTTGTAATTAACCCCTCAACCCCGGTGTGAAGGGCCAATTCTCTGTCAGCAATGAGGCCACTAAATATATTCCACTATGTCTGGCTGACGTGGACGGCCATTGCTGCTTGGCGAGGGAAAGCAACCGGGTTAGACTGTTCAGTTTATCAGAATGAGCTAAAAATAAAATAAATGTATCGGTATCATATTACAATGTGATTATAATTATAAAGGGTTTATGAATGGCTTACAATCAGGTTAGTAATTAGGTTGTAACACTGTAAATCATTAACAGAGTATTATAAAGATGTTATAATATGGTGTTTTCTTTTATTAATAAGTTACTGGCAAAAGGTACCATATTGGAAAGCGGTACCAAAAAATCTTAAAGCCGTATTTAGACTTTAAGACGGAAATGAAATACCATTCCTTTTAGACCAGAACAAAATACAATCAGGAAAACAAATCCGATAATTCATGCAGCATATTTTCAGAACCAATGCAGGTTCATACCTTGATTCAAGTATCTAGCTGCGGTTCTATACCCACGTTCTTTGTTACAACACCGAAGGATTCGTTTTATGAGATGTCAGTGGCCATAATGCACCTCTGTCATTAACTGGACCCTAACTGCCTTTTCTGTGACTAGAATGATTCCATTATGGTTTCAGTGGGGACAGTGGGGCATGCGCACGTGGCCGTTAGGGACTTACCTGCCAGAGAAGGCGTGGGCTTCGCTGCACTCCTTAAACCGCAGACTCGAATTCGCAGAGCGGCAGAGCGTTTTGTGAAGTGCAGCCGCAGCGGCGTGGCCCGGCGTGTCCACCGTCTCCACCGTGCGCGGGCAGATCAAGAAATCGCCCTAAGTGCCTGTGACAGGCTCCAGTACCGCAATAAACATCTGCTGAGCTCCGCGCCGCGGGCTCTGCCGGGGAAGCGCTGGAGGAGAACGGACAGGCCTGGGATTAATTGAGAAATTTGAGTTATAGGGCCGCTCCTGCCGGCCTCTCCTGGGAAGCCTGTAGCTATTCACGAAGCTGATCTGGTCAGGCTGTTTTAATCGCGCGTCGTGAACAAAGACTGCTTACATGGAAATAGCTTTCAGTCAGGATCTATGAGCACAAAGGTGTGAAGTGAAATAAGCATTATTCATTTGCTGGAAAATAAGTCATGTTTAGTTATACTTTATTGCTAAAGCAGAAATAAGAAAAGGGAAATCTGTTTATATAGCGTATCTACCAGAACTGTGGAAGTCACGTGATTAAATATAGTCATGGCATAATGAAGGACCCTTAATAAGTAAACAACAAACATGCAGCATCTGTATTCCTCTATTTTTATAAATTATAAAAGGTGTAGAAAGCAGAAATCTGCAAATCTTGCGGAACAAAAACAAAATGATTAGCAACGCCGGGCGCCAAGGAGGCGGTGGGATCCGGGTCGAGCCGCGTGTGCCCCCCCCTCGCTGAGCTGCTTCCAGGGGCACCCCGGGCCACTGAACAGCACCCTGCCGCCCCCCGGGGCGAAGTGATGTGGAGGTGGGTGTAAGGCGCGGCTCCATAGCTGGTGAAATACGAGAGTAACGGAAGCCGGAACGGAAAGAGGGCGTTATGCGGAAAAGCAGTCAGAACATAAATATTACAATCACTCTCTTCATTTAAGATGTCAAGGCGGCAGCGTGGGAGTCACTGCAGGCCGCCCGCCTTTCCTGTGAACGCTGAATTCATCTCGCCATCTGGTGGCCTTTCCCAGATATAGCGGGATGCCTGACCACGTAATTGAGTGCGCGCAGACTACGTTAAAATTTGTCTGCAAACCGCATCCAGTCGCATCTGGTTTTTGTTTGGCTTTGAGGCCTCGGGCCGCAGATTTCTGCCTGAGCATACGGCGGGATATTGCAGAGGAGGACGCTAACGGCTAACTGCGCAACAGCCTTGCTCCACTGACCTCATAAGCTGGCCTGTCCTCAAAATAAACGACGTTTAGCGTTCCAGCGGCTGTATGGCCTTGACACCCAGCGCCACGCCATGCCCAAGGTCATGGTGCATTGTCTAATATTCCTTATGAATAAATGCACCCCACATATCCCAGGGCTGTAGAAAGCCAGCCGCACAGCACAGCCTCTCTGAATGATGTCGGGTCTTTGGTCGAGCATCTCCGGGGCTGATGTACCTGCGCGTGTCAGAGAAAGCTAATTGACTGCAGCTTCACAGAAGCAGCAGTTCCACCTGGCTGGAGACCAGCAGTCTGGTAACTTGGGCTGCACAGACTGTCAGCGTTAATCAAGCCCTGTCTCTTAACAGTGCTGCTGTTATCAATGGGCTGCAGATTAATATTACGGCTGAAACAGATGATAAATCCTTTGTACATAATTAGCGCACAGCAAGGTTACAGCTGACGTGATTTTTTTTTAATCTTAATTAAGGAGGAAATTTGTTCCATTAATTTAATTTAGTGTGCATGACTGGGCCACAGTTTAACAAAGTTAATCTTAGACCTGTCACTACAGCAGAGGAGAGGCTGTGGAAGTGCTCCTTCACGGAAACGTTATCAGATTCTCCCAGGGTGCTGAGCTTGCAAGCTTGTCTTTTGGCCTAGTGCGGGACAGGGCTGGCTGGGGGACTCAGTGACAATGTGTGCGTGTGTGTGTGTGTGTGTGTGTGGGGGGGGGGGGGGCAAATATTTAGGCCACTTGGCAGCTTCCACTTTTCTGAGACCCACAACTGGAGCTGGTTTTAAAGGCTCGACCAGCTGGCTGTGTTTGGTTCCTGGGAGCCAGTTTTTGGGTCAGACTCGTCTGCAGTTACTGATGAGCATATTCTCCACAAGCGCAAAAATGCATTATGGGATTTCGGCACAATTATTCAAAGACTGTACTGATGCCAAATTCAACACTTAGGCTTGCGCTATTTTGAAAACAATCGACGTTGAGTCTGCTTGCCTTGGCACGGCAGGTAAGCGAGCAACCTTCTGACTGGGTTCTTGGTGTGTCAGAGATAAATATATAGATACACTGTAGGAGCTGCAATTTCTAAACATTTCAAATCAGTGACTCTATAGTCAAGTCAATCACTGAGACTCAAATCAGTCAGACTATAGTACTGGATTGTATTGTATATTGTACTGTATATTCTTCTGATGCGTCGATGACTTCTGCCAGTATAGTCTGATGTTGAGGGTGCCGTTTCAAAGCATTTGTTCCAAATGTTTTCGAGATGCATCAGATGTTTCAAAATTGGCATCACAAGACTGTGTATGGCAACATAATAAAATATATGGCGCCTTAATTAGAAACAGTCATAGCGTAGGCCCTAACACTGCGGGTTCTAACACTAAGCTGAGCGTGCAGGCAAAACACCCACTGGGATTAATAAAATGTTTCTATCTGCCCGTCTGTCTGTATGTCTATCTATCTACCATTAAGCCAGCAAGGCTGACAGACAGGCTGAGGTGGCAGAGAGCAGCACGAGCGGAGGACACATTTAGCTTGCGTTTAGCCTGCCATCTGTGATGACTGCAGCTTGGGGGCTGGGCCTAGCGACACACCCGGGTTCAGTGGCGTGAGCCTGACTGACAGTGTGTATGGCGTTTCAATATTAATCTGGGGCTAATTACACAGCAGACCAGCTGGAGACAAAGAGAGCTGAGAGGAGAAGCGGGCGGAGACAAAGGGCCGGGTAGGAGCATCGTGTTGCCCCAGTGAGCCGTTTAGCCCGTGCTCTCAGGCACCAGCGCCGCTTCCGGACCGGAATGTCTTCCTGCGTTTTTGGATATCTTTTGTACACACAAATAAGTTTTTAAGGTGTTGTATTGAAATTCCCCCTCCAACCAGCAAACTGGCTTTTCTCTAAACGTGCCAATCTTTTATAAACTGACACTCATTACAGGGTACTGCATTGCACACTAATTTCTATGTAGACCTATAGGAAGTGAGATCATTCAGAATGGCGTCGTTCGGCTCCATTAACTGCTGTTTTCTGGAGATGTGACTAGTGGCCAGACTCAGCCTTTCAGAGATCCTCTTCCCTCGGTACCCCTGGGTATGTTCCTTGTCGAATGTCCACCACCTACTGGACAAAAGCAGAACTGCAAGTGAAAAGGGCCAAGTCAGCTTACCTAACTACCTTTTTAGGAATGTACCATTTTGTAACTTATTTTTGCCTGCATATATATTCCTATTCTTATTCACAGTGTATCATAAATTTTCACATATAATAAACTGTTTTTTTTTTTTACTTTTTGCATAGAGTAGAATCCCTTTATTAAGAACATGTTATCTGTATAAAATTCCGGATTTACTATTTTAACAAGAATTTAGCAAAGTGAGCTTTTCTTCTGCATCACTATAACGTCCGCGTAAATGTAGCCCGTCGTTTTCCTGGTGTATGGCTCCCTCTGCTGGTAATGATTACCTGTGTAAATGAAACCCTGAGCATCACATAATACATAGCACTGACAATACATATTTTATCATCCAAGTGACCCAGTACTGGTAGACTATGATAATATTGTTTTCCTTCTTCTCTGAAAGGAATTAATTGTTCTATATTTATTTGCGTACTGTGTACTCTTTAAATCTAAATAACTTGTTTGCACAACGACACGATGTCAGATTGCGAGGGCCTCTCCTGCACACAGCCCTCTTCAAGTCACCCCACAGATTTTCAGTTGGATTACGGTCTGGGCTCTGACTGGGCCATTGCAGAACATTGATCCTCTTTTGGGGAAGCCATTGCTTTGTCGATTTGGATGTATGCTTTGGGTCGTTGTCAAGCAGGTGAAATTCCTCTTCATCTTCAGCTCCCTAGCAGGTGCTTGAAGGTTTTCTGCCAAAATAAACAGATATTTGGAGCTATTCTTGACTCCATCCACCTTGACTAAAGCCCCAGCCCTTGTCAGGAAATCCTGAAGCTCCTTTAATGTTGCTGTAGGCCCCTTGGTGGCCTATATGACCAGTGATCTTCTTGTCTTCTCATTAATATTGGAGGTATGTCCTGATCTTGGTAGAGTCAGTTCTGAACCATATTTTCTCCACTTGTTGATGACTTTCTTTATTGTGTTCTATGGGATGTTTAATGCTTTGGAATCTTTTCAGTAGCTTTCTCACGATGGATACCTTTCAACGATGAGATCCCATTTATTTTTTGAAAGCTCTTTCAGGACCATGGCATTTGGAGTATGGTGCTACCAAGAAGATATCAGAATAATCCTACAGGAACAGCCATCTGAGACTAATCAGTCACGATAATTTATGTCAGATGCATACTAACTACTATTTAAGATGAGACTGAATGCGATTGGTTGATTTGGAACATAGGCACATCCTTGATTATTAAACTTTAAGTAGTGCTTTGTTGACTCCTGCCCAGCCTCTGCGTAGGAAAATCACGGACTTTCAATAACAGGAACATCGATCCTGTGTATTTCAGTGATGTCACGCCAGACATATGCAAATGTAAAAAAGAAATATATAAACTAATTAGAAAATCAATAAAAACACAACCAATAGACCAAAATGAAGACCAAAATAAATTAACCTGGTCGTTGAAAACATAAAAATGGGCTCATAATGTGATGATGCTTCCCCCTAAAAAAAAACAATGGGGCAGCAATAGGAATAGGAAATAACACCTCTCGAAAGAAGCATTAAAACAACTTATAGAGGAAGTGGCCAAAAATATCTTTTAATAAAATAATTATTGCAATGTTACATACATACAATGTTACATACACACAACAAGAACAGCACAGCAGCATTCAGAGGGGAAATCTCTGAGCTCCCAAGGACTCATGTAGGCACCATAATCACATGCCCACAAGCACGCTCTACAGCACTGCGTGTTCTTTGGTGTGTGGAGTTATGCCTCTCCGCAGCCATGGTATGAGGGTTCAACCCCGGAGTCAGCAGGTGTTTGCTAAGAGGATGTGTGATGTCTCCTAATAACCAGCCACCAGTAAATGCACCAGCTTCTGCCTTATGATGGAAGCTGTGCCACCGCATGGTACCGCCAGAGGGGGTGTTTTGATTTAAGTGGTGAACATACTGGGGACAGGTGCGATACCGCAGCATGCGTTCCATTCTGTTTTTTGCAGGAGTTGGAAGCAGATTCGTCAAGTTTGTAGCGCTAATTAACATAAACGAAATGTGTACGCTAATGAATAAAATGACTTGTCCCGCATGTTTGTAAAATATGACAAACATGCATGCATTTGAAAAGGTGATGTAGCAGCCTATGAAAAAAAGACTACCCTGCAGGGGTATATGTTAAGTAACCTGAAGCACGTGCATGGACAACTCCAAATATTTACATTTTATTTCACCCTACCAAAATTGACACCAAAAGGTCATTTAAACATGGGCAAATGAATGAGAATGAGTATTACCGTGTAACCCATAACAGAGGCATTGTCAGGGTCGGTGCCCGTCTGACCCTGTAATATGTGTCTTGTCCCCATCTGGCCAATAAATAAATAATATTGATAGTAATAATAATACATCACTGTCACTGTCCTACCCGTCCCCAGAGCCATTTGAGATACAAGATAAAGAAGGCATATAAGTATATCGTTTGTACTATTATGCATTGTAATAATAATATAAAGTTTTTTTATAGTGACGTGAGTTTACGAAAGTTTTCACTGCCAGCAAATTGCAATCTACATTTTTTTCGTATTAATTCACGAGGCCTATATACCGTGAGTGGTTTCGAATCTCAGGACTTTTCTTGGCTCCTGTATAAGTTGAAAGTTAGGGTATTGCTACAGCACTAACATGAACTATCCGCCTCTGCTGTGAGCTGTTCACGGCACTTACTGGAAACCACTGGGCTGGGCTGGAGAAGACAGCTGGTGTCAGGGTGGGTGCCCGTCCTACCCAGTCCTTTATGCATTTCCCCATTTGGCCAGCTGGTGTTGCTGGCCATCCTGATTCCCCCTCCTTGTTTGTCCCTAGTGTGCTGCTCCTGTTGTATTGTGAAGTGTACGGCGTAAGCTCTGTTTTGTTTCCCTCGGTTTTGATTTGTATTTTCCTAGTTGTTTATCACTGTCTTTGTTTTCTTTATTAGTTCTTCAGTGGTCTTTCTGGGTTTTATTGAGACCCCTCGTGGTCCGTTTCTTTCGTAGTTTTTCCCTGTTTTAGTTTATCCACAATTAACCTTTTTTGTATCTGAGCCACAAGTGGGTCGTCACCTTCCCCCCCCGGCTTTTCCGCACTTTACCATGCCACGCCGCCGTCGGATCCCTGACAGTTGGCAGCTGTTGTAAAGTTTTACAGCCATTCTTTCTGAGAAATGACCCGCTGATGACGGTTCAAAGTTTGCAGTACCGCTTTCCTTGAAGGTTTGTGTTTTCTTTTAGTTCATTTATATTCTTCTCATAACTGTGGATGAGGTTATATTAATGTTTAGTTTATCAATCCATCATGTTCAGCATGTGTGTCATATCAAACGGACATTCTTCATCCATGCCAGAACTCCTTAGAGATAACAAATAAATACTATTCAGACTTTAACCTGGCGTTGTGCTAGGTTAGAATATTAGACGATCCGAATCGCGAATATTAAACGATCCGAATCGATCGAATCGAGGTGGCAGTCAATGCAGGTTGTGCGCTAAGAACCAGGTGTCTTATTATATAGTCCTTCCTCATTATGGACAAAACAGACACGTCAACTTCTATTTTAGGAGTGTGGCTGTGTTCGGTTCTGAAATAAAAACAAACAATGAAAGGTATTATTTGAATATTATCACGCAATTAATATATTATATGCAATATAAATGTTTCAGTACCATAATGCGATTACAGGTAACTTTGGTAGCGCAAGATAGAGAACAAACAGGAATATTCCTCGCATTACTACTGCTGGCCGTAAGGGGGCAGGATCTACAAGGAAGTCGGCACCAATTTATCAATAACTCTAACAGCGGACACAGATTACACCTAAAAGGAGGGCTGTATATATGTATGTATATGTTATCAACAATAACATAATACATATTAATGCTGCGACTGCAGATTAATATAGGTTCTGATGGCACATTGCCGTTAAGGTACGGGAGCTAACGCTAGGGTGACCAGATAATCCATGTCATGCCAGACATTTTGAGCTACTTCAGGTTTTACTAACTACTTTAAATCTGAAAGGTTCATGTGCTCCGCTAAATCGTTGATCAGTTCTTCTTGCGCTTTGACTGGTTTGTTTCCGTGATTGAAAGACTCATCCAGCTGTTTCACATTAACATTAGTGATACATGCATTATTATTCAGCACATTCAGAATGAAAGCGAGATCCAGGTCCTTTTAATTGAAATGGTACTTTACAAATCATGTCCTAACTCAAAGTGTCCGGGATGACATGGATTATCTGATCACCAAGCAACAGCTAAAGCACATTATATACATGTATAAACTGAGCATACCGTCACAAAACGAAATCGCACACGCTCATCTCCTGCAACAGATGCCGAAAGGGGCGGGCACAAGAAGTGGACCGACTCTTGAGTGACATCAATATTAACCAATAGTATGGCAAAGCAACAAGACGATTGGGTGGTCATTCTAGCAATATATCTAAGATGAAACAGTTCTGTAGACCGATCCAAACAACAGAGCTGGAATATTTGCCGCTCATTAACTTAAATAGCTCTTTTTAACGCCAGGAATAATAACAATACTACTACTACTACTAATAATAAAAATAATAAATCAGTCAAAATAGCACGTAATACTTGTTTTCTACATTATTGTTTTGCAGGAAGAAAAGGAGGTTTTATTTTTTTAAGCGACCACTGCAGCGCCATTAAAATGCTGACTGAAGGTAAGCCAAGCAAAAGTGAGGGAGTGTATGTGAATAAACACCTGGTAAAATAAGATAATATTTAACATGATATTTGCATGTTCTTTCTTCTAAACGTACTGGGTAAGCAGACCTGGATCAGGAGCGTGCTGCCAATAATGGGCAGCAGTGATATAGTGTAACCCCTGGGGACCTACAACTGTTTTTTGTTGGGTTATGCCAAAGAGCATGAACTAGCCCGTCTGACTGATCTTATGGGAAAGATGCAGGAACGGGAACAGTTACTGATGTGGAGGGGAGGCAGAGACTGGGTAACAATCAGAGGAAAGGCAGAACACAATACAGAGGTGCTCACAAAGGCTCTGTTCCTAAGCTAAATGCTAAACGTCTTAAGGGATGGGAGAGTGGCAAGGAGGGTCAGAGCGATGCAATGCAATGCAATTTTATTTATATAGCGCATTATCACAACATTACATTGTCTCAATGCGCTTTGACATATCTTTGATATATGGGATTATTTGAGGGTTTATGGGTTTGGGTGTGACCAGCCTAGTTTGGTTATTCTTCTTGTACCAGAGTTGACTTACTCAGGATCAAACCTGATGTCTGAAACAGCTGAAGTGCACTTGTCTGCGTTTTGTCGCTACCATTTTGGTGCTGTCTCTCTGGATGTTGCTTGGACCTGTATTGATAGCCTTTGTGGCAGTGTATGCCTTTGCTGATTTTATGTTCCATTCTCAAGTGTGTGCTGAAGGCCATTAAATAATAACTGATGAAAGAATGACCAGTGAAAACCTCTTTATAACCTCAGCACCCAAGGAATTAATGAGGAGATCAGATAAACCTTGTAAATATGTCCCAAAAGTAAGGAGTTCAGCGTGTGGTTTTATTAATCTGAAAGTTCGAACTTTGGTAAATTATCAGGAGAAATAGCTAACCAAAGCATCTCGTTGTCTTTAACCAGATAAGAAGCTACACTTTTCTACTTATAGCCTGACACCACCTGCACCACCCTGCACTGGATGGATGGTTCTGCATGATAGTCTGGGAACATTTGCTTTTGCTAATTTTCATCTACAGAGCTGCCATCAGACAGAGTATACGCCTATGCCTTGTCCGAAACCCTCAGCAGGGTCCCCGCCCCAGCCACCGTGGGCCTCTACTCCTCCTGCCAAAGTCGCATCCACATGGTCCTCAAGAGCATAGAGAGTAGGTGTGCGGCACCTCTGGCCGAGATGCACGACACTCACGTCACTTTAGTACACATTGAACACATATAAAGAGGATTGTCTGGTCAGTATGAGGTACAATGCCATAACCAGTAGAAATAACATTCCTGCCATACTTTGCTTATGTATAAGGCGCGCGGATATCTGTTTTCGTTCTTGTTACACCGGAGTGAGGCTCTTTTGACAGCTGTTTTTTCCCCCTGTTCCTTAGGTCACATGATAAGGGAGGCTCAAGACAAAGAACATGGAAAACACAGGCGATCTTTCGCTGATTTCTTCGCAGTTATATTCAGGTTGCTCTTCTTTCACCCAGTGGACACAAAGACATATAAGCGGCCAAGGGCTGCGCGCTACATATTCATCAGGTTCAGTGCTTGGCACTTTGCTGGCTCCGACATGCTCTGGGCTGCTCTGGTGTTACGGCTGTATGAAGCTTTTCATGAGAACTTCAGTAAGTTTCTCCTGAGCCTGTACCGTGTAGCTCAATACACAAGACCGATGACGAGGATAGAGAGTGGTACCACAGAGTGGAGGTCCAAGAAGTTCTGCTGCATTCCATTATGGTTTCTCACGCTTTTTGTACTCCTGGGGATCCTGGTAGGATTTCCATTGCTTAAGATATTTTGTTTCTCTAAAAAGGAGGACGTGAACATGGATGGACAAGATAGTAATATTGAGTTACGTGTGCTTGAAGGCTGTGTCATTGGAATTATTGGACTCCCTGCCACCTACATCATAAGGTACCTGTTTCTTATTGTGAAAAACATCATCTTCAACCAGTTTTTTAACACCACGAAGATGATGGACAATGAGAAAGTGAGTAGCCAGCTAGGATTTATGAATGAGGTCAAGAAAGAAATGGAGATCCTTTCCTGCTTTATCACTTTCATGGAGATCTTTGAGAGGAAGAAGATACGAGTGGTGCTGGAAATTACCCACCTGGACCGATGCAAGCCAAGGAAGATTGCCGGTGTGCTTGATGCCATCAACATCTTACTTTCAGATGAAGGCAGTCCGTTTATCTCCTTGCTTGCTGTCAATCCAGAAGTCCTCGCTAAACAACTGAATTATGCAGAAAGTTGTTTTAGCAAAGAAGACCGAGCTCATTCCTTCTTGAACCGCCTCGTGACACTGGCTTTCACCATACCTGAGCTGTGTGACTCTTCCAAGCAGAACATCATAAAAAGGATTTCCTCAGGACAGCCAGAACTATCAGATGACTTTGAAGAAATACCGCTTCGATCTTCCTTAGAGAAACATTCAGAGGAATGCCATATTCCCTTGATGAACCTCCCAAACATTAATTTGGATGAGAACGAGCTTGAGTACCTGATAGAATCAGTTTTTCAGTATATCGATGATAATGGTAATATGCGTAAGTACATTGTAGGAGACACCATGTCTATAAGAAGGATAATTAGCTCTGTGAGGATGTCAGTCATCATTATGAAGGTGCTGCAGCAGGACTTGCCTTCTGCAGAACTCATAGCTGCTTGGTTGGTTCTAGTCAATCAGTGGCCTTGCCGGCTGAGCTGGATTCTCCAGTGTATCGATGATGACAAACAGAATGCCGAAATAAACCAACAAAGCTTTGATACCTCAAAAACCTTATGGCAGGTCTTCAGCGAATCAAGGGTGGAGCTGTACATGATCAGAGATAGGGTTCGTTCTCTCTTGGAACAGGATGGTGACCCTGAATTGTTTGAAATGTTTCTGAAGGTTCATTTCACTTTCACCATCGACGATGCCAACAGGTTGAAATTGTCCACTGTGAACCTGGACCACTCGATCCAACGGCAGCTGGCCAGGATCAGGGGAACGTCAAGCCTGAAAGACACAGTTAGCCAAAAAACACCCATACCACTGCCAGTGAAGAGCGTCATCAACATGAGCATGGAGGATGTCTGTGGGGAGGTAAGACAGAAGTCCATTTTAAGCAGTGTCATGTGTGTCTGGGCACCAGGAGCATAAGCACTCCATTGGGTCATAGGGTCATGTGGTCTCTGCTATGCGGGAAATGCGGCTATGCTTAGCACCCAATCCATCCTAAAGGAAAACTTGAGCTACTTCAGGTTTTGCAAACTACGTGAAAACTGAAGGACTCCACTGCTTGGCTAAATAGTTCAGTTGTTCTTGTGCTTTTACTGGTTTGTTTCCTTGCTCGAAATTTCAAATTAACATTAGGGGCACTTGCATGATTAGGGGAGACTTACCAATCAGCACAGAGCCAGAACTCAGCGCTTAAGTGAAATTCAGGGACTTGTGATTGCAGCGGCAGCTTACAAATCAAAGCTTAAAGTGTCCTTCCTGACACGGATTGGGTGGGAAGCCCTACATGCGGCTGCAGTATGTCTGACTCCAAGTTGTGTCTGAACATTAGCTGAAGAAGCTGAACCTTCCTGACTGCTACGGTGCCCTGGTGCGGAACAACATGCTGGATGGGCGTGCCCTGGTCTACAGTGAGAACAGTGAGATCTGGAAGATGCTGAAGATGCCGCTGGGCCACTGGACAGCCTTTGCCATCCACTTCCTGGGTGTGACTCCACCCGCCCCATCCTGCCTGATTGCAGATGAAGACAAACCAGGTGTGGGATCATCAAAAAGCCACACTTCCATCTGCAGGGACGCAAGCCTCTGCCGTTTCCATGGTGACACTTCATAGAAGCTACCAGCTAATAAACACCACTTTTATCCATTTTGTATTATTTAATGTGCAGGTTCACAACAGTCTTTATCTTCAGTGGATGTTTGCTGTAA
Organism: Petrocephalus sullivani; assembly: GCA_026780845.1. Taxonomy (NCBI): domain Eukaryota; kingdom Metazoa; phylum Chordata; class Actinopteri; order Osteoglossiformes; family Mormyridae; genus Petrocephalus; species Petrocephalus sullivani. The sequence continues at coordinate 17,529,436 of JAODKM010000034.1, forward strand.
CCTTGTTCTTCACAGAGCTGCTCTTAATGTTAAATTGAATATGCCAGATGTAGAAACAATATGACCGACTGAAAAACTATTACAAATGGGCCAAAAATCAGCTGAACGTATAAATGTAACTTGTAGCCCCTGAATATGATTAAAGGGTTGAACAGTAAAAGTATCTATGTAACTCCAAGGCTAGTCTGTCTTCCTGTTATTCCAAGTGTTGTTCTCAGCGCATCAGATGGATGCTCCAGAAGCAGCTGCACAGCTTTCAGCACAGTGATTTGCATAGGCAGTCACACAGGGTGCCAGGGATGCTCCAGAAGCAGCCACACAGCTTTCAGCACAGTGATTTGCACAGGGAGTCACACAGGGTGCCAGGGATGCTCCAGAAGCAGCCGCACAGCTTTCAGCACAGTGATTTGCATAGGCAGTCACACAGGGTGCCAGGGATGCTCCAGAAGCAGCCGCACAGCTTTCAGCACAGTGATTTGCACAGGGAGTCACACAGGGTGCCAGGGATGCTCCAGAAGCAGCTGCACAGCTTTCAGCACAGTGATTTGCATAGGCAGTCACACAGGGTGCCAGGGATGCTCCAGAAGCAGCCACACAGCTTTCAGCACAGTGATTTGCACAGGGAGCCACACAGGGTGCCAGGGATTCTACAGAAGCAGCCGCACAGCTTTCAGCACAGTGATTTGCACAGGGAGTCACACGGGGTGTCTGTCACTATGTCACTGGTGTGGGGTCAGCTAATCGCATGAGCCAAAAACTGGTGGACATACAGTGAACACAGAACGCTATGTAAACATACGGAATCATAACTAAACGCTCCTTACTGCTTACTGAATTTTATTTTCTCAACAGCCATGCTCCACATGACTAAATTCCCTGAATTTGATACTTTAATATATATTTTATACAAATATATGCCTTTACAATATTGCCTTTGCTATTCATATAAAAAAGCAAATATGAAATTCATGTTAAAAGTTGAAATACAGAAACAAGTTCAGACAAGTATAGAAGAGTCAACACATATGTACATTCCAGAAATGATTAATCATCTATAAAATGCTTTTAAATTAATTCAGAGTAACATAAGAGCGTTAAGAGAAATGGAAGCGATGAAAGAGGAGAAAATATGGAATGAATTTCCACGTCTCGAGTCTTCATTCGTGCAAAGGAGGCCGCTTTAAATTTCCCTCTGGTCTGGCCTGTTCAGCCCAGGTAAGGTCAGCTCAAACCTGCATCAGGACAGAGAATTGTAGGGACGGGCTGAAGCTGCAATTCTCTGCATGTCACGGTAGATTACTAGAGCTCCTCATGGAGGGATGCCAGCAGCCCGTCAACTCCCGAGTTCCAGCAGAACGCCCTACTCTTCTCCAGCTGAGAACCCCAACAACGCTGCATACTACAGATTTTTTAGTGGCTGATTTTCTTATAAAGTCTGATATGCTCATGTAGTTTGTAGCCATTAACGGTTGGGTCAGCAAATTTTACAGCTAGTGTTCTCCCTTTGTACTGCGAAGTGGCGAAGACAGTTTTGTCACTGCTAGGTATTAGCAAATGAGTAGAGCTGCTCTTACCAATCTGTGAAGCCTTTGCTTAGGTCCTTATCGGATAAATCGATCATTACCTGTGCAAAAAAGGGCAAAGCCTTAACAGAAACACCAAATACACAGGTGCATCAAACCTTTACTGTTCTCACAACTATGTTACACAGCGTTTCCGTGTCACATACCATCCCGATGTCCTTTCGCTCTCGTTTGCGGTACATCCCATTGTTTTTCACGGCCACGTCCAGCTTCCGGGTCTTTAGAGATTCTAACGGTACAGCAAATTCAAACCTACGAGACATGAGATCAGAAATGAGAAGAGTCAGCACAGGGCCTCGTGCGCTCAGCCTCACACCTGGACAGAAGACAAGCCATACTTCTCATTGAAGACAGGATTCACGGTCTTTTTCTTCACCGATGTCTTCATCCTGTGCTTCCAGGACTGGTCCGGAAGCAGGTAGACACGGACGTAGGTATCAGAACCTTCCTCGCTACAGGGAAACAGGCTCCTGCAGGTCACAGAAGACGTGCCACTCTTAAAATATGGGGCAAGCTACTGCAGTCGCATTTCACACCAGGCCTGCAGGCGAGAAAACCCTGACAGTCCTCAATCAACTGATCACACTAAAAAGTTACATTTCCCTCCATTTTCCAACCACATGAATGCATGTAATAAAGGGAAAGCAGGGATGCAAATTCAATAACTGTGGAAGAAAACCCACAGGAAACTTGGAAACTCGTACAACACGGAGAGGACATTTTTCCTGGAGGTTGGAGATGACCGTGCTCTCCATTAAGTCACTATACTAATAAATGACCGTAAGTACATTGACTTATTAGTTAAAACTGTAGGTTGTGTGTGCACCCTGCTCACCTGCAGGCATTCACAATGACGATGAGCTTCTTCCTCAGGGGAGCATACCGCACAGTCAGATGGATTGCTCCAAAGTCCCCCTGGTGGTTCAGGATGGCCCTGCAGGATGGCCCAAAACCAAAGCCTGAACTTCACACCATGATACCCACAGAGATCGCACAAACACTGAGATCAGCCAGGATATAGTAGTAAAAGCATGACCGCTTGGATTTAAGATCACCGCCACGGGGCCAAGGACTCACTCAGGATAAGGTTCTGTCAGGTCAAAGCGAGACGACGCCATGGATTTATCGCCGAGCACGTTGTGGGAGTCATAGCGGCGAAGGTGTGAGAGCTCCCTAGCGCTGGCCGTGGAAGAGTGCATCGACTGCGTGTCAGACACCGACTCGGTCCGACGGGGGCTGTACTCTGATTGGAACTTCCTGGGGGCATTAACCAAGGGGGTGCTCGGCAGGGCAGCTGGATGGGCATTGGTCAGGGTACTGGATGAAGAACTGGGCAAAGTACCATACTGGGCATTAGCCAGTGTGCCAGAAGAGGTATTGGGCAAAGTACCATGCTGGGCATTGGTAGTAGGCAGTGCGCTGGGGGTGCTTTGCACTTCAGGGGTGGAAACGGTATTTTGCAGACGTCCCTCTGAGGCCTTTTGGGTCTGAGAGCTGGGAGGGGGACTTGTGCTTTTGGGTTCTGGCTTTTCTGGCTTCAGGATCTGTGGGAGAGGGTACTTTCAAGCCCAGGGCACCATCGGCTGATACAGGCCAGCAGATCCAGAAAATAAGGGCCATTGAGCATTTCTTAGGGAACATATACGGTTTACAACTGCAGGATACACTCCAATCCCAATGAATGTTACCTGGGAATCAACTACCGGTAGGAAATCAGCAGGTCATGCTCACCCTGAGGGTAGCTTTCATCTTGAGATGACTGTTGGCTCCAGAACGCTCCAGCAGAAAGCGCTGGTCCAGTGTCATGTCCGAGGCGGTGAGGAGGCGAGTGAGAGGCAGTGTGAACGTGCCTAGTAATGTTTTCTTCTCGTGCTGCTTAACCTGAATTCCCCAGAAGAAAAACACTCAGCAGGAATATGTGACTAAACAAAGAGTGGGACTAAAAATAAGAAGGCGTGCTAAACAAACCTCCAGGGCAAACATCAGCTAGGTTAGAGGGAAACTCAAAACTCAAAAAACCCACTAAAGATAATGTGTCACAATAACGACGTAATAATAACGGTTAAATAACATGATGCAAGAGGTCAATCCAAAGTGATTCTGAGTGACAAAATCTGATCTGGAGACAGGAAGCAATAACCCTTTATTTATAGTACATTCATAATAAACACGTTGTACAAAGATGGAAATGATTTCTATTGATTAGCCATATTTATAACTTTAAATATATTCATAGATTCATCTATCCATCATGCTGAGCCTGGTACCTATCCAAGGAAGCTTACATTTAAATGGAAAAACATATCACTTGTCAAATAACTAGAATCATGACAGTTAAGAAGAGATCTAACTTGTGGGACAGAGTAACATCCTGTCCACCTTTCCACCCACCCAACAATACGAATATCTGGCCTTACCTGGACTTGAAGAGACTGGTTTGTCACGCTTTGAACGAAGAAAGTGAAGCACTCCTCCCAGACTGGGTCTTTTGAGGCAAATGCCACCTGTTGGCAAGTGAGGGGAGGGCGGGCGGGCATACGATGAAGCAAAGACGGAGGAGTGCCATGGCTTCTGAATGTCACCAATACAGAAAGCACAACTAAGCAGTGCACAAGAATGACTCAAACACCCAAACCTTGCTTTTCTGACTCTGTTTGTCAACAGAGACTTCCACATAGGAGTCTGGGTTGGCATTTCTCCTGGTTATCTATGAAGAAGGGGAAAAAAAAAAAAAGTCTTTATTTAGATGCTTAACCAGGATTTCTTCAGGTCAATAAAGCTATATATTTCCCGAACGGAACATTTTCAGATAATGAACTCACTTCATTAGTAGCAAAACAATATCACATTTAACTGAACTGAGACGACAAGTCAGACTGCGCGTCACACTGCAGTGGCACCATGTGGCCACTAGAGGGATGAGAAAGTCAGTTACGTGTGGCACAACAGGGTGAAATGCTAAGCTGTGTTGTGCCCTGCCCTGGAGCTGGAACCAGAGAGACGGACAGGGTGTGGTGAAGAATGGATGCAGAAAGTATTCTGAAACGTTAATACCTTAACAGGGCGGCCACAATGAAGTCACACCCCCCATTCATTGGTTGGTGCCAATTGCAGCTACATTTTGAAGAATGGGTAGCTGCCTGTTTATTTACCGTTTACAGTTAGCCTCCAGCAATGAACAATGACACCAGTGGCAGCTGCGGACCGGAATTTGTAATAAAGCAAATACTAAATATTCAAATATACATTATACTGCAGTCCTAAACATTTTCCATATTATTGAACTTTGAACTGTGTCACTATTAACCTGGTGAGCTAAGAAAGTGGAGGCATCAAAGATGAGTAACTCTTAAAATGTGAGTAGGCTGCATAGCTTTACATTACAGTTTTGCTCCACGTTACTTGTGTGAAAAACCACAACAAAGGGCAGAACACGTCATACTGGGACGGCACATTTGACGATCCCCTGTGATTTCCTTCATTGGCAGTTTTCACTCTCATCCTATCCCCTAAATGCCGGCTCTACGCGGAGGATCGACCGCACAGGACCAATAGTAAGTACCGATTTAAAAGGGAGGGCTCGCGAGAGCATACATAGCAGGAAAGACTAGGTGAGGCACTGCTTCCCTGGGTCATAATCCATAATGCGTCATAATCCATAACTATCCAATCAACTACCAAACAGCATGTCATGAGAAATGCACTGAAGCGTATTAGCTACATTATTAGCTACCAAAAAATGGCATTTTTTGCCCTTTATCAGCCTGGGGGTGGTGCTGTTTTGCACAGTACTTTGTCAAGAGTTGACTTTTTCCTCATTTCACAAGGAAATGATATGAATGATAAGATTTTCCTCTCTTTTCGGTGAATCTTACATTCACCTTTTGCCTTAAAGAATCCTCCACCCCCCATAGCCGTTTTGCCTCACAGAAATGACTACCTTGGTATCCTTGTGGGGTTTTCCTGGTTTCTCTGCATGGCTGAACTCACTTTGGTGCTTCTGCAGAGGAGAGACAAAGTCAGTCACCTGCCTCGTGACAACGTAGCATGAGGCACTGCGGGAGCACCGCTCCCACTGAGAAGAACTAGCGTATTCGCAATCTTACAGCAGCTATGACACGAGGACTTCAGCAGGCTGGTGCCACTGACATCATCGCCACACTTACTGGCAAGTTTGAGGCGCTGTCCACATACACAGCAAGCATAGCGCAAGAACAGCCATCCAGGGTCTGGAACACAGACATGAGACAGGGGGTCGGAAGACAGCAGAGGGCCCCACCTGATACTGGAGCACCAAGACAAAGCGCAGACTCCAGCTCAGTCCCATTTGGTCCCCGCTTACACACAGGGTGTCCCGTTTCATGAATGTGCACAGTTGTATAACATATGCTTACACAGCCTGGGCTACAGCAAAGAACAACCCCAAACACAAGCAACACAAATGTCAGCAGAGCTGTCCTGCGCCTCTTCTGTACCACTGGGTTCAAGAAATCCTAGCTCACTTTACATAAACTTGGGTACTTTGCCTAGTACATCGATACATAATCACAGTGTGTAGCATCTTAGCGGGCTTGGCCTTAAGTGTGTAGAATGGAACACTTCTTTCTAGCCACACTGCACTAGGAGCAGCATCAGCTCAAAAGACCGCAAACCTACTATGACCGGAAAACACATTTCACAAACATGAAATTAGTACTATATTTGATAGGATTTTAGAAACATCCATCCATTTTCTGAAACTGCTGGTCCAATTCAGGGTCAAAGGGGGTCTGAAGCCTACAGGTGCAAGGGGATTTTAAGAACATTTCTTTCCAATTTGAGAAATTATTGAGTCATAGAGAAGCTATACTCAAATAAATAACACTTGGCTTTTATGTACCTGCTATATTTATTTGTATCGGTGCAGAAAAATTGTGACAGATGCCTGTATGTGCAGCCAAAGTACATAAGGCATCACCAAGGAGTGTTGATGGTGATTGTATGTAGAAATGTTTATGCATGCAAGTGCTTTGCTAAAACTGCACGAGATGTTAGCCCATGGGTACCCATAATTCCATGCAGCATGGCTCTAACCTCCACAAGCAGTTTGGGGTCCGTTTGAAGTGACAGCCACTGCAGATTCAGGCGGACCATCCCATGCTGAATTCCTTCTAGTGTGAACCACTGCAATGCACAGACCAAATGGAAATCTCACATTTCAAGATGCTAGACTTTATACCAAACCAGGAGAAGGTAGCACAGACAAAAGCAAGAACTCTGAATCCAGGTCGCTTGACACCCTAGTCTCCCATGAAGAAGTTGATCTTCAATCAAAGCAAAGTTTAAAATCATATACTGATCCCTTCAACCATCCAGAGAACTGCCTACATGTTTTTCAAAATGACAGCAGGCAGCTTCAAGACGAGATCTTCATCTGGAGCTTCCCTCACTGTTCAGAGATTCCACATGTTGCAAGAACTCTCTCACTCAACGACCTTACCTTGTCCATAACTCGCAACTTCTTCACTTCTCCAAAATCCAGATTAAAGCTGTGGACACAACACAAACTTTGGAATGTTGTACTTAAGGAATCATGATACATTCCCAATCAATCACAGCGGTATACTGACAGCAAGCATTTCTCCTCTTGTGCGCTTAATCCATTTCACAAGTGACTTAATGAGATTGTACTTTCATGTTTACACTGAAAATGCCCCACTCACCGGCCCAGGAAGTCATCCTTGTCTGTGTCTTCATCATAAAGTTCTACCTCCAGTTCTTGCCCTGGTGCCTCGTGGATCACAAACTGGAGGAGGACATACTTTACTGATCCCAAGCAGAACATTCAATTAACCAAACTGAAACCAACCCCTAGAGAAAGAGCTTCATCCGTAACCTTCAATACCAGCAGGTCTGCAACTACCATACAACACTGCTGGAAATCAATTATTTTTCA